>CM055121.1:302286128-302671128 GCA_029206835.1 Rana muscosa
AAAATCAAAAAGGTGCGGTTTATTTTCTATTTACAGTGACAAAACACAGCAAAGCAAAAGAAACATAACCAAAATAAATCCTGGTCAAGTTGACCTCTGACTAAACATACAGGTTTCCTAACTAACAACTGGGATCAGCCTAGTGCTGTCCTAGTCCCTAAGTCCCTGGTTTTAAATGTCCAAGCAAATAGCCACACAGGCTTTGTCTCACCGCACAGGGGTTCACTCTCCCTAGACAGTCCACACAGGTCTGGTTCCAGGCATGAGCTAACATCTAATGAAGCTGGGAGTTCTTATAGAGGCCTAAATGAGCTGACAAGGTTCAGCTGGTCTCCTCATCTCTGTCTGCACGACGCCCCACACTCTCCCTAGAGGTATGAGTCATCCATGAGCCCACTAGCCTTATACAACTCTCCACCTAGTTGTATAAGTCGGCGTAAAGCCTGAATCTGGGCGAAATATATCTACCCCCCTGGATGCAACCAGGTGACTTTACCTTCCTGCTGTCACATACCCCCCCCTCTTGTTTTAACCTCGGGGTTGGAACACCAGCAATCAGGCATTCATGTACTCGAGACAAAGCATCCACATTCCCCATTTGAACGCCAGGGCGATGCTTTACTGTGAAGTTGAATTCCTGGAGGGCCAGGAACCACCTATTCACTCTTCTATTTGTTTCCTTGTTTTGAGCCATCCACTTTAACGGAGCGTGATCCGTAACCATGTCAAAGTGCCTACCTAGCAGGTAGTACCGAAGGGAATCTAGAGCCCACTTCACCGCTAAACACTCCTTTTCAACGGTGGCGTAATTTACCTCATGGGACTTCAACTTCCTGCTGAGGTAAATGACTGGGTGCTCTTCCCCGTTCCAGACCTGGGACAATACTGCTCCTAACCCCACATCTGACGCATCACTTTGTACGACAAAGTCTTTAGAGAAGTCGGGTGAGTACAACACTGGCTGGCTACATAAGGCTTGTTTCAAGAATTGGAATGCTGCCTCAGCCTCGGGGGTCCATTTAATCATGACCGACCCTTTCCCCTTCGTCAGGTTGGTTAGGGGCACAGCCTTAGAAGCAAAGTGGGGAATGAATCGCCGATAATACCCAGCGATTCCCAGAAAGGCTCGTACCTGCTTCTTGCTGTTGGGACGTGGCCAACTCTGGATGGCCTCGACTTTGTTGAGTTGGGGTTTTATTACTCCCCTCCCAATGGTGTACCCAAGATATTTGGCCTCCTCCTGCCCAATGGTACACTTCTTGGGGTTAGCCGTAAACCCCGCTTCCCGAACAGAGTCCAGGACTGCTTGCACTTTTGGCAGATGTGAGGCCCAATCTGTGCTATGGACAATTACGTCATCCAGGTAAGCCGCAGCATACTTCCGATGGGGCCTCAGCATCTGGTCCATTTTCCGCTGGAATGTGGCCGGCGCATTCTGTAACCCGAACGGCATTCTTTTATATTGGAACGCCCCGTCTGGGGTTACAAATGCGGTTTTCTCTTTGGCCGACTTGGCCAGGGGGATTTGCCAATACCCTTTTGTGAGGTCAAGAGTCGTCATGTATCGGGCTGTTCCCAGCCGGTCGATCAACTCATCTATACGTGGCATGGGGTAGGTGTCAAATTTTGTAACTTTGTTCAACTGACGAAAATCGTTACAAAATCGCCAGCTCCCATCCGGTTTAGGCACCAACACGATGGGACTAGACCAATCACTTTGGGACTCCTCTATCACCCCTAAGTTCAGCATTTTCTGTACTTCCTCCCGTATTGCCTCCCGTCGAGCCTCTGGGATCCGATAGGGTTTTAACTTCACCCTTTCACCGGGCGGGGTAATGATGTCATGCTCTACCCCAGATGTTTGTCCCGGCAGCTCAGAGAATACCTCCTTGTTGCGAAGCACAAACTCCTTAACCTCCTGTTGTTGGGGTTGTGACAAGGTGGCTGCTATTCCAACCTCAGGAATCACGCAACCAGTTTGAGCTGGTGACCAAGTGTCTGCGACTAGGGACTCTCTATCCCTCCAGGCTTTCAACAGATTAACGTGATAGATCTGTTCGGGCTTTCGCCTTCCTGGTTGTCTGACCTTGTAATTCACTTCGCTCACTTTTTCCATTATCTCGTAGGGGCCTTGCCATTTGGCAAGGAATTTACTTTCAACCGTAGGGACAAGTACCAATATCCTATCCCCCGGGGAAAAGGTACGGGTCTTGGCTCCACGGTTGTACACTCTCTGCTGTGCCAACTGCGCTTGGGCCAAATGTTCCTTCACGATGGGCATTACCTGTGCAATTCGATCTTGCATCAGGGCGACATGCTCAATCACACTCCTGTGGGGAGAACTCTCACTTTCCCAAGTTTCCTTGGCAATATCCAACAGCCCTCTTGGGTGTCTCCCATACAGTAACTCAAAGGGGGAGAATCCCGTAGAGGATTGGGGCACCTCCCTAATAGCAAACATCAAATAAGGAAGTAAACAGTCCCAATCCTTTCCATCTCTATCCACCACTTTCTTCAACATTTGTTTTAGGGTTTTGTTGAATCTTTCAACCAGCCCATCGGTTTGGGGGTGATACACAGACGTACGCAATTGCGTCACTTTGAACAATTTACACAGCTCTTTCATAACCCGGGACATAAAGGGTGTACCTTGGTCCGTAAGCAGTTCTTTACAAATACCCACCCGGCTAAAAACAAGAGATAGCTCTTTGGCTATGGTTTTGGCCGAGGTATTTCGGAGAGGGATCGCTTCTGGATAACGGGTGGCATAGTCCATTATAACTAATATGTACTGGTGCCCCCTAGCGGACTTGATTATAGGACCTACCAAATCCATGGCGATCCTCTCAAACGGGACCTCAATGATGGGTAGAGGGACCAGCGGGCTACGGAAATGTGGCATCGGGGCCAACCTCTGACACACAGGGCAGGAGGAACAATAATTTTCTACGTCCTTCATCACCCCCGGCCAATAGAATCTCTGTAATACCCTCTCTCGGGTTTTCTCTGTCCCCAGATGACCTCCAAGAATGTGCCCATGGGCCAACTCCAACACCAACTTCCTGTAAGGTTTGGGCACCACAAGCTGCTCAACGGTTTCTTCTGCCCTTTTTGCCACCCGATACAGTAGGTCCTTCTCTACGCTGAAGTATGGGTAAGTGCAGGTATTATCTGGGTTCACTAACTCGCCATCTATTTTCACTACGTTTTCCCGTGCCTTTATTAGGGCGGGGTCTTTCAACTGTTCTGTGGCAAAGTTTTCCCTGTGAACCTCAAGATCAGAAAACTCCACAGACGGTAGGTTTTCGTCTGAGGAGGTGGGCTCCTCTCCAGTTTCTTGAGTCTCCCCTGCCAATACTGATAAGGGAAATTCCGGAGAGTCCTCACCACTCTCAGGGGAGTTCTGGCTATCACATTCCTGGTACATAGGGGCACCAGTGAGGGGCTCAGGATCATCCCACAGTTCCCAGAACTTCGGAAAATCCCTTCCCACAATGGCGTCATGCGGTAACTGAGATACTAAGCCCACTGGATGAGAGAGGGTACCTTTGGGGGTCTCGAAACACACTGTAGTCACTGGATACTCTCGGGTGTCCCCATGCACACAAATAACAGCTACCTTGCTATTCCCAGAGACCTCTGTTTTAACTAACTCAGCCTTTATCAGGGTCACAAGGCTACCTGAATCCAGCAATACCACAACATTTCTACCATTAACACACATTTTGCATAAATGTTTCTCAGTTCCTCGAATGGCAGTGCATGCGACTGTCGCACACAGCGACTGACGTCTGCCCGTCAGAAAGTCACATTGCATGGGTTCCTCCACAACCGGGCAATTGGCTGCAATATGTCCCGCTTGCCGGCAGCGGTAGCAAACGATCCTTCTTGCCGCCTCTTGAGCCGCTGATTTCCCAGGCTGTTCTCGCCAAACTTGGGGTAGAGCTCCCACCCTCTCACTCTCTCCACCCTCACCCCTTGGAATCCTCTTATCCGCCCCTGGGGATGGTCTGGTCTTAGGGTGGAAAGTCCGAGTGTCTCTGGAAGAGGCCGTCAGGTTCTCTGTAGCCAAGTATTTCTCCACACGATCCACAAGACCATCGGCCGTCTCTGGGTCTCCATGGCTTACCCACTTTTGGATGGCAGTAGGAAGAGCTCTCAAAAACCGATCCATTACAACACGTTCCACAATCTTTGGTGCGGACAAAGTCTCTGGCTGTAGCCACTTTCTGCTCAGGTGAATGAGATCATACATTTGAGACCTGGGGGGTTTTCCAAGCTGGAAAGTCCAGTTATGCACACGCTGAGCCCGGACAGCCTGGGTGACACCCAGCCTTGCCAATATTTCAGCTTTTAGCATCACATAGTCTTTTGCTTGGTTAGGCTCTAGGTCATAGTAAGCTTTCTGCGATTCACCAGTTAACAGAGGAGCCACCAGTCCAGCCCACTGCTCCTCAGGCCACTTTTCTCTTTCAGCGGTCCTTTCAAATGTGGTCAAAAATACCTCTGGATCATCCTCTCCAGTCATTTTTGTCAATAAACGACTCACCCCAAAGGACGCGGTATTAGTGGGACGGCTTTCCTCACTGGTCTGCGGACGTTGCTGCATTACTGCTTCCATCTGTTGTTGTAGTCTCTGCTCTTGCTTCTGCAACAGGTCTATGAAGCGGGCCTCAGATTGCTGCTGGGCTCGTTGCTGAGCCTCCAGACTCTGTTGCAAAGTTGCGTTTGTCTGCTGCTGGGCTGCAAGGCTCTTTTGCAAACCTGCATTTGTCTGCTGTTGATTGGCATTTGCTAGAGCCAGCTGCTTCAGTATCTCCTCCATGCTGGCTTAAAAAAAAAACTGCCCGCATTCTCCACCAACTGTGAGGGGGTTAGCTCGGCAGCGGGTGTGTGTGACCCCCGGGATGGGCTCCCCACACAAAACAGGCCCAGCAAACGGAGGTTGTGGTTTTCAAAATCAAAAAGGTGCGGTTTATTTTCTATTTACAGTGACAAAACACAGCAAAGCAAAAGAAACATAACCAAAATAAATCCTGGTCAAGTTGACCTCTGACTAAACATACAGGTTTCCTAACTAACAACTGGGATCAGCCTAGTGCTGTCCTAGTCCCTAAGTCCCTGGTTTTAAATGTCCAAGCAAATAGCCACACAGGCTTTGTCTCACCGCACAGGGGTTCACTCTCCCTAGACAGTCCACACAGGTCTGGTTCCAGGCATGAGCTAACATCTAATGAAGCTGGGAGTTCTTATAGAGGCCTAAATGAGCTGACAAGGTTCAGCTGGTCTCCTCATCTCTGTCTGCACGACGCCCCACACTCTCCCTAGAGGTATGAGTCATCCATGAGCCCACTAGCCTTATACAACTCTCCACCTAGTTGTATAAGTCGGCGTAAAGCCTGAATCTGGGCGAAATATATCTACCCCCCTGGATGCAACCAGGTGACTTTACCTTCCTGCTGTCACAATATATATATTTTTTTTTTTTAATGAGGGGGGGGGGTTATTTTTTACAGGTACCAATTAAATCCATCCCCAACCTTCCATGATCTTTGTAACTCAACAGATGTCTTTGGATGTTTCTGACACCCCAGAAAATGCAAAAGTTGGCCTGCGGATTCGGGGATTGGGGCAGGGAACATAGTGGAATATACTTGTAGTGCCCTGCTCCCAATGACTGAGCGCTATGTTTCAATTTAGAGGGTATCTGAGCCAATAGCTAGGCTCAGATGTAAATAATTGATGTTAAATTAGCCTCTGTTCTGGCTATGGCTGTGTTGGGAAAAACTTCCCATTGTTGCCTGTAGGTGGCGTTACCACCTCAGGTCAATGTGGAAGACTGACAAGCCAGAGTGTATTGGGTACCTTCCCCTGGGAACAGTTCAGTGGGTGTGGTCTACCCACTGAGCATGCTGGGGAAGGGCACTTAAGGGGCAGACGCCATCTTTTGGGGTCCTTCGTCCCCTCGCGGCCCTCCTGGCATGAGGGGTGTATTGTTTGATGTTTGGCCTCGGAACCATGCTGGTCCGAGGCCGCAACTCCAACCAGTAGGCCCAGTTATGCTGACTGGGTCTGCACTTTGAAGGTGGTCCTGTGCTGTCCTTCCTGAGGGAGGAAGCCACTTAATGGAGGAAACCAGGGGAGGACCTGTCCTGGAAAAGACCAAGCGGAAGGCTGGTGTCTTGAGGAGGGCCTGGTAAATCTATTGGAGGATGCACCGCAACTAAAGTTACCTTACAGTCTGCCGGGTCGGCTTAAAGGCTCTTGACTGTTTGGCTGGAAATTCGGGTGTTGAGTCCTGTGGCAGAGGATCCCGGATTATCCAAATTCTGTGCACAACCAGTCTGTGGCAGAGACTGGTCCTGATATTGTTTGTGCATCATACCGGCTGCTAGGCCAGGTGAGAGGGGCCTATCCGGGTGAGAGGGGCCTATCCGGGTGAGCAATACCCACTCCAGGGAGAGTGGTAAATGACTGTATACTTGAGGAGTTCTCCCCAGTGATCTGTACCGTGTACCTGAACCTTCCCCTTCCCTTCACCTTCTATATGTTTATGCAAAAAAGGAAAATAAAACCTAACTGCTTAAGGTTTTACATCTTGTGTAGACATTGGAGTTTCTACAGACTTTCTTCCCCTAGACAACGAATACCGAGGTAACGTGCAGGCCCAAAATTAAATCAGCAGCTCCTGCGGGGGTGTGCTACATACTATATTACAGCCTTTTTCAACCAGGGCACCCAGGAACCCTAGGGTGCCTTGAGGTCTCTTTAAGGGTGCCTTGGCAAAATGACAAAAAATTGCCCAAAAAGGACCTAGCCAAAACTTGCTAAGTGAAGCATACCGGTAGGACATCTCTTTCTTATTCTTGCCTATCTTCTACTTCACCTGTCCTCTTCTTCCTCTCCAACCCATCTTCTTTCCTTTCCTACCCATATTTCTTCCTCTTCTTCTCTGCATTATCTCCTAGCTCTTCCTAATTTCGGATGATTACCGATTGTAGAAGGAAACAATCCTACTAATTCTTGTGGGAAAGTTCCTCCCCTCTCTATCAGCATTGGGGGTCACATTAGCTGAGTGATAGAGAAAAACTGAGGGAGAAGGAAGTGAAACATTGGAATACTAGTCAGCACCAGTGTGCAAAAGTATATTTGCTTTGGAAGAATAAATCACCTCTAATGTTGAGAGGAGAGGAGGTGGGAGGGAGAAGAGAGGAAGAGGAGACGAGAGGAGAGGAGAAGGGGAGGGGAGGGGAGAGGGGAGAGGAAAAGACAGGAAAGAGAAGGGAGGGGTGGACAGAAGGAAAGAAGAGGGAAGAGAAACAGTGGAAAGGAGAGAGAGGAAAGGGGAGGAAAGGGGAGGAAGAGGAAGGGAGGGAGTGGACAGAAGTAGAGGGAAAGAGCAAACCAAAGGGAAGGGCAAGGGAGGAGAAAGTAGGGGGAGGGTGAGGGGGGAGAGGAGATGGGAGAGAGAGGAGAGGAAGAGGGAGAGGGAGAGGAGAGCAGGTGGGAGGGAGAAGAGAGGAAGAGGGAGAGGAGTGGAGAGGAGAGGTGAGGAGATGGGGAGGGGAGGGGAGAGGGAAGGAGAGATGGGAAAGGAAGGGATAGGAAAGAGAAGGGAGGGGTGGACAGAAGGAGATGAGAGGGAAGAGAAAGGGTGGAACGGAGAGGAGAGGGGAGGGAAGGAAAGAGGAATGGAGGGAGTGGACAGAAGTGGAAGAAAAGAGCAGACCGAAGAAAAGGACAAGGGAGGAGAAAAGAGGGTGAGGGTGGAGAGGAGAGAAAGGGAAAGGAGAAGAGAGGGGGGGTAGAAGGAAGGAGACAGCAGTAAAGAGAAGGGGGGTGGAAGAGAGGAGAGAAGAAGGAAGAATAAGGGTGGAGAGGAGACAGGGGAAAGGAGAGGAGAAGGGGGGAGCAGAGGGAAGGAGAGGGTAGGAGAAGTGTGAAAAGAGGATGGGAAGAGGAGAGAAGAGGAGAGGAAAGAGGAAGGGTGGGAGTGGACAGAAAGAGAGGAGGGGGAGGGAAGGGATTCTGAGGAGAAATGAAGAAAGTAGAAAGGAGCTGAGGGTATGGTAGGTGAGGAAAGGAGATGAGGGGAGAAAGTAGGGGAGGGGAAGGGTGGAGAGGAGAAAAAAAGAAAATGAGAGGAGAGGGGAGGGAAGGCGAGCGGGGGAAAGAGAGGGTATTAGAAGGGAGGAATGAAAAGGGAGGATGGAGGAGAGGAGAGGAAGGAGGAAGAATGGAGAGGAGACAGTGTAAAGAGATGAGAGGGAAGGGGAGGGAAGAGCAGGGGTGGGAGTGGGCAGAAGGAGAGGAGAGAAGAGAGGAGAGGATTGTAGAGAAGTGGAGGAGAGAAGAAGAATGTAGATTAGAGCAGAGGGGATGGGAAAGAAGGTGAAGGAAGGAGAAAGTAAGGGAGGGGAAGGGTAGAGAGTAGGGATGAGCTTCGTGTTCGAGTCGAACATACGTTCGACTCGAACATCGGCTGTTCGATCGTTCGACGAAGATCGAACGATTTGGGCCGTTCGCGCCAAATTCGAGTGACGCGAACGGCCCACAATGCACTACGCCATCGCAGTGTCATCCAGGCGCTGTGATTGGCCAAGCATGCACTGTGACCCCGCATGCTTGGCCAATCACAGCGCCGGCAGCGAGGAGAGCAATGATTGGCCACAGGCAGGATGCCTGTGGCCAATTATTGCTGAGGGTGTTTAGTACACGCCCCACACTATAAAAGGCCGCCAGCACGGCGGCCTAGTGTAGTGTGTTCCGGAGCAGGGATAGAGCAGCATAGGCAGGGACAGTGACTTTTATTTCTTTCTTGCTTAACCTGGATTCCTTTAGTTTAGGGAAAGAGAAGGATAGGTAGGGAGAGTGTCAGTGTGTTTTGTGCTTGTGCTATATTGTGCTTAAAAAAAACATTTTTTCTAGGGACAGAAAACTGTAGGTAGGGAGAGTGTGTCAGTTTCTTTCACTGTCAAAGTCCTTGTTTCCAGGGACCTGGAAGGACAGTGAGTGAATTCTCCTTGTGCTAAATTGTGCTTAAAAAAAACATTTTTTCTAGGGACAGAAAACTGTAGGTAGGGAGAGTGTGTCAGTTTCTTTCACTGTCAAAGTCCTTGTTTCCAGGGACCTGGAAGGACAGTGAGTGAATTCTCCTTGTGCTAAATTGTGCTTAAAAAAAACATTTTTTCTAGGGACAGAAAACTGTAGGTAGGGAGAGTGTGTCAGTTTCTTTCACTGTCAAAGTCCTTGTTTCCAGGGACCTGGAAGGACAGTGAGTGAATTCTCCTTGTGCTAAATTGTGCTTAAAAAAAACATTTTTTCTAGGGACAGAAAACTGTAGGTAGGGAGAGTGTGTCAGTTTCTTTCACTGTCAAAGTCCTTGTTTCCAGGGACCTGGAAGGACAGTGAGTGAATTCTCCTTGTGCTAAATTGTGCTTAAAAAAAACATTTTTTCTAGGGACAGAAAACTGTAGGTAGGGAGAGTGTGTCAGTTTCTTTCACTGTCAAAGTCCTTGTTTCCAGGGACCTGGAAGGACAGTGAGTGAATTCTCCTTGTGCTAAATTGTGCTTAAAAAAAACATTTTTTCTAGGGACAGAAAACTGTAGGTAGGGAGAGTGTGTCAGTTTCTTTCACTGTCAAAGTCCTTGTTTCCAGGGACCTGGAAGGACAGTGAGTGAATTCTCCTTGTGCTAAATTGTGCTTAAAAAAAACATTTTTTCTAGGGACAGAAAACTGTAGGTAGGGAGAGTGTGTCAGTTTCTTTCACTGTCAAAGTCCTTGTTTCCAGGGACCTGGAAGGACAGTGAGTGAATTCTCCTTGTGCTAAATTGTGCTTAAAAAAAACATTTTTTCTAGGGACAGAAAACTGTAGGTAGGGAGAGTGTGTCAGTTCCTTTCACTGTCAAAGTCCTTGTTTCCAGGGACCTGGAAGGACAGTGAGTGAATTCTCCTTGTGCTAAATTGTGCTTAAAAAAAACATTTTTTCTAGGGACAGAAAACTGTAGGTAGGGAGAGTGTGTCAGTTTCTTTCACTGTCAAAGTCCTTGTTTCCAGGGACCTGGAAGGACAGTGAGTGAATTCTCCTTGTGCTAAATTGTGCTTAAAAAAAACATTTTTTCTAGGGACAGAAAACAGTAGGTAGGGAGAGTGTGTCAGTTTCTTTCACTGTCAAAGTCCTTGTTTCCAGGGACCTGGAAGGACAGTGAGTGAATTATCCTTGTGCTAAATTGTGCTTAAAAAAAACATTTTTTCTAGGGACAGAAAACTGTAGGTAGGGAGAGTGTGTCAGTTTCTTTCACTGTCAAAGTCCTTGTTTCAAGGGACAGAGAAGGACACCTGAAGGTAGCCCTTATTGCTTTTTTCCCATCTCCCTGCAGGCCATCTATTAGAATGTCTGGAAGGCAAACAAGGAGAGGCAGACAGTCAGGAGGCAATAAAAGAGGGCAAGCAGGCTCTGTGTCTGGGGGCAACAGTGCTGGTCGTGGACGCGGTGCATTGTCATCAGCACATGGCCATGGGACACGCTTGTCCTTCTTTTCGGCAGCTGGACATGTTGAGCCACATCATGCCGAAGACTTGGTAGAGTGGATGACCAAGCCCTCCTCCTCCTCCTCATCCTCTCTCACCCAGGCTCAGGGTACTGGAAAAGCAGCTGCCAAAGCGTCGTCTTCCCTGGTATCAATGTCAGACAAATCATCAGTCACTCCTTCCCTAGACCCACCATGTCCTCCTCCTGAGGAGTCCCCCGAACTGTTTCAGCACAGTGTTGGGTACATGCTCCAGGAGGATGCCCAGCGTTTCGAAGGGTCTGATGATGAAACCCAGCTAGAGGAAGGCAGTAGCGTGAGAGCAGACAGAGGGGATGCTCAAGAAGGACACCAATCTGGCAGTCATGTTCCAGAAGCTGCAGCATACTGCCAGATTGGCTCCAGTGATGAGGAGGGAGGGGATGATGAGGTCACTGACTCCACGTGGGTGCCTAATAGGAGAGAGGAGGAGGAGGAGGATGAGGAGGAGGCACATCTCCAACGAGGCAGGATGCCCTTTGGTGGCCAGCGTAAGGGCAGTACACCGACGGAATCACACCGCAGAGCTCCGCCTGTGCAGGGCGCTGCCTCTGCCCGTCATTCAAAAAGTTCTTTGGTGTGGGCCTTTTTTGAGGCTAGTGCATCAGATCGCACAGCTGCTGTTTGCAACATATGTCTCAAGCGTATATCGCGTGGCCAAAACATCAGCCGCTTGGGTACCACATGCCTGACCAGACATATGTTGACCTGCCATGCAGCTCGTTGGCAAGCCTACCTCAAAGACCCACACCAAAGAACAAAGCGGACCTCTCCTTGCACCGCATCAGCTGGGATCTCCAACCCCACTATAACTTCAGTCCTCTCTGAAACATGCACTGAGAGGAATGAAGGTGTAGAATTAGGTGTGTCACAGCCAAGTACTTGCGGCCACTCTGCTAGCAGTACACCGACGTCCGATTCTAGCAGGCAAATTTCCCTGCCCCAGCTGCTGGACCGTCGAAAGAAGTTCACTCCCAGCCATCCACATGCCCAGCGGTTGAATGCTAGCTTGGCTAAATTGCTAGCGCTTCAACTGCTGCCTTTTCAGTTGGTAGACTCGGCCCCCTTCCGTGAGTTTGTGCAATGTGCGGTTCCTCAGTGGCAGGTTCCCAAACGCCACTTTTTCTCACGGAAGGCTATTCCGGCTCTCTACCGGCATGTGGAAGGCAATGTCTTGGCCTCGCTGGACAGGGCGGTCAGCGGTAAGGTGCATATTACCGCTGACTCATGGTCCAGCAGGCATGGACAGGGACGTTACCTTTCTTTCACGGCCCATTGGGTCACTCTTTTGGCAGCTGGGAAGGATGCAGGACAAGGTGCAGTAGTGTTGGAGGTTGTCCCACCGCCACGCCTCCAAAATGCTACTACTGGTTGTGACACACCTCTCTCCTCCACCCCCTCCTCTTCTTCTTCCTCCATGGCCTCTTCCTGTGGTTTGTCCTATGAACCAGCGGTGCTCCGTAGCCGTTCACGGGGCTACGCAAGTACGCAGGCAAAAAGATGCCATGCCGTGCTTGCGCTGGTGTGTTTGGGGGACAGAAGCCACACTGGGGCAGAGGTCCTGTCTGCTCTGCAGGGCCAGGCCGAGAGGTGGTTGACGCCACGCCAGCTTAAGCCAGGAATGGTGGTTTGCGACAATGGCACCAACCTCCTCTCCGCCCTCCGACAGGGACAACTGACCCATGTGCCCTGTGTGGCTCACGTCCTTAACCTGGTGGTGCAGCGGTTCTTGGGCAGGTACCCGGGCTTACAGGATGTCCTGAGGCAGGCCAGGAAAGTCTGTGTGCATTTCCGCAGATCTTATAATGCCAGTGCTCGCCTGGCTGAGCTGCAAAAGGAGTTGAACCTGCCCAAGAACCGCCTTATATGTGACATGCCCACCAGGTGGAACTCAACGTTGGCCATGCTGCAGCGGCTGCACACGCAGCAGAGGGCCATCAATGAGTACCTGTGCGACTACGGCACCAGGACAGGGTCAGAGGAGCTTGGTTTTTTTTCTCCACGCCAGTGGGGCATGATCAGGGATGCATGCACTGTCCTGGCACCATTTGAGGAGGCCACGAGGATGGTGAGCAGTGACAGTGCATTCATCAGTGACACTGTACCTCTTGTCCACCTGTTGGAGCACACGCTGCGTGGAATAATGGACAGGGCACTTGAGGCAGAACAGAGGCAGGAAGAGGAGGACTTCCTTGCCTCTCAAGGCCCCCTTTACCCAGACAGTGTTCCTTCTGTCCCACCCATCGCACAGGAAGAGGAGGAGGAGGAGGAGGAGGATTGTGTCAGCATGGAGGTGGAGGCTGGCACTCAGCATCATCAGCAGCAGTCTTTTAGGGATGATTTACAGTCCCAAGAAACCAGTGGACTTGTACGTGGCTGGGAGGAGGTGGCTGCGGATCATGTCGTCCTTAGTGACCCAGAGGACTCCGGAGCGAATGCCTCAGCAAACCTACGCTGCATGGCCTCCCTGATCCTGCAAAGTCTGCGGAAGGATCCTCGTATTCTTCGGATCAAGGAGAGGGACCATTACTGGCTGGCCACTCTCCTTGATCCACGGTACAAGGGTAAGGTTGCGGACCTTATGTTACCGTCGCAGAGGGAGCAGAGGATGAGACAACTCCGGGAGGCCTTGCAGAAAGGTCTGTGCAACGCGTTCCCAGAGACTGGGAGGTTACAAACTCCTGGTCCTGGACAACGAGTTGCTGAGGCTTCGGCCAGTCAAAGAAGGAGCGGTGGGGAAGGTGGCCGTCTGACCGATGCGTTCAGACAATTCTTTAGTCCGCAGCCCCAAAGTATGATCGGTTCCAGCAACCATCGCCAGCGTCTGATAAACATGGTGCAGGAATATCTAGGGGCAAGGTCAGACTTGGACACCTTCCCCACCGAAAATCCTCTGGCTTACTGGGTCTTGAGGATGGATCACTGGCCAGAGCTTGCACAGTATGCAATTGAGCTACTGGCCTGTCCTGCATCCAGCGTTCTTTCGGAACGCACATTCAGTGCTGCTGGAGGATTTGTCACGGATCACAGGGTGCGCCTGTCCACCGACTCGGTTGATCGACTGACTTTCATCAAGATGAACCAGTCTTGGATCACCACCAGCTACCACACACCTGATGCTGATATAACAGACTAATTGATTTTAACATGTCACATCCCTTCAAGACTGATGCTGATGCTGAGTGCCTGTGCTGTTATGTTGACTGGCTATCCTCCTCCTCCGAGTCCTCAATGATACGATTGATGATGATAGCTTGGAAGATCATTTTTGTTTATGGGTGCCGCCACCAGTGGCTAAGGCCCAATTTTTCAGCCCCTGTTTTACAGGGGCGTGTAATTACAATTTTTTTAGCAATAATTTGCCATAGGGCTCATTGCTGTGCTCCAAGTACAGTATCTGTGAGGGGTTGGAGTGTTGTGGCACCAGTGCCTAAGGCCCAATTTTTCAGCCCCTGTTTAACAGGGGCGTGTCATTACAATTTTTGAAGCAATACTTTGCAACAGGGCTCATTGCTGTGCTCCAAGTACAGTATCTGTGAGGGGTTGTAGTGTTGTGCCACCAGTGCCTAAGGCCCAATTTTTCAGCCCCTGTTTAACAGGGGCATGCAATTACAATTCTTGATCTAATAATTCACAGCAGGGTCCATTGCTGCACCCACCAAGAGTAACTCTGAGGGCTTACAGTCTTGTGGCAACGCCACCACCACCACCACGAAAGGCCCAATTTTTCAGCCCCTGTTCAAAAGGGGCATGTAATTACAATTCTTGATCTAATAATTCACAGCAGGGCCCATTGCTGCACCCACCAAGAGTAACTGTCAGGGCTTACAGTGTTGTGGCACCAGCACCACCATCAAAGCCCCAATTTTTACTACCACTGTTCAACAATTATATGTAATTAAAATTCCTGATATAATAGTTGACAGCAGGGCGTTCCAGCACCAACCAAGAGTAACTGAGTGCTTACAGTGTTGTGCCAACACCAACAACTAAGGGGCCTATTTCTGCAGAGTATATACGGCAGGTCCCTACTTTCAAACATCCAACTTACAAACGACTCCTACTTGCAAACGAAAGAAGACAACAGGAAGTGAGAGGAAATCTACCCCTAGAAAGGAAAATTCTCTCCTGTAAGAATAAATATGGGAGAAAGGGGTCTCATCTGTACTGATGCTTTATCAGCAATCCTTGTTTCAAGAAAAACACCACATTTCAAAAACAGTTGTCATTGGGACGGAAAGTGAGGTGAAATGTTCTGAACAGGGGCACAGACAGCAAAACAAATGTTACAGGGGTGATAACCCTTACCTATGTTTCCCAAAAAGTTTAAAAATAGATTTTTGGGCTGGAGCTACACTTCAACAATGTACCTGTTCAAAATTACAAACAGATTCTACATAAGAACAAACCTACAGTCCCTGTCTTGTATGCACCGCCTGTATACGGCTGTTCAGAGTATATAGGGCCTTTTTTATTTTATGTGCGGGGTTCCCCTTAATATCCATACAAGACCCAAAGGGGCTGGTAATGGGCTGGGGTAGGGGGGGGGGTCATGGGGTAGCTATGCCATTTTTCTTAAAGAATTTCATCCATATTACCGGGACCAGACATTACATTAAAGCCGCAAGCAGTTTTAAATGGCTTTTTTTTCCTTTAGAAGTGTCATTTTGTGCAGGGACAGTTCTAAACACGGGAAACATGTGGCACTTCACAGGCATACTTTAGACACCCCCCAGGTACAATATTTAAAGGAATATTTGACTTTTTTTTTTTCACTTTATGCATCATTAAAATGACTGCTCCCGAAAAACGACCGTTTTTAAAACTTCTTTTTGCATTGATACATGTCCCCTGGTGCAGAACCCGGGTTCCCAAACCCTATTTATGACAATAACATGCATAATAGTTGTTATAATTAGCACTTTAGAATTCGAACGTTCGCATCCATTGTATTTAATAGGGTTCTAATGTTCGTTCGAACTTTCGGTCCGTTCGCGGGTTCTGGTGCGAACCGAACCCAGGGGTGTTCGGCTCATCACTAGTAGAGAGGATAGGGTAGCAGAAAGGGGTAAAGAAGGGTAGAAGAAGGCAGGAAAGAGAAGGGGGTTGGAGGAGAGGAGAGAAGAAGAAAGAATAAGGGTAGAGGAGACAGGTGAAAGGATAGGTGAAGGGAAGGGAGCAGAGGGAAGGAGAGGGTAGGAGAAGTGTGGAAAGAGGATATGGAGAGGAGAGAAAAGGAGAGGAAGGGAGGGAGTGGACAGAAAGAGAGGAGAGGGGAGGGAAGGAATGCTGAGGAGAAATTAAGTAGATGAAATGAAGTAGAAATGAAGTAGAAAGGACCCGAAGGTAGGGTAGGTGCGGAAAGGAGAAGAGGGGAGAAAGTAGGGGAGTGGAAGGGTGGAGAGGAGAGAAAATTAAAAGGAGAGGAGAGGGGAGGGAAGGCGAATGGGGGAAAGAGAGGGTAGGATAAGGGAGGAAAGAGAAGGGGGGATGGAGGAGAGGAAGAATGGAGAGGAGACAGGGTAAAGAGATGAGAGGGAAAGGGAGGGAAGTGCAGGGGTGGAAGTGGACAGAAGGAGAGGAGAGGGGAGAGGAGGGGAAGGGAAGAGATGTGGAAGAGAGAAGAAGAAAGTAGATTAGAGCAGAAGGGATGGGAGGGAAGGTGAAGGAAGGAGAAAGTAAGGGAGGGGAAGGGTGGAGAGGAGAGGGTAGCAGAAAGGGGTAAAGAAGGGGGAGGAGAGGAATGGAGCAATTTGAAATCGCATAGAATAATTTGGTTGCACATTTCCGTCCTCTGACTAAATCTCAGCTTCCTTCCTCTCCGGCTTTAGAACTCCCTGGAACTTCTTCACACTAATGGTTGTCAGATTGCTCTGGGACATTAGAGTATGCAGAACGATAACATTTTATAATTTTTATGTTATAACATTTTCTGACTGCAGACAAGATATGACCACAAGTAACATAAAGGAAGGAAGGAAGGATTGAAGGAAGGAAAGAAAGAAGGAAAACCACAAATAAACATCTACAATCACAAACCTGTAAAGTTTTCCTCCAGATTACATCATAGAGCTTCTCTGAATTTCCCTTCTGAAGCCTCGTACACACGGCCGAGATTCTCGTCAGGAAAAAAACATTGTTTTTCCTGACGAGAATCTTGACAAGAAACTTGTCCCGGCCGAGTGTACACACGTACGATTCAAAAGAACCGCCGTTCTTTTGAATGGCACGAACGCGGTGACATCATCGACTACGACGAGCGTGCGCTCGTCACATTCGATGCCGTCGCCGCCATGTTGCTACACCCTATGCCTATGCCTAGGAAGCTACCGCGCATGCGCCAAAGTCATTTCGAGCATGCGTGGGTTTCCACGGCGACAGGTAAGTGTACACACGCTCGGGTTTCTCGTCGAGAAACAGGCCGACGAGATTCTCAACGAGAAAAAAGACCGCAGGTCGTCTTATTTCTCGTCGGGGAATCTGGGCTGTTTTCTTGACGAGAAAACTGAAACCCGCGTACACACCGCCGGTTTTCTCGGCAAGAAAGCTCTCCTGGCAGTTTTCTTGTCGTTTTTTGCAGAGAAAACCGGTCGTGTGTACGCGGCCTTAATCTCGGTTCTCGGCATGGAGGATACGACAATTACCGGGGTATTCGGGGAGATGGTGTACGTAATAAATTATTGAGATCTCTCAATTATAATCCCATGTGGACCATTCCTCTGACAAAAAAAGATTTTTATTTGACTCGGGGATATTTTATGAGGAGCAACCAACGTACTGCGCTCACAGTAGAAGGTTGTAAAATATGTATTAAAGATGTCACCGTTTTATCGCTTACCTAATTTCAGGACTTTTTTTCTTATTATCCATTAATTAATTGCTTTATCTGTTGGTCGCAATGACATGAATATAGATGTTGAATAGTAATCATGCCAAACGCTCCAGAAGCTCTTGGAAGCTCTAATGCATCCTGCTAATGCTGCTTCATGGCTTGCAGGATTGCCTGACAGCACTGGGATCCTGGGATCAGTTCTCACCAGGGACGGACTTTGTATATTTTCCCTCAAGTTGGAGCTCATGCTGGTAGCTTAATGAGTAGTAATAAGCAGACTGATAAGCCAGACTTGGGAGGCATCTTTATCAGTTTACTGGAGGAGCCCACAATCCTCTGTGGAGAGCAGATCTACTGACCACCAATCCAAAGAGGGTCCCTTCCTTAAAGTGGACCTTCACCTCCCAAGCTCTGTGCACAGCCACTGTCCTCTACAATATGAATCTGCACTTTTTTGGCTCTTCTTTTTTAGAGCTGGCCCCATCCACCGCCATTCTCGCCTAGGTAGGAAGGACATGTCCCTGATGCCTCAGCCTACTGGGATTCCACCTCACACATCCCAGGGGCTGCAAGAGAAGAGAATACCAGAGGCTGTGGGCAGCTTTTCAATGACTGGGGAGGACCAAGATGGCGGCACAGGACCCGGACTGCTGCACCTGAACAGAATTGCAGCAGGACAACCCTGGATCTACCGGACCGGTGAGTATCTGAACCCAGGACAACATTGCATGACAAGTAAGTTAAGCTGAAAAAAAAAAATCAGAGGAGCGACTGACGTTCATCTTTTAGTTAATCCCATTTCTTATAAACCCATCAATGTTCTGAGCTTTATGGTGCAGAAAGCCGTGCCCCCTTTTCACACATCTACAGAGAATAAACTGTTGATCCTTCTCACAGTAGGTAGGATCAACATGTCACACATAGGCAGAAAAGGCATTACTAGAGTGTATGCTCCTCAGGGGTGGAGCATTCTGGAAAAAACTATGTGTTCTTTGTAAATGCAGCCTCTATATTGTATAAACAAAGACGCTAAACTCTAAACTGGCCCTGGTCAGACTCGGCCACTGAATCTTCGCTTTGGCTGTTGTTTTTTTTTTTTCTGTATAATCTTTATTTGTATTTTGACATTAAAAATATAACAGAGTCGACAGTATCTCAACAATGAGGGTTTGAAAGGTAGCAGATTCAGCTGTAGAGGTAAATATATGCACATGTCTGAACATAAAAACAGGGGGGAATGAATAGAGGGTTAGGGAAGGGGACAAAAACACACAAGGTTACATATCTCAGGGGGGGATCCCCCTCGTTAGTCTAGGAGTGAGCCTGACCCAAGCTGAAGGCCAGCTTCATATTTTCCAGGGCATTTCTCAGCCCAGCAGCTGCCAAGGACCTGAACAGCCCCACCCCCAGAGGAAGGGGTCAGCAAAGCCTCCATCATACCTCCATCTAGGGGAAAAGCCCCCCCCAGCAGCCCCCTCAGGCTAGGGCTCCACCAAGGCACTAACATTATCGGTCATGGCTCACTTAGTGCAATTATCAGTGCATAATGGGAACATAAAAAAAGGGGGGAGGGAAAAATAAATAAAAAAAAGAGAAAAAATAAATAAAAAATAAAAATAAAAACACAAACCCAGAACATAGAAAAAAAAGTATAAAATATAGCAAACAGGAGATTTGGTCAGGTTTATCGGATCTATTGGCCGAAAGAGAGAAAAAACAAAAAAACAAAAACAAAGGGGTGAGGACGAACGGCGGACCTCAGTATCACAGAGGATAATGGTAAATCTGATTCAGGTATGCACATCACCATTAACAGGCACTTTCAGCGAGCGCTCCGCTAACTCCAACAGCGCAACTTCAAGGCTAGATAGCACAAGGTCTGGATCAGCAGTATTTTTCAGCCAAGGCGCCCAGATAGTAGCAAACCGTTCGCTTACGTCCTTGCACCTCGCCACCCACTCCTCCGCCTCTCTAATTTCGTCCACCTTCTTGAACCACTCCTCCACAGTAGGAACCTGTGGGCGTTTCCAACAGATAGGTATAAGCCGTTTGGCGGCATTCAGAAGGTGTGGTAGTGTGCTTTTCTTGAAATGGCTAAGAGGGAGGGCGGGGACGTGCAGGAGGAAGCGAACTGGGGAAAATGAGATATCAACCTCAAGGGCTTCCTTTATGGGCTGTTGTTTTAAAAGGAAAACACGCCTGCGTATCTTCCCTCTTCTCTTAAAGTGATCAGTACCCATAATTTAGGGCCCTCCGTTTTTCTGGTTTCACCTACACAGGGTGATGGTCAAGCCCCCCCCCCCCCCCCAGTGGCACACCCTCCGCTCAGCCCCCCCTGCCCAGCCCAGTACAGCCCCTCCCTCCCTGGCCTGCTCAGACCTGCTCAACAGTGCACACAAGGTGGGGGCAGGCAGGCCACACTCTGAGCTGCCAGGTGAAAACGGTGGGCTTGTATGTGAATCTGGAAGCCAGAGAGCAGCTCACCCTGGGCAGGACCCAGGCAGTGCCCTCTGTGTTTACACTTTTACATACAAGCCCGCCGATTTCACCCAGCGGCACAGAGTGCGGGCTGCCTGTGCCCACCTTGTGTGCAAGCGCATCCGGCAGCAGGAGCATTTTAGCACACAGTGGGAGTATCTTGGCTTGCAGTGGAAGCGGTGGGTGGTCGTGGGGAAGGGTCCAGGTCAGCTTTTGCATTGAGGCCCTTAAGCTTCAAGCTAGGCCTCTGATGATAGGAATATATACCTCAGAAAGGATTTTCAAAATGGCGGCGTTGGAGCGAGGACACAGGCAGTAGAGGAGCACCGTGAAAAGAATGAAAGAAGAAGAAGAGGCAGGAAGGAAGTAGGTAAGAGTACTTATTTATGTTTTAGGCTGTCTTTGTGTGTTTTTCTATAAAAGGAGGCAGTGGGGTCCTCATCTGTTGTAGCAGAGGTCATGGGGGACCTGGCTGTTCTTCAAGGCAGGGGTGTCTGGATAACAGAACTTTTAGCAGACATCACAGGTCACAAAAATGTATTCTCACTGTATATTTGGGTATTTGTCAGATTTAGCAGTTTCCACGTTATTATGAAACTCATAGAACGAGCTGGAATTCCCCTATGGAAACCTTTCTAGAAATAGAAAACTCATTATTATTATTAGACAGGGAATGTCTTCTTATTCGGGACAGATGACAGAAACAACAACAAGGTATAAATAAAAGACAAAATGCTCCCTTTCAATTTATTCTGAATGTTCGGTGGAAAGAAGAAGCTTCAGGCAAATGGATGTACCATCTCTGCGTTCTGCAATGACACGGGTCACGCTTGTTCCCGTCCTTCACCGCAATGAATATCTACCTGTCTGCAGTCTAATCATCAACAATGTGACACTTAGGAATGTTCCCATAATTATATGTATATAGAGCATGCTAATGCAATGTGTCACGTTTATCTGACAAATGCAATGGCAAACATCCCTCACCCTTGACAGCTAATTATCATGATGGGATAAACGTGGCCATGCAACATGCAAATCAACCATAGAAAATAATTATCCAGAGGAAATGATTTGGCCTAAAAAGGTAAGTGCATCTGTTTGCAAGGCCGTAGATATATATATATATATATATATATATATATATATATATATATATATTTATTTATTTTTTTCCTGGGAGGGGCAGCCTTGGGCGGTGGGTGGTGTGCCTGCCCTGTCGTGGCAAATTGTGGGTGTGGCAAAATGATGCTAACAGTGGGAGGGGCTTAAATATTAAAACTACTCACTGTGTACAGGGTAACATATGCCACATTCCTTGCACCCAAAAAATATATAATTGAATTACTGTGCTAAAAGAGAGAGTCTAACAGACACACATAAACCTCAGCACATTGACCTGTAAAATATGAAATCATATGAAATTCAGCCTATGCATTCACTAGAGAGCCGTGACATCACTGAGAATGCAGCCTATCCATTCACTAGAGACCAGTGACATCACTGAGAATGCAGCCTATCCCTTCACTAGAGACCAGTGACATTACTGAGAATGCAGCCTATCCATTCACTAGAGACCGGTGACATCACTGAGAATGCAGCCTATCCAATCCCTAGAGAATGTGACATCACTGAGAATGCAGCCTATCCATTCACTAGAGAATGTGACATCACTGAAAATGCAGCCTATCCATTCACTAGAGAATGTGACATCACTGAGAATGCATCCTATCCATTCACTAGAGAGCGGTGACATCACTGAGAATGCATCCTATCCATTCACTGGAGAGCGGTGACATCACTGAGAATGCATCCTATCCAATCACTAGAGAGCAGTGACATTACTGAGAATGCATCCTTCTACATTCACTAGAGAGCGGTGACATCACTGAGAATGCATCCTATCCATTCACTAGAGAGCGATGACATCACTGAGAATGCAGCCTATCCATTCACTAGAGAGCGGTGACATCACTGAGAATGCATCCTATCCATTCACTAGAGAGCGGTGACATCACTGAGAATGCATCCTATCCATTCACTAGAGAGCGATGACATCACTGAGAATGCAGCCTATCCATTCACTAGAGAGCGGTGACATCACTGAGAATGAATCCTATCCAATCACTAGAGAGCAATGCCATCACTGAGAATGCATCCTATCCATTCACTAGAGAGCGATGACATCACTGAGAATGCAGCCTATCCATTCACTAGAGAGCGGTGACATCACTGGGAATGCAGCCTATCCAATCCCTAGAGAATGTGACATCACTGAAAATGCAGCCTATTTATTCACTAGAGAATGTGACATCACTGAGAATGTAGCCTATCCAATCCCTAGAGAATGTGACATCACTGAGAATGCATCCTATCCATTCACTAGAGAGCCGTGACATCACTGAGAATGCATCCTATCCATTCACTGGAGAGCGGTGACATCACTGAGAATGCATCCTATCCATTCACTAGAGAGCGATGACATCACTGAGAATGCAGCCTATCCATTCACTAGAGAGCGGTGACATTACTGAGAATGCAGCCTATCCATTCACTAGAGAGCGGTGACATCACTGAGAATGCATCCTATCCATTCACTAGAGAGCGGTGACATCACTGAGAATGCAGCCTATCCATTCACTAGAGACCGGTGACATCACTGGGAATGCAGCCTATCCAATCCCTAGAGAATGTGACATCACTGAGAATGCAGCCTATCCATTCACTAGAGAATGTGACATCACTGAAAATGCAGCCTATTCATTCACTAGAGAATGTGACATCACTGAGAATGTAGCCTATCCAATCCCTAGAGAATGTGACATCACTGAGAATGCATCCTATCCATTCACTAGAGAGCGGTGACATCACTGAGAATGCATCCTATCCATTCACTGGAGAGCGGTGACATCACTGAGAATGCATCCTATCCATTCACTAGAGAGCAATGACATCACTGAGAATGCAGCCTATCCATTCACTAGAGAGCGGTGACATCACTGAGAATGAATCCTATCCAATCACTAGAGAGCGGTGACATCACTGAGAATGCAGCCTATCCATTCACTAGAGAGCGGTGACATCACTGAGAATGCAGCCTATCCATTCACTAGAGAGCGGTGACATCACTGAGAATGCATCCTATCCAATCACTAGAGAGCGGTGACATCACTGAGAATGCATCCTATCCATTCACTAGAGAGCGATGACATCCCTGAGAATGCAGCCTATCCATTCACTAGAGAGCGGTGACATCACTGAGAATGAATCCTATCCAATCACTAGAGAGCGGTGACATCACTGAGAATGCATCCTATCCATTCACTAGAGAGCGATGACATCACTGAGAATGCAGCCTATCCATTCACTAGAGAGCGGTGACATCACTGAGAATGAATCCTATCCAATCACTAGAGAGCGGTGACATCACTGAGAATGAATCCTATCCAATCACTAGAGAGCGGTGACATCACTGAGAATGAATCCTATTCTGCTAAAATGCTGTATCTTTGTTTTTCATGTGTAATAAACAATGACCTAATTTCTTCCATATTTAATTCTCGGGATTCAGTAATTCTATACCGGCAATATGGAATCATAAATCAGGAAATTTCATTAGAGCAAATAGAAGAAGTGAAATGCTTTGCTGGCTGAGTACATAATTCTAATAAAGAGAATTAATTTACTTGTATTGCATTTCCCATGCAGGAAAACACTCTATCACTGCATATGTCATAGGAAATCCCATAAAGCCATTTTCATGTGTGTGTGTCCATAAAAATAATGATCAGACCCGTTTATACCATTACTGGGTTCCGTTTCAGAGTTATTGAACAGAAGAATAGTTACAATTTACAGTATTACTCCTAGAATGCTGATTACTGGGAGGACAAGATCATTTTCTGTTCATATAAAATCATGTCTGTGTGTGGCAACTAGGGATGAGCTCGGTGTTCGAGTCGAACATACGTTCGACTCGAACATCGGCTGTTCGATCGTTCGCCGAACAACGAACGATTTGGGCCGTTCGCGCCTAATTCGCGGCCCACAATGCACTACGCCATCGCAGTGTCATCCAGGCGCTGTGATTGGCCAAGCATGCACTGTGACCCCGCATGCTTGGCCAATCACAGCGCCGGCAGCGAGGAGAGCAATGATTGGCCACAGGCAGGATGCCTGTGGCCAATTATTGCTGAGGGTGTTTAGTACACGCCCCACACTATAAAAGGCCGCCAGCACGGCGGCCTAGTGTAGTGTGTTCCGGAGCAGGGAAAGAGAAGCATAGGCAGGGACAGTGACATTTTTTTTTCTTGCTTAACCTGGATTCCTTTAGTTTAGGGAAAGAGAAGGATAGGTAGGGAGAGTGTCAGTCTGTTTTACTGTGCTAAACCTTGTTTGTAGGGACAGAGAAGGACAGTGAGGGAAATTCTCATTGTGCTATACTGTGCTAAAGCATTCCTCATCTCATCAACCATCTTTAAAAACATTTTTTTATAGGGACAGAAAACTATAGGTAGGGAGAGTGTCAGTGTGTTTTACTGTGCTAAACCTTGTTTGTAGGGACAGGGAAGGACAGTGAGGGAAATTCTCATTGTGCTATACTGTGCTAAAGCATTCCTCATCAACCATCTTTAAAAAAAAATTTTTTTATAGGGACAGAAAACTATAGGTAGGGAGAGTGTCAGTGTGTTTTACTGTGCTAAACCTTGTTTGTAGGGACAGGGAAGGACAGTGAGGGAAATTCTCATTGTGCTATACTGTGCTAAAGCATTCCTCATCAACCATCTTTAAAAAAAAATATTTTATAGGGACAGAAAACTATAGGTAGGGAGAGTGTCAGTGCGTTTTACTGTGCTAAACCTTGTTTGTAGGGACAGGGAAGGACAGTGAGGGAAATTCTCATTGTGCTATACTGTGCTAAAGCATTCCTCATCAACCATCTTTAAAAAAAAAAAAATTATAGGGACAGAAAACTATAGGTAGGGAGAGTGTCAGTGTGTTTTACTGTGCTAAACCTTGTTTGTAGGGACAGGGAAGGACAGTGCGGGAAATTCTGATTGTGCTATACTGTGCTAAAGCATTCCTCATCAACCATCTTTGAAATCCTTGTTTTTTGGACAGTCAGGGAAATTGTCATTGTGCTATTCTGTGCGAAAGCAATCATCCTCAACCATATTTAGAAATCCTTAAGTAAAGGGACAGAGAAGGACACCTGAAGGTAGCCCTTATTGCTTTTTTCCCATCTCCCTGCAGGCCATCTATTAGAATGTCTGGAAGGCAAACAAGGAGAGGCAGACAGTCAGGAGGCAATAAAAGAGGGCAAGCAGGCTCTGTGTCTGGGGGCAACAGTTCTGGTCGTGGACGCGGTGCATTGTCATCAGCACATGGCCATGGGACACGCTTGTCCTTCTTTTCGGCAGCTGGACATGTTGAGCCACATCATGCCGAAGACTTGGTAGAGTGGATGACCAAGCCCTCCTCCTCCTCCTCATCCTCTCTCACCCAGGCTCAGGGTACTGGCAAAGCAGCTGCCAAAGCGTCCTCTTCCCTGGTATCAATGTCAGACTCATCATCAGTCACTCCTTCCCTAGACCCACCATGTCCTCCTCCTGAGGAGTCCCCCGAACTGTTTGAGCACAGTGTTGGGTACATGCTCCAGGAGGATGCCCAGCGTTTCGAAGGGTCTGATGATGAAACCCAGCTACAGGAAGGCAGTAGCGTGAGAGCAGACAGAGGGGATGCTCAAGAAGGACACCAATCTGGCAGTCATGTTCCAGCAGCTGCAGCATACTGCCAGATTGGCTCCAGTGATGAGGAGGGAGGGGATGATGAGGTCACTGACTCCACGTGGGTGCCTAATAGGAGAGAGGAGGAGGAGGAGGATGAGGAGGAGGCACATCTCCAACGAGGCAGGATGCCCTTTGGTGGCCAGCGTAAGGGCAGTACACCGACGGAATCACACCGCAGAGCTCCGCCTGTGCAGGGCGCTGCCTCTGCCCGTCATTCAAAAAGTTCTTTGGTGTGGGCCTTTTTTGAGGCTAGTGCATCAGATCGCACAGCTGCTGTTTGCAACATATGTCTCAAGCGTATATCGCGTGGCCAAAACATCAGCCGCTTGGGTACCACATGCCTGACCAGACATATGTTGACCTGCCATGCAGCTCGCTGGCAGGCCTACCTCAAAGACCCACACCAAAGAACAAAGCGGACCTCTCCTTGCACCGCATCAGCTGGGATCTCCAACCCCACTATAACTTCAGTCCTCTCTGAAACATGCACTGAGAGGAATGAAGGTGTAGAATTAGGTGTGTCATAGCCAAGTACTTGCGGCCACTCTGCTAGCAGTACACCGACGTCCGATTCTAGCAGTCAAATTTCCCTGCCCCAGCTGCTGGACCGTCGAAAGAAGTTCACTCCCAGCCATCCACATGCCCAGCGGTTGAATGCTAGCTTGGCTAAATTGCTAGCGCTTCAACTGCTGCCTTTTCAGTTGGTAGACTCGGCCCCCTTCCGTGAGTTTGTGCAATGTGCGGTTCCTCAGTGGCAGGTTCCCAAACGCCACTTTTTCTCACGGAAGGCTATTCCGGCTCTCTACCGGCATGTGGAAGGCAATGTCTTGGCCTCGCTGGACAGGGCGGTCAGCGGTAAGGTGCATATTACCGCTGACTCATGGTCCAGCAGGCATGGACAGGGACGTTACCTTTCTTTCACAGCCCATTGGGTCACTCTTTTGGCAGCTGGGAAGAATGCAGGACAAGGTGCAGTAGTGTTGGAGGTTGTTCCACCGCCACGCCTCCAAAATGCTACTACTGGTTGTGACACACCTCTCTCCTCCACCCCCTCCTCTTCTTCTTCCTCCATGGCCTCTTCCTGTGCTTTGTCCTCTGAACCAGCGGTGCTCCGTAGGCGTTCAAGGGGCTACGCAAGTACGCAGGCAAAAAGATGCCATGCCGTGCTTGCGCTGGTGTGTTTGGGGGACAGAAGCCACACTGGGGCAGAGGTCCTGTCTGCTCTGCAGGGCCAGGCCGAGAGGTGGTTGACGCCACGCCAGCTTAAGCCAGGAATGGTGGTTTGCGACAATGGCACCAACCTCCTCTCCGCCCTCCGACAGGGACAACTGACCCATGTGCCCTGTGTGGCTCACGTCCTTAACCTGGTGGTGCAGCGGTTCTTGGGCAGGTACCCGGGCTTACAGGATGTCCTGAGGCAGGCCAGGAAAGTCTGTGTGCATTTCCGCAGATCTTATAATGCCAGTGCTCGCCTGGCTGAGCTGCAAAAGGAGTTGAACCTGCCCAAGAACCGCCTTATATGTGACATGCCCACCAGGTGGAACTCAACGTTGGCCATGCTGCAGCGGCTGCACACGCAGCAGAGGGCCATCAATGAGTACCTGTGCGACTACGGCACCAGGACAGGGTCAGGGGAGCTTGGTTTTTTTTCTCCACGCCAGTGGGGCATGATCAGGGATGCATGCACTGTCCTGGCACCATTTGAGGAGGCCACGAGGATGGTGAGCAGTGACAGTGCATGCATCAGTGACACTGTACCTCTTGTCCACCTGTTGGAGCACAGAGGCAGGAAGAGGAGGACTTCCTTGCCTCTCAAGGCCCCCTTTACCCAGACAGTGTTCCTTCTGTCCCACCCATCGCACAGGAAGAGGACGAGGAGGAGGAGGAGGAGGAGGAGGATTGTGTCAGCATGGAGGTGGAGCCTGGCACTCAGCAGCATCAACAGCAGCAGTCTTTTAGGGATGATTTACAGTCCCAAGAAACCCGTGGACTTGTACGTGGCTGGGAGGAGGTGGCTGCGGATCATGTCGTCCTTAGTGACCCAGAGGACTCCGGACCGAATGCCTCAGCTAACCTACGCTGCATGGCCTCCCTGATCCTGCAAAGTCTGGGGAAGGATCCTCGTATTCTTCGGATCAAGGAGAGGGACCATTACTGGCTGGCCACTCTCCTTGATCCACGGTACAAGGGTAAGGTTGCGGACCTTATGTTACCGTCGCAGAGGGAGCAGAGGATGAGACAACTCCGGGAGGCCTTGCAGAAAGGTCTGTGCAACGCGTTCCCAGAGACTGGGAGGTTACAAACTCCTGGTCCTGGACAACGAGTTGCTGAGGCTTCGGCCAGTCAAAGAAGGAGCGGTGGGGAAGGTGGCCGTCTGACCGATGCGTTCAGACAATTCTTTAGTCCGCAGCCCCAAAGTATGATCGGTTCCAGCAACCATCGCCAGCGTCTGATAAACATGGTGCAGGAATATCTAGGGGCAAGGTCAGACTTGGACACCTTCCCCACCGAAAATCCTCTGGCTTACTGGGTCTTGAGGATGGATCACTGGCCAGAGCTTGCACAGTATGCAATTGAGCTACTGGCCTGTCCTGCATCCAGCGTTCTTTCGGAACGCACATTCAGTGCTGCTGGAGGATTTGTCACGGATCACAGGGTGCGCCTGTCCACCGACTCGGTTGATCGACTGACTTTCATCAAGATGAACCAGTCTTGGATCACCACCAGCTACCACACACCTGATGCTGATATAACAGACTAATTGATTTTAACATGTCACATCCCTTCAAGACTGATGCTGATGCTGAGTGCCTGTGCTGTTATGTTGACTGGCTATCCTCCTCCTCCGAGTCCTCAATGATACGATTGATGATGATAGCTTGGAAGATCATTTTTGTTTATGGGTGCCGCCACCAGTGCCTAACGCCCAATTTTTCAGCCCCTGTTTAACAGGGGCGTGTAATTACAATTTTTGAAGCAATACTTTGCAACAGGGCTCATTGCTGTGCTCCAAGTACAGTATCTGTGAGGGGTTGCAGTGTTGTGCCACCAGTGCCTAAGGCCCAATTTTTCAGCCCCTGTTTAACAGGGGCGTGTAATTACAATTTTTGAAGCAATACTTTGCAACAGGGCTCATTGCTGTGCTCCAAGTACAGTATCTGTGAGGGGTTGCAGTGTTGTGCCACCAGTGCCTAAGGCCCAATTTTTCAGCCCCTGTTCAACAGGGGCATGTAATTACAATTCTTGATCTAATAATTCACAGCAGGGCCCATTGCTGCACCCACCAAGAGTAACTCTGAGGGCTTACAGTGTTGTGGCAACGCCACCACCACCACCACCACGAAAGGCCCAATTTTTCAGCCCCTGTTCAAAAGGGGCATGTAATTACAATTCTTGATCTAATAATTCACAGCAGGGCCCATTCCTGCACCCACCAAGAGTAACTCTGAGGGCTTACAGTGTTGTGGCAACACTACCACCACCACCACCACCACGAAAGGCCCAATTTTTCAGCCCCTGTTCAACAGGGGCATGCAATTACAATTCTTGATCTAATAATTCACAGCAGGGCCCATTGCTGCACCCACCAAGAGTAACTGTCAGGGCTTACAGTGTTGTGACACCAGCACCACCACCAAAGGCCCAATTTTTACTACCACTGTTCAACAATTATATGTAATTACAATTCCTGATATAATAGTTGACAGCAGGGCGTTCCAGCACCAACCAAGAGTAACTGTGAGTGCTTACAGTGTTGTGCCAACACCAACAACTAAGGGGCCTATTTCTGCAGAGTATATACGGCAGGTCCCTACTTTCAAACATCCAACTTACAAATGACTCCTACTTGCAAACGCAAGAAGACAACAGGAAGTGAGAGGAAATCTACCCCTAGGAAGGAAAATTCTCTCCTGTAAGAATTAATATGGGAGAAAGGTGTCTCCTCTGTACTGATGATTTATCACCAATCCTTGTTTCAAGAAAAACACCACATTTCAAAAACAGTTGTCATTGGGACGGAAAGTGAGGTGAAATGTTCTGAACAGGGGCACAGACAGCAAAACAAATGTTACAGGGGTGATAACCCTTACCTATGTTTTCCAAAAAGTTTAAAAATTTATTTTTTGGCTGGAGCTAAACTTAAACAATGTACCTGTTCAAAATTACAAACAGATTCTACATAAGAACAAACCTACAGTCCCTGTCTTGTATGCACCGCCTGTATACGGCTGTTCAGAGTATATAGGGCCTTTTTTATTTTATGTGCGGGGTTCCCCTTAATATCCATACAAGACCCAAAGGGGCTGGTAATGGGCTGGGGTGGGGGGGGGGGGGGGGGGTCATGGGGTAGCTATGCCATTTTTCTTAAAGATTTTCATCCATATTACCGGGACCAGACATTACATTAAAGCCGCAAGCAGTTTTAAATGGCTTTTTTTTCCTTTAGAAGTGTCATTTTGTGCAGGGACAGTTCTAAACACGGGAAACACGTGGCACTTCACAGGCATACTTTAGACACCCCCCAGGTACGATATTTAAAGGAATATTTGACTTTTTTTTTTTCACTTTATGCATCATTAAAATGACTGCTCCCGAAAAACGACCGTTTTTAAAACTTCTTTTTGCATTGATACATGTCCCCTGGTGCAGAACCCGGGTTCCCAAACCCTTTTTAGGACAATAACATGCATAATAGTCGTTATAATTAGCACTTTAGAATTCGAACGTTCGCATCCATTGTATTTAATAGGGTTCTAATGTTCGTACGAACCTTCGGTCCGTTCGCGGGTTCTGGTGCGAACCGAACCCGGGGGTGTTCGGCTCATCACTAGTGGCAACCATTGTGGTCTCATGTCTGTGTGTGGCAACCATTGTGGTCTCATGTCTGTGTGTGGCAACCATTGTGGTCTCATGTGTCTGTGTGTGGCAACCATTGTGGTCTCATGTCTGTGTGTGGCAACCATTGTGGTCTCATGTCTGTGTGTGGCAACCATTGTGGTCTCATGTGTCTGTGTGTGGCAACCATTGTGGTCTCATGTGTCTGTGTGTGGCAACCATTGTGGTCTCATGTCTGTGTGTGGCAACCATTGTGGTCTCATGTCTGTGTGTTGCAACCATTGTGGTCTCATGTCTGTGTGTGGTAACCATTGTGGTCTCATGTGTCTGTGTGTGGCAACCATTGTGGTCTCATGTCTGTGTGTGGCAACCATTGTGGTCTCATCTGTCTGTGTGTGGCAACCATTGTGGTCTCATGTGTCTGTGTGTGGCAACCATTGTGGTCTCATGTGTCTGTGTGTGGCAACCATTGTGGTCTCATGTGTCTGTGTGTGGTAACCATTGTGGTCTCATGTGTCTGTGTGTGGTAACCATTGTGGTCTCATGTGTCTGTGTGTGGCAACCATTGTGGTCTCATGTGTCTGTGTGTGGTAACCATTGTGGTCTCATGTGTCTGTGTGTGGCAACCATTGTGGTCTCATGTCTGTGTGTGGCAACCATTGTGGTCTCATGTGTCTGTGTGTGGCAACCATTGTGGTCTCATGTGTCTGTGTGTGGCAACCATTGTGGTCTCATGTGTCTGTGTGTGGCAACCATTGTGGTCTCATGTGTCTGTGTGTGGTAACCATTGTGGTCTCATGTGTCTGTGTGTGGCAACCATTGTAGTCTCATGTGTCTGTGTGTGGCAACCATTGTGGTCTCATGTGACTGTGTGTGGCAACGATTGTGGTCTCATGTGTCTGTGTGTGGCAACCATTGTGGTCTCATGTGTCTGTGTGTGGCAACCATTGTGGTCTCATGTCTGTGTGTGGCAACCATTGTGGTCTCATGTCTGTGTGTGGCAACCATTGTGGTCTCATGTGTCTGTGTGTGGCAACCATTGTGGTGTCATGTGTCTGTGTGTGGCAACCATTGTGGTGTCATGTCTGTGTGTGGCAACCATTGTGGTCTCATGTCTGTGTGTGGAAACCATTGTGGTCTCATGTGTCTGTGTGTGGCAACCATTGTGGCCTCATGTGCCTGTGTGTGGCAACCATTGTGGTTTCATGTGTCTGTGTGTGGCAACCATTGTGGTCTCATGTGTCTGTGTGTGGCAACCATTGTGGTCTCATGTGTCTGTGTGTGGCAACCATTGTGGTCTCGTGTCTGTGTGTGGCAACCATTGTGGTCTCATTTGTCTGTGTGTGGCAACCATTGTGGTCTCATGTGTCTGTGTGTGGCAACCATTGTGGTCTCATGTGTCTGTGTGTGGCAACCATTGTGGTCTCATGTGTCTGTGTGTGGTAACCATTGTGGTCTCATGTGTCTGTGTGTGGCAACCATTGTAGTCTCATGTGTCTGTGTGTGGCAACCATTGTGGTCTCATGTGACTGTGTGTGGCAACGATTGTGGTCTCATGTGTCTGTGTGTGGCAACCATTGTGGTCTCATGTGTCTGTGTGTGGCAACCATTGTGGTCTCATGTCTGTGTGTGGCAACCATTGTGGTCTCATGTCTGTGTGTGGCAACCATTGTGGTCTCATGTGTCTGTGTGTGGCAACCATTGTGGTGTCATGTGTCTGTGTGTGGCAACCATTGTGGTGTCATGTCTGTGTGTGGCAACCATTGTGGTCTCATGTCTGTGTGTGGAAACCATTGTGGTCTCATGTGTCTGTGTGTGGCAACCATTGTGGCCTCATGTGCCTGTGTGTGGCAACCATTGTGGTTTCATGTGTCTGTGTGTGGCAACCATTGTGGTCTCATGTGTCTGTGTGTGGCAACCATTGTGGTCTCATGTGTCTGTGTGTGGCAACCATTGTGGTCTCGTGTCTGTGTGTGGCAACCATTGTGGTCTCATTTGTCTGTGTGTGGCAACCATTGTGGTCTCATGTGTCTGTGTGTGGCAACCATTGTGGTCTCATGTGTCTGTGTGTGGCAACCATTGTGGTCTCATGTGTCTGTGTGTGGCAACCATTGTGGTCTTATGTAACTGTGTGTGGCAACCATTGTGGTCTCATGTGTCTGTGTGTGGCAACCATTGTGGTCTCATGTGTCTGTGTGTGGCAACCATTGTGGTCTCATGTCTGTGTGTGGCAACCATTGTGGTCTCATGTGTCTGTGTGTGGCAACCATTGTGGTCTCATGTCTGTGTGTGGCAACCATTGTGGTCTCATGTCTGTGTGTGGCAACCATTGTGGTCTCATGTGTCTGTGTGTGGCAACCATTGTGGTCTCAAGTGTCTGTGTGTGGCAACCATTGTGGTCTCATGTCTGTGTGTGGCAACCATTGTGGTCTGTCTCATGTCTGTGTGTGGCAACCATTGTGGTCTCATGTCTGTGTGTGGCAACCATTGTGGTCTCATGTGCCTGTGTGTGGCAATCATTGGGGTATCATGTGTCTGTGTGTGGCAACCATTGGTGATAATGGTCGATTCTGAGGCCTCATGCCCACTGGCGTTTTTACAGCTGTGTTTTTGAGCGTTTTTTACAGCTTAAAAACGCCTGTCCATGTTATTGTAAATATTTTTTTTTTATTTATTTATTTTTTTTTGAAAAAAAAAAAAAAAAAAAAAAACGTCGGAGCTAAAAACGCGACCGCGCGTTAGTGCGCGTTTTTTGCGCGTTAGTGCGCGTTAGTGCGCGTTTTTTGACGCTCGCGTTTTTTCCTGCCTAGTTCTGACGCTGAGGAACGCACTGGCCCTGGGTTTTTTTTAGAGCTTACAAACGCCTATGCTCTTTACAGCTCAAAAACGCCTAGGTGGGCATGAAGCTATAGACTAACATTGACAGGCGTTTTTAAGCTGTAAAAAACGCTCAAATACGCGGCTGAAAAAACGCCCGTGGGCATGAGGTCTGAAAGTTTTATACCCAAAAACTTTTTTGTAAATAAATGTAACTTTTAATAAGTATTTTTATTGTAACCTGAAAGTTACATCTACTGCTGGAGAAAGGAAAGGAGGGGAGGGGGACAATGTATTACAATGTATTATATAATATATCCTGTATGAATACAATGTATTATATATTATATCCTGTATGTATACAATGTATTATATAATGGATCCTGTATGTATACAATGTATTATATAATGGATCCTGTATGTATACAATGTATTATATATTAGATCCTGTATGTATACAATGTATTATATAATGGATCCTGTATGTATACAATGTATTATATATTAGATCCTGTATGTATACAATGTATTATATAATGGATCCTGTATGTATACAATGTATTATATATTAGATCCTGTATGTATACAATGTATTATATAATGGATCCTGTATGTATACAATGTATTATATATTAGATCCTGTATGTATACAATGTATTATATAATATATACTGTATGTATACAATGTATTATATATTAGATCCTGTATGTATACAATGTATTATATAATGGATCCTGTATGTATACAATGTATTATATAATATATACTGTATGTATACAATGTATTATATATTAGATCCTGTATGTATACAATGTATTATATAATGGATCCTGTATGTATACAATGTATTATATAATGGATCCTGTATGTATACAATGTATTATATAATGGATCCTGTATGTATACAATGTATTATATAATGGATCCTGTATGTATACAATGTATTATATAATGGATCCTGTATGTATACAATGTTTTATATAATATAAAGGATCCTGTATGAATACAATGTATTATAGAATGTCTGTGGGTCTTAATTTGATCAGGGTTCACTGGAGTTCAGGGCTGGATGACCCATCATGGCAGCTCTCTTGCTATGATGAAGGCTTAGGCCAAAACGCGTCAGTTTTTTTTTTTTTTTATTAAATATGTTTATTTGGTATTTTGAATCAAGAAAAAAACAAAAATAAAAGTATTGTATATATAAATGATGTAACTGTGAAGGCTGCAAGACAGAGTAGACAGCCTCTGTACAGTAGAACAAAGGTAACTGTAGTATAACATCAGCCTTGGGAGCATGGCCAAATTCAGAACAAACATGATTAATTATTAGCGCATCTGGTAACGCGTCAGTTTTTGGATGATGTTACTGCTATGATGCTACAATAAAGTTTTCTATGGAGAAGCTGTCGAGTTGCCAACACGTATTTGTTATGGACTCACTGGCAGCTCTCTGGGGCCTCCCCCTGGTGTCTAGAAGGTTGAAGAACCTTATAGAATTAGAGGGTGGGGGTTAGGAGAAGCTGCCATTAATATTTATGGGTCCTCAGCCCCGGTGGTGGGCTTGCAGGGGACAGAGATAACCCCATAAGTAGACATGGGCCTGGCCAGCAAGGGGAGTCGGGTAGAACATGGAGATGCAGTGTTGAGCTGTTGGTGGCCCTGAGGGGTACCCCCTAGTCTAGGGGGGGGTGTCCTGCCATGGGCCGGGGTGCTGGAAGGATCCTGCTACAGAAACAAAAGGAGACTTTCCTGGAGGCACGGGAGCAAAGAGAGGACAGAGCGAGTAATTCAACACTGTTGGAGACTAATAAAAGGGGGGAGACTGTCACATGTAGTCAGTCTCCCTTGAAGACAGCGGTGAGCTTAAGTCTTATCCTTGTCCCGGGATATCTGCAAAGAGTCAGCCCGGAGGACTGTGAAGAGTCAGCCAGGTGAGCTGGCAAAGAGTCAGTTGGGTTAGACTGATGAAGAGTTATTTGGGTGGACTGGTGTAGAGAGTCATCCGGGCAGGCTGGTGAAGAGTCAGCCAGGTGGGCTCCTGAAGAGTCAGTTGGTTGGGCTGGTAAAGAGTCAGTTGGTTGGGCTGGTGAAGAGTCAGTTGGGTTGACTGGTGAAGACTCAGTTGGGTGGGCTGGTGAAGAGTCAGTTGGGTGGACTGGTGCAGAGTCAGTTGGGTGGGCTCCTGAAGACTCAGTTGGGTGGGCTGGTGAAAAGTCAGTTGGGTGGGCTGGTGAAGAGTCAGTTGGGTGGGCTGGTGAAGAGTCAGTTGGGTGGACTGGTGAAGAGTCAGTTGGGTGGACTGGTGCAGAGTCAGTTGGGTGAGCTCCTGAAGAGTCAGTTGGGTGGGCTGGTGAAGAGTCAGTTGGGTGGACTGGTGCAAGGTCAGTTGGGTGGGCTCCTGAAGAGTCAGTTGGGTGGGCTGGTGAAGAGTCAGTTGGGTGGACTGGTGCAGGGTCAGTTGAGTGGGCTCCTGAAGACTCAGTTGGGTGGGCTGGTGAAGAGTCAGTTGGGTGGACTGGTGAAGAGTCAGTTGGGTGGACTGGTGCAGAGTCAGTTTGGTGGTCTCCTGAAGAGTCAGTTGGGTGGGCTGGTGAAGACTCAGTTGGGTGGACTGGTGAAGAGTCAGTTGATTGGGCTGGTGAAGAGTCAGTTGGGTGGGCTGGTGAAGACTCAGTTGGGTGGGCTGGTGAAGACTCAGTTGGGTGAACTGGTGAAGAGTCAGTTGGGTGGACTGGGGAAGAGTCAGTTGATTGGGCTGGTGAAGAGTCAGTTGGGTGGACTGATTTAAAGAGTCAACTGGGCATGCTGGTGAAGAAGCAGCCAGGAGGGCTGATGAAGAGGCAGATGCAGCCAGGTGGGCTAGCGTAGCCTGAAGCACATAAAGTTGTACATAGGAAGATGTCCCTGAAATTTTTGTTGCCGTCAAGTGGGCAACCCATAACCTCTGATCCCTATCAAAGTTGTTAACCCCCTAATAAACAACAAAAACAAAGCTATGGACAGTTCCCTGACTTTGAGTGTCTGTGAAGATTCGCTGTGCCTGGCTGTGCAGGAGTGGGGGGATCCCTGTTCATCTGCAGCTCCTATGTGTGGTGTGCTAAACAAGACCTACTGAATCTTTCGCAGGTAAAATGGCTGCTGTGGTTGCATAATAGTCGTGTATTTATCTGGAGATCAGCTTTAAGACTAAAACGAAGGTTTGTTTCTGGTGGTGTATGGAAGTTTAATAAAGCTCCCGGGTCGCTGACGGTGGTGAATGATAGAACGATTCATCACGCGGAAGTCAATGTTCTTCCTTTATCTCATATAGGAATTGCCTTGTGGCGGCTGAATGTGCTTTACTGCAAACAGCAAGTGACATAATAAGTGCTGTGTGTGTTCTGCGCTCTGCAATATAGAGGGAATATTGTCCTTCCCAATCGCCACCTGGATTACGTGTCCCCGCATCGGATTCAATCTGGGTGACCCCGAGGGGAGCCGGCTTAGAAAGCAGAACGCAACATGGACTTTTTCCAGTCATTCTCTTCATCATTTCTCCGGTATCTACAGCAGCTGGTGAAATAAGAGACTTGTCTGAGAATTTATAGAGGAAGATGGATCTAGATGGGAATGAATAACGATTTCTAGAAGATCTCCCAACCTAAAATCAAGAGCAACTGCCCTTCTGGTCTTCTTTCTCCTCAATGATTCCTCTTTTTAATCTGATATATAGCCTTCTATAAACAGGCTTCTAAATCAGGGGTCCCCAAACTTGTCAGTACAAGGGCCACATCATACATTTCACATATATTTGTGGCTTGAAAAAATCCCCATCAGAGTTCCCCTCTCATATCTGAGTCTCCATCAGATTTCCCACTTACATCAGGATCCCCATCAGAGTCCCTCTATTATTTCAAAGTGTCCATCACAGTTCTCCTCTTACATCAGAATCCCCATCAGCATCATCCTCCTACATCAGGATCCCCATCAGCATCATCCTCCTACATCAGGATCCCCATCATAGAACATGAATCACCTTCCTCTCTGAACTTGGCCCCTGTTCGGGAAAGATATCCCTCCCGGCGGTCTCCAGAGGTTCATCCGGCACTGGCAATCTGCTGCACCAGGTCTTCGGAAGAGTCCCTCCTCCGGTCCCTTATGCCACTGGATTCGGGTGCCCCACTCCCGGGGCCCCCTAGGACAATCCCTCCCTCGCGGGACCCAGCGGAAGGTACTGGGCCCCAGGCCTTCGGAGGAGTACCTCACCCCAGACTGAAGGTGTCTGGAATGGAACACGAACTCCCGGTGTCCAGGCCTAGGCCGCCTGGACCCCAACCGCGAACAGCAGCCCTCAGGCTGAAGGTGCCTGGGACTCGAACCTCGTGGCGAAGATGTCAAGCCCCTTTATACCTTCTTCCAGGATGCACGGCGGGTTCCCTGCCCCGCCGTACAACTGCTGCGAGAGGCCACAAAGGGTACGGCACTGCAGCGATTGTTCAACCCCGGCCCAAAGTGACAGCGCCACCTGCTGGGCCAAAGGGAACTATGCATCACTGGTGTCCTCACCAGAATTCAAAAGTATATACCCGCTACATCAGGATCCCCATCCTCATTCTCCTCCTACATCAGGATCCCCATCAGAGCCTCCACTTATATCAGGATCCCCATCCTCATTTTCCTCCTACATCAGGATCCCCATCAGAGCCTCCACTTATATCAGGATCCCCATCAGCATCATCCTCCTACATCAGGATCCCCATCAGCATTATCCTCCTACATCAGGCTCCCCATCAGAGCCTCCACTTATATCAGGATCCCAATCCTCATTCTCCTCCTACATCAGGATCCCCATCAGAGCCTCCACTTATATCAGGATCCCCATCCTCATTCTCCTCCTACATCAGGATCCCCATCAGAGCCTCCACTTATATCAGGGTCCCCATCCTCCTTCTCCTCCTACATCAGGATCCCCATCAGAGCCTCCACTTATATCAGGATCCCCATCAGCATCATCCTCCTACATCAGGATCCCCATCAGCATCATCCTCCTACATCAGGCTCCCCATCAGAGCCTCCACTTATATCAGGATCCCCATCCTCATTCTCCTCCTACATCAGGATCCCCATCAGAGCGTCCACTTATATCAGGATCCCCATCAGCATCATCCTCCTACATCAGGATCCACATCAGAGCCTTCACTTATATCAGGATCCCCATCCGGATCCTCTTCTTACATCAGGATCCCCATCAGAGCCTCCACTTATATCAGGATCCCCAACATAGCCTCCAACCCGATACTAGCAAGGTGGACCGAATAAAGGGGGTCCAACCCGATACTAGCCAGGGGGACCTAATAAAGGGGATCCAACCCTCTACAAGCAAGGTGGGCCTAATAAAGGGGGTCGAACCCGCTACTAGCAAGGTGGACCGAATAAAGGGGGTCCAACCCGCTACTAGCAATGGGGACCTAATAAAGTGGCCAGTGAGAGTATTTCACTGTCTAGATAAAGGAGTGTCCGGCCCGTGGTCAGCGGGTTTGGATTAAGCGTGTAGATGCACCTTAGCTGTGCGTTTTACCAGGTGTGCAAAAAAAAAATGAAAACATTGCTCCGGGACTAAAGAGGTTAAAAACAAAGACATTGTCTGTGGTTCTGTAAGAAAGCGTTCCTCAATCCGGGGTGCCATCTCAGCTCATCCGGTGTGCAGCACTACGCCCCGTATTTGTGTGACGATAATTCAAGGCGGGCAGCACACAAAGCAGCTGCTTTTTGTGAGGACTGGCAGGTGGAAGAGGGCTAAGGACTGAGAAAGTGTAGTGGGGGCCTGAGGATTCTGATGTTAAAGGGGAGGCTGGAGACTGAGGAGTCTAATGTTAAAGGAAAGGGGGGCAGGGCTGAGGCTCCATTGTAAACGGGGGCCTGATGTTTTGGATGTGAAAAGAGGGGGGGTTGAGGAACCCCTGATGTGAAGAAGGGTACAGAAATGGAGGACTCTGATGTGAAAGGTGGGTAACTGAGGATTCTAATGTGAAGGGGGGGGGATTAGTCCTCACCCTAATGTGAAAGTGGGTGACAGGGACTGAGGACTATAATTGTGAAAAGGGGGGGGGGGGTGAGGACTCGATCTGAACTGGTGGGGACTTAGAACTCTGATGTGAAAAGGGGGAAGGGGATGGCTGAGGACTCTGATGTGACATGTGTGGGGGGGGGGGTGGCTGAGGACTCTAAAGTGAAAGGGTAGGGGGGTGAGGACTCTGATCTCAGGGGGGGGGGGCTGAGGACACTAATGTGAACAGGAAGGGGGAACTGAGGACTCTGATGTGAAAGGGAAGGGGGAACTGAGGACTCTGATGTGAAAGGGAAGTGGGAACTGAAGACTCTGATGTGAAAGGGAAGGGGGAACTGAGGACTCTGAAGTGAAAGGGAAAGGGGAACTGAGGACTCTGATGTGAAAGGGAAAGGGGAACTGAGGACTCTGATGTGAAAGGGAAGGGGGAACTGAGGACTCTGATGTGAAAGAGAAGGGGGAACTGAGGACTCTGATGTGAAAGGGAAGTGGGAACTGAGGACTCTGATGTGAAAGGGAAGGGGGAACTGAAGACTCTGAAGTGAAAGGGAAAGGGGAACTGAGGACTCTGATGTGAAAGGGAAGGGGGGACTGAGGACTCTGATGTGAAAGGGAAGGGGGGACTGAGGACTCTGATGTGAAAGGGAAGGGGGAACTGAGGACTCTGTTGTGAAAGGGAAGGGGAACTAAGGACTCTTATGTGAAAGGGAGGGGGGAACTGAGGACTCTGATGTGAAAGGGAAGGGGGAACTGAGGACTCTGATGTGAAAGAAAAGAGGGAACTGAGGACTCTGATGTGAAAGGGGAACTGAGGACTCTGATGTGAACAGGAAGGGGGAACTGAGGACTCTGATGTGAAAGGGAAAGGGGAACTGAGGACTCTGATGTGAAAGGGAAGGGGGAACTGAGGACTCTGATGTGAAAGGGAAGGGGGAACTGAGGAGTGAGGACTCCTATGTGGAAGGGAGGGAAATAAGGACCTTGATGTGAAAGAGGCTATGGGGACTGAGGACTCTTATGTGAAGGTGAGGGGGAGACTAAGGACTCTGATATGAAAGGGAAGGGGGAACTGAGTACACTGATGTGAACAGGAAGGGGGAACTGAGGACTCTGATGTGAAAGGGAAGGGGGAAATGAGGACTCTGATGTGAACAGGAAGGGGGAACTGAGGACTCTGATGTGAAAGGGAAGGGGGAAATGAGGACTCTGATGTGAACAGGAAGGGGGAACTGAGGACTCCTATGTGGAAGGGAGGGAAATAAGGACCTTGATGTGAAAGGGGCTATGGGGACTGAGGACTCTTATGCGAAGGTGAGGGGGAGACTAAGGACTCTGATATGAAGGGAGGGGAATGAGGACCCTGATTTGAAAGTGGGGGAGGGAGAATGAGGACTCTGATGTGAAAGAGGGTATGGGGACTGATGACTCTTATCTGAAGGTGGAAGGGGGGCTGAGGCTCTTATGTGAAAGGGGGGACTGTGGACTCTGATGTGAAAGGGGGAGAGAATGAGAGCCGTGATGTGAAAGAGTGTATAGGGACTGAGGACTCTTATCTGAGGGGGGGGGCTGAGGCTCTGATGTGAAAGGGGGGGATTAGGACTCTGATATAAGAAAGGGGGGTGGGGGGGCCTCATTTTAGATTGGAGTGCATCAAGGTTTCGCATAATTTCAATGTCATTTTCGAATGAAGAAAGGTGGAGAAAGACGACTTCAGCAAAGTAGGCCTCCTCCATTTATTGCTGAAGACTCCGGATTGGTGCGATTTCTATGATATGACGGCAAGGCCAGTCCATTGTAGGTGAGGATTCCTCTGAGCTCTCGGTCCTCATCCGGAGTCTCACCGTCGTTCACCTTGGCGGCTGCTCTACGCCGGGAGGAGATATGACGATGAGATGAGTTGAGGGACAATCTGGCATGTTCCTCGCTCATTAAACAGACATGCTCTTCAGCTCCGATTGTTCAGCTGTTCTCTTCTTAATTGAGTTTGAAATTGCACATTCACATTCTCTCTCTAAAGAAATTCAATCAAAGGAAGATTATACTGCCGTTCATCCACAAGTGTTCTGTGTCATCTGTGTGGGGGAAACCTGGGCCGACGGCGGCACATACAACGCCGCTGACGCTGTTCCCGACCAAGGACGAGCTGCACAGCATCACAATGAGTAGATGGAGCCAATTATAAGGTCATAATGGGAGATTGGCTTTTTAATTTGTTTGTTCTTTTCCCTATAAACAGGTGCAAAGGCTGGATGGATTATTGAAGAGAGACTGATAGAATGAATGTGTGAAAAAACCTTCTATAGGAGGCCATGTATAAAGGCATTTAATGGGAGCTTCTTTTTTTTTTTTTTCCAGATGTGGTGGCTGCATCTGTTTTTCTATTTTAGGCCTTGTAACGGCACCCCAAATATGAAAGGGGTTAACGCCGTTTAGGATTTTCCCTCTCCTAACACACATCCGCTGGCGACACTCCACAGTCAGGCGACCGCTTCCCATCGGAATAATTCTTCCAGAGATACGAGACAAACACTCCGTATATTTCCAACTGGTCTGAACGCTTTATTGAGAAAAGACAGGCCCTTATATACACTAAAGTAAGGTGACCAGATTTTTAAAATGAAATCCGGGGACATATATTTTTTTTACTTGTAATTGCGGCAATCAGCGACTCTCTGCCCGTCGCCGCCGCCGCCCGCCTCACAGCCTGTCAAGTCTTACTCTCCGGGCTACTACTGGGTGGGGAGAGGAGGAAGATCACTCCGCCAGGGAAGGCAAAGAGATAAACAGGCAGGCGGCTGGCCGGGACTTGAGCCAAGGCAGAAGAACATGGGAGCGGAGCTGAATGGGCGCCCAAAACTGAAGAAATATTCCCTCCGCTCCGACCAGCACATGATCATCAGAAAGGCGCACAGATAATGGAAAAAATATACCCTCCTAAGCTAGTAGGAGCGGCGGAGCAGGGGTGTGTAATTCAGAATTTTTTAATTCTGCACTGACTATCTTTAAAATTGCCCCTGCTCTTGTTCAAATCCAATCCGGGGACAAACTTGGTCCAGGGACAGTGTCCTCAATCCGGGGACTGTCCCCTGAAACCGGGGATGTCTGGTCACCCTACACTAAAAGATACTGTAGTCCAAATGAACAACTCCACCCACAACATCACACAATGGGTACATAACGAGCTTCCAATACACATCTGACATCTCTTAGCAGACAACAGGTTAGTTCATTAGCGAATCCCTTTATATCTTAAATGACTATGCATAACCTTTATGTTCCCCAGCCTGTCTGTCTGCTAATTTACAATACCCACAATTATAGAGTTAATTATCACACCCCACAATGAAAAGATCTTTTAGAAGCTAGTCTGGATTCATTAACATTACACAGGCATCCAGGTGATTGGAGTTGAAGACATTAGCATCTAACAGTATGTGTCCCAACAATATGAAGGAGTCACTTTTTCAGTTAACCTGTTGAGTTCATAATCAAACCGTAAATAGTTCTTTACAGATATCCTGGGGAATATTGTGGAAAAATATCACTGTCCCATTTTAAAGCAATCCAAGACATATGCCGCGTACACACGGCCGTTTTTCCCGTCGAAAAAAACGACATTTTTCCCATTCGACGAGAAAAACGTTAGTCTGTGGGCTTTCTGCCGTTTTTTTCGACGAGAAAAACGGCATTAAAAACGACGAGAAAAATTAGAACATGTTCTAATTTTTCTCGTCGTTTTTTTCAACATGTTTTCCGCGGCAGTGTTTCCCATAGGGAAACACTGCCGCGGAGCCCACACACGGTCGTTTTTTTCGACCAAAAAAAAAATGAAATTTAAAACGGCCGTGTGTGGGGGGAACAAGCTGTTCCTCGTTTTTAACGTCGATTTTCTCGACGGTGTTTTCACCGTCGAAAAAATCGATCGTGTGTATGCGGCATCATTCTTAATGTCCATTATTTCCTGGCTCACCCTGTGCCCAAAGTGACCCCTGTCACAGGCCTTTATTTCCTTTATTTTCACCTGACGACCCTGCCAGTAGCACATTTCCCACTAGGGTTGCCACCTGTCCAGGATTCACCCGGACAGTTCGGGTTTGGAATCATGCGTCCGGGTTCCAGACTGCCTGAAACCCGGACACATTATTCAGGATGGACTATGGCTTCCCAGCAGGGTTGCTGGCTGCAATTGTCTAAGCTGAGAGTGTTTGTTACACTCCTTCACACTGCCCAAAGCACTAACAGTTCACCCCACATAAAGATGGGAGAGGAGAGAGGGCTCGATCTGCTCCTCTTCCTCCCGCCCCTACCCCTCTGTGTCTGCCCACACTCCAATCCACAGTGCTGTGCCTTTAGAAAAGAAAAGTTGGGGCCAAAAATTTGAAGTCCAGCAGCCTCATCTGCCAAGGGGTGAGTGAGCTCACCATCCATCCCTGTCTGTGACTGAAGTCTCCCCCCTTCTCTCTCCTGCCTCTGAGTGAGTACACTAAGGCAAATCAGGGCTCTCAGAGCACCCCTTACATCAGAGTTCCCCTTTACACCAGAGGCCACAGTGTTTCCACTTATATCAGAGTCTTTTCCGTACATCAGAGTCCTCTCCGTACATCAGTTCTCAGTGTTCCCCCTTAAATCAGGGTTCCCAGAGCATCCCTTATGTCAGAGGCCCCAGATTTCTCCCTTACATCAGAGTCTGCAGAGTCCCCCCCTTACAGTGTAAGGGAACTCTGCAAGTTCAAAAGTAAAAGGGGAACTATGTGGACTCTGATGTAAAGGGGAACTCTGTGGACTCTGATGTAAAGGGGAACTCTGTGGATTCAGATGTAAAGGGGGACTCTGTGGACTCTGATGTAAAGGGGAACTCTGTGGACTCTGATGTAAAGGGGAACTCTGTGGATTCAGATGTAAAGGGGGACTCTGTGGACTCTGATGTAAAGGGGAACTCTGTGGACTCTGATGTAAAGGGGAACTCTGTGGACTCTGATGTAAAGGGGGACACTTGTTAATAACTTCATATGATTAGAAATGTTATTTAATAGCAAAATATATGTATAGTTTATACAAAAAAAAAATTGCAGTGCACCGCTAAAGTGTTTGGGTTTGACTTGAAGAAAAGGTGGCAACCCTATTTCCCACCCAGCTCTGGGTATTCTGACACCAACAGGAGAATTGGGCACTGGCAAGCAAAAAGAAAATGATTATTATTATTATTATTGTTATTATGATGTGCCTTCCTGTGTGCCCTGTGATGTGCCCTACTGTGTGCTCCATGCTGTCTACCCCTTGATGTGCCCTGTGTCCCATGATGTGCCCTGCTGTGCGCCTTATGCCCTGTGATGTGCTTGTGCCCTGCTGTGTGCCTTAATGTGTGCCCCAATGATTTATGTAGGCGGGGCTTTGTGTAGGTGTGGCTTGCGTGTGGGTGGGGACATAGGGGGCCCCATGATCTACTATTGCCCGGGGGCCCCATGAGTTGTCAGTCTGCCCCTGCCAGACCCTTATCCCCCCTATAATCCATGCCAGACACTTATCCCCGCAGAATCCATACCAGACCCTTATCCCCCCAGAATCCATACCAGACTTTTATCCCCCCTTCCAGAATCCATACCAGACCATTATACCCCCTCCCAGAATCCATGCCAGACCCTTATACCCCCCAGAATCCATACCAGATCCTTACCCCCCCAGAATCCATACCAGACTTGTATCCCCCCTCCCAGAATCCATACCAGACCTTTATCCCCCCTCCCAGAATCCATGCCAGACCCTTATACCCCCCAGAATCCATACCAGACCTTTATCCCCCCTCCCAGAATCCATACCAGGCCCTTATCCCCCCAGAATCCATACCAGACCCTTATCCCACCGACCCACCTAGAATCCATACCAGACCCTTATCCCCCCCCAGATTCCATACCAGACCATTATCCCCCCAGAATCCATTCCAGACCCTTATCCCCCCTCCCAGAATCCATACCAGACCCTTACGCCCCCCCCCAGAATCCATACCAGACCCTTATCCCCCCTAGAACCCATACCAGACCATTATCCTCCAGAATCCATACCAGACCCTTATCCCCCCCCCCCAGAATCCATACCAGACCCTTATCCCCCCTAGAATCCATACCAGACCCCCTACCCCCCCAGAATCCATACCAGACCCTTATCCCCCCCAGAATCCATACCAGACCATTATCCCCCAGAATCCATACCAGACCCTTATCCTCCCCCCCAGAATCCATACCAGACCCTTATCCCCCCTAGAATCCATACCAGACCCTTATCCCCCTAGAATCCATACCAGACCCTCATACCCCCCAGAATCCATACCAGACCCCTACCCCCCCCAGAATCCATACCAGACACTTATCCCCCCTAGAATCCATACCAGACCCTTATCCAAGCATGTAGCCTGGCTGGCTATGGAGGAGTGGCAATTGTGTGCAAACACCTCCCCCCCCCGATCCCCTCAGCCTAAACCATTCCAGGCCCCATGCCCTCATTATGGGAAGGGTACTTAGCCAGGAGAGATGAGGACAAGGGCCTCATCCACACAACCCTGGCCCAGTTGCCTTTTGGGGGGGGTCTGCGGGAAGGGGAGTCCTATTAGCATATGGACATCCCATAAATTAAGAGTCTCCCTAGATACCATCTCTTTAAGACATTCCCTTTAATCATTTCCTGTAAATGAGGGAAGATTTCGGTAGCTTGTTGCTGATGTCTTCTCACTCCGCTCTCCGGCCCGGAGCTCTCCTGCCAAGAAGAACTTTGATCTAAATTTAAACTTCCCCGTAATATGGAATGTCAGAGCCAACTGGATTTCTAAATATAAATGACTGACAATTTTATCCTAGTTTCTGAAGCCGGAGGGGGCCGCTGATATACAAATTATCCGATCCTCTGAAGTCCGACCTGTCAGTCACTTTACAAGTCTGCAGGAAGAAATTCCCCAAAACCTCACAATATACATATATACATTGATGATAAAAGGTCCATATTTTATCATTAGAAAGCCATCTGTAAACTCCAGTGACTGTGCCTAGGCTGCCATGATGTTATCAGTCTGCTGCAGGCAGGTGGAAGCATTTCCACAGTCTCCACTTCCCCAGTGATCAGACTGTACATTGTAACTTTGTAGAAGGAGGAGGAGTCATTTCCTCAGTTCCCCCTCCCCCAGTGATCAGACTGTACATTGTAACTTTGTAGAAAATCACGGGCTACAGTCTGTGCCAGACATTTGTAAAACACTGCCAAGAACTGCATAGACAGCAAGATTTACATAATTGTGCAATCTCAGCCCGGCATCCCAGTCCAGTAAGTAGATGGTGACTCTGGGTGATGCCTGAACAAAGATGGTGCTTCCACGGAAAGAAAAGCAGATGAAAGCATTGCCAGGGGGAGAGCAGTGATCATAAAATATAAATCTCATACTAGTTCCATTTTTTACTTATTTGTCAAATGTGCACCTGGAACACCTGAAATGTTGTATTATTCAAATTATTATTCTAATTATTGTTATTATTATTATTATTAATAATAATAATAATAATAATATATTATTGATATTATTATTTTTGTTATTTTTAGTATTATTATTGTTACTTATAATATTTTATATTAAAAATTACTGTGAGCCAAACAGCCACCTCACAGCCCCCCTTTCTTCTCACACATCGGGAGGTCTACGCACCTGTACTGCGGTTGAATTCGGTGAGAATATCCTTTTACTTGTTCCAATGGTTGGGATACTATAGGAAATTAGGAAATTGTTGGGTAAATTATAATGTTCTCTCTTCTAATCTGATAATCCTTTAGATATACATTGAAGTTCCCTGAAGAAGCAGAGAAATATTGCTGGTGAAATGCGTTGGACTACAATGTACAAATTAAGCAAACAAAATGTATTTACTGTCAGTCTTAATATGGAATAATACAAGCTGCTGTGCGATTGTATGCATATCAGTGCATGTTTTTATACTCAACTTTGGCTTTTAAACCGTTTTGTACAATAAAAATTTGTTCTTTATCTTAAATATTGTGTATGTGCTCACCTCCGTGACAACCCCATGTCCTTAAAAGTCCTTCCCTTTTCAGAGGGATTTCACTCTTTTATATCCGCTCTATCACGTATCTAGGATGTGGATGTGGGAAGATGTCCCTAGAACTGGTTAGATTTAGATATATAGATACTTACTGTATATTATTATTATTATTATTTTACTGGTGTTATTGTTGTTGTTGTTATTTCTATTATTATTATTATTATTATTATTATATTACTGGTATTATTGTTGTTGTTGTTGTTGTTTTTGTTATTTCTATTATTATTATTATTATTATTATTATTATTATTATTATTATTATTATATTACTGGTATTATTGTTGTTGTTGTTATTTCTATTATTATTAGTATTATTATATTACTGGTATTATTGTTGTTGTTGTTGTTATGTATATTATTATCACTATTTTTTATTATTATTATTATTATTATTATATTACTGGCATTATTGTTGTTGTTGTTATTTACATTATTTTTATTATTATTATATTACTGGTATTGTTGTTGTTGTTATTTCTATTATTATTATTATTATTATTATATTACTGGTATTATTGTTGTTGTTGTTATGTATATTATTATTACTATTTTTTATTATTATTATTATTATTATTATTATTATTATTATTATTATTATTATTATATTACTGGCATTATTGTTGTTGTTGTTATTTACATTATTATTATTATTATTATTATATTACTGGTATTGTTGTTGTTGTTATTTACATTATTATTATTATTATTTATTTATTTATTTATTTTTAGAAAATAAATGTAATCGAATTCAAGCCGGGCCGGGCTGCCACTACCGGCCCCACAAATGCAAATTGGAAACAGTCTGAAATAATATTTTTTTTCTTTTTGGTTATATTCCTTTGACCCCCAGCACTATATATACCCCCACTGTCTCCTTGTATAACAGCTGTCTGTAGGAGCCTCCCTGAGAGGAGTGATTCATCACGTCTTGTTAGCGGTTAACCAGTTAGTATTTTCCCCTCTAACCTGCGATTCCCTCCAGATTGGTAACTACGCTAAGACGCGTCTTTGTGAACATTAATAAAACATGATGCATTACCCACCGAGAGCTCCGTAATCTAATTGCCAAATGTAGAAGAAAACATTGTCAGCGGCTTTCTTCCTTCCTTCCTTCCTTCCTGCACTCCGAGAGGAGAGAGCGACCAACGTCATCCCGCACTCCGGTGATCCTCCGAAATCAGAAAAATGTGACGCCATCGCCGCGCCGCGTTGAACTCCCAAAAGCTTCCAGATTTTTCGGGGCAAGTATCTAATGTATTGGCTTAAGCCCTCCTTCACATTGGAGCGACTGGTCATGCGATGTCGCACCTTATTGCCGGCAATCGCACTGTGCAAATTTCGTGCGACACCAACTTTGCGGTGCCGCATCAATTTGAAAAAAGTAGTTCCTGCGCTACCTTTGGCGATTTCGGGTGCGAGTTGCCTTGACATCTGTGGATGAAGCCGCACACAGCTGCCTTCCAAGTCGCGCTGACATGCGGCTTTGAAATCATGCGTTTTCAGATTATGTCGCATGATTTCAAAGCCGCAGTCAATGTGAACGAGGGCTAAAAGTTTGGATGGAGTAGGGGGTTAGAGCCTCTGCCGGGTTCCTAAGCCAGGTACACACTGTTCATTTATCTGATTGGCTGCAGCAACTTATTTGTTGGCCGCCTGCAGCAAACTGTTGTGAAGTGTGTGGCCGCCCTGGAGGTGGATGGAGGAATGCCCGCTGGGGCATTGTATTCTGTCCATGCCATAGACGAATGATGGCTACAGCGCGGTCACACATTTCCAGGAGGGCGTCTATTGATGTCCTTCCATGATCGCGCTCCTCGCGCACCCTCTGTGGTGCACATCGGCAGGGATCTGTGATCTCTGGATCCGTTGGACACAGATCGGGGTAAAGAGCCAATCACAGCGGCCCTTTACCATGTGACTAGTTGTGTCCAATCACAGCTGATGACTGTGTTAAGAGGATTTGCCAGTTATCGGCAGTCCTCTCCTCATGCTGTCAGAGCATGAGGAGAGCCAGGAAGCGATCCACACAGGGGACGTCTACACTGATAATCAGTGTCCTGATGAACAGTGCAGCACAAACAGTGCCCATCAGTGCTGCCAATCCGTGCCAATCAGTGTTGCATATCAGTGCAGGCTCATAAGTGCCCATCAGTGCTGCATATCAGTGCCCCATTTAATTGCACATCAATGCCGCCTATCAGTGCCCATCAGTGCTGCATATCAGTGCAGCCTCATAAGTGCCCATCAGTGCCACCTCATAAGTGCCCATCAGTGCCGCATATCAGTGCCCCATATCATTGCACATCAGTGCCGCCTATCAGTGCCCATCAGTGCTGCATATCAGTGCAGCTTCATAAGTGCCCATCAGTGCCGCCTTATCAGTGCCCATCAGTGTCGTATATCAGTGCCCATCAGTGCCACCTTTCAGTGCCCATCAGTGCTGCATATCAGTGCCCATCAGTGCTGCATATCCGTGCCCATCAGTGTTGCATATCAGTGCAGGCTCATAAGTGCCCATCAGTGCTGCATATCAGTGCCCCATTTAAATGCACATCAGTGCCGCCTATCAGTGCCCATCAGTGCTGCATATCAGTGCAGCCTAATAAGTGGCCATCAGTGCCGCCTCATCAGTGCCCATCAGTGCAGCCTCATAAGTGCCCATCAGTGCCGCATATCAGTGCCCCATATCAGTGCCGCCTATCAGTGCCCATTAGTGCTGCATATCAGTGCAGCCTCATAAGTGCCCATCAGTGCCGCCTTATCAGTGCCCATCAGTGAAGCATATCAGTGCCCATCAGTGCCACCTATCAGTGCCCATCAGTGCCCATCAGTGCTGCATATCAGTGCCCATCACTGCCGCCTCATCAGTGCTCATTAGTGTTGCCTCATCAGTGCCCATCAATGCCTATCAGTGCCCATCAGTGCAGCCTCATTAGTGCAACCTCATCAGTGCCCATCAGTGCAGCCTCAGTGCCCATCAGTGCAACCTCATCAGTGCCAGTCAGTGCAGCCTCATCAATTGCCCATCAGTGCAGCCTCATCAGCGTGCATTAGTGAAGGAGAAAAATTACTTATTTACAAACATTTTTTAACAGAAACTGAGAAAAACTTTTTTTCCAAAAATTTTGGTATTTTTTTCATTTGTTTAGCAAAAAATAAAACCCCAGTGATGATTAAATACCACCAAAAGAAAGTTCTATTTGTCTCAAAAAAATGATAAAAATGTCCTATGTGTACAGTGTTACATGACCGCGCAATTGACATTCAAAGTGTGAGAGCGCTGAAAGCTGAAAATTGGCCTGGGCAGGAAGGGGGGTAAAAGTGCCCCGGTAGAGAAGTAGGTAATACCCCCTTAGTGTCATTAGGTCATTCACTTAGTTGATTCTCTTTGTTACTCTATAGAGTTCAGTGTCTCAGTGACGACCTTCAGAGGAAGCGGAGAAGATGTGATGGATCTTCCGTCTCGGAGAAGGTTCCTATCGGTGGACTCCCCTCCCCCCCTCCCCCCTCCCCCCCCCCCGGTTGGTGTGATTTACAGTAGTGATGAAGGCGGCATCATTGACCCATGTTGTTGCAGGCTGTGAGATTTAGCAACAAAGCCGCCACTGAATCATCGGAAAATCTGCGAGATTCTCTCTCTTTTTTTTCCCCGGGGAGCGACGTTCCACTCAGATGCACCCGATTGGTGACTGCGGAGCTCACAATATCATTTTCTGCGGTAATGGAGCTTCTAAGAATAGTAACAATGTATCAAAGGCTGAGAGAGAGAGAAACTTTGATCAACGCAATTAACTGCCACACCGGAGAACGTGCCGGTCACACGGCGGGGGGTTCCTGGACCTTTGTACCTGGAGGGCGTCCAATGGGTCTCCGGAACGCCACTCTACCGCCAGCGAGGTTAATGGAGACCCCTGGACTAGGTCCTGCCATTTTTTTTAAAGTTTTATATGGAGGGTTATAACTTCTAGCTGATCTCACTGCTATCCAGAGCTCTATTAGGGCTCATTCATCCATGCTATAGACTCCTGAAGAGCATTCTGCTCACTTTTCATGAGGGTGTTGGGTGATGGGGCTTTATGTTGCCTCCTCACCATCTACTTTAAAGCCTTGTACACACCGCCGGCTTTCTCGGCAAGAAAACTGCTGGGAGAGCTTTTTGCCGAGGAAAACCGTTCGTGTGTATGGTTTCTCGGCAGGAATACTGCCAGCATGGGCGTCCGCAGAAATTTTTCCAGGGGGGGGGGTGATTCGGCAGCGGCGATACACAGTCACATTTTACCCTTTCTTCGACCGCTAGCGGGGGTTAAAAGCGACCCCCCCCATGTTAAAATGTAAAAACACCCCACTGTGCCCCCTGCATCTTTCAATATCTCTTTGTCACTACTGTGTACCCCCTCTCCACAACTGCACCTCTGGACCCCTTTACATTACACAGCACTCCACAGCTCTGGACCCCTTTACATTACACAGCACCCTGCATCACTGGACTCCTTTACATTACACAGCACCCTGCATCACTGGACTCCTTTACATTACACAGCACCCTGCATCACTGGACCCCTTTACATTACACAGCACCCTGCACCTCTGGACCCCTTTACATTACACAGCACCCTGCATCACTGGACCCCTTTACATTACACAGCACCCTGTATTTTCGGACCCCTTTACATTACACAGCACCCTGCACCTCTGGACCCCTTTACATTACACAGCACCCAGTATCTCCGGACCCCTTTACATTACACAGCACCCTGCACCTCTGGACCCCTTTACATTACACAGCACCCAGTATCTCCGGACCCCTTTACATTACACAGCATCCTGCACCTCTGGACCCCTTTACATTACACAGCACCCCACAGCTCTGGACCCCTTTACATTACACAGCACCCTGCATCACTGGACCCCTTTACATTACACAGCACCCTGCACCTCTGGACCCCTTTACATTACACAGCACCCAGTATCTCCGGACCCCTTTACATTACACAGCACCCTGCACCTCTGGACCCCTTTACATTACACAGCACCCAGTATCTCCGGACCCCTTTACATTACACAGCACCCTGTATCTCCGGACCCCTTTACATTACACAGCACCCCACAGCTCTGGACCCCTTTACATTACACAGCACCCTGCATCACTGGACCCCTTTACATTACACAGCACCCTGCACCTCTGGACCCCTTTACATTACACAGCACCCTGCACCACTGGACCCCTTTACATTACACAGCACCCTGTATCTCCGGACCCCTTTACATTACACAGCACCCATCACCTCTGGACCCCTTTACATTACACAGCACCCAGTATCTCCGGACCCCTTTACATTACACAGCACCCTGCACCTCTAGACCCCTTTACATTACACAGCACCCAGTATCTCCGGACCCCTTTACATTACACAGCACCCTGCACCTCTGGACCCCTTTACATTACACAGCACCCCACAGCTCTGGACCCCTTTACATTACACAGCACCCTGCATCACTGGACCCCTTTACATTACACAGCACCCTGTATCACTGGACCCCTTTACATTACACAGCACCCTGCATCACTGAACCCTTCACATTACACAGCACCCTGCATCACTGGACCCCTTTACATTACACAGCACCCTGCACCTCTTTACATTACACAGCACCCTGCATCACTGGACCCCTTCACATTACACAGCACCCTGCATCACTGGACCCCTTTACATTACACATCACCCTGCATCACTGGACTCCTTTACATTACACAGCACCCTGCACCCCTTTACATTACACAGCACCCTGCACCTCTGGACCCATTTACATTACACAGCACCGCACCTCTGGACCCCTTTACATTACACAGCACCCTGCACCTCTGGACACTACACACACTACACTCTGACCACTACACTGCACACTGACCACACTGACCATATGTGTGACATGTCCTATGACATCATGTCTCTGCAGTCACACACACACACACGTGTTGTAGGACGTCTCCTCCTCCCTCCATACCGCACACACAGCCCGGCTCTCCTTCCTTCTCACCTTCAGCAGGTCCAGCGGGTGTGTGCAGCAGGCCGCCCCGCAGGAGGCCAGGCCCCCCCGAGGTACTACCTCCACCGACTCGAGACACCCTCCGCTCCGCCATCTCCCCCCCGGCTCTTTTTCTTTTTCTCTCCCCGGGCGCGTTGCACAGTCCAAGGGCCAGGGGCGGAGCCGGCCCGCGTCTGGGAGAACGAGAAGAGCCGGGGCCAATCGGGTTGCAGCGCGAGGCCCCGCCCAGCCAGCGCTGCCAAACCACGAGACGCGGCCGCCTTAAAACGGCGATGGGGAGGTGTGGTGGGCCCGGGGAGAGGAGGAGGGAGTACATGTGCTGCGGTGTGGGGCTGGAAGTGGGTGTAAGGGCGGCGGAGGGTGTAGAACACTGCCAATTTGACCAACACCTTCTCTATTCCAGGGGGGGGGGGAACGACCCCCCTTGCCCTATGGAGCGGACGCCCATGACTGCCGGGAATCCTGACGAGAAAAATAGAGAACCTGCTCTCTATTTTCTCATCAGGATTCTCGGCAGAGTGTTTCCTGCCGAGAAACCCGGTCGTCTGTAGGCTTACCTGTCCAGGGAAACCCACGCATGCTCTATGAGACTTTGACGCATGCGCGGTAGAATACAGGGTAGTGTAGGGTGTAGCAAGATGGCGGCGACGGCATCGAATGTGACGAGCGCCGGCTCGTCGTAGTCGATGACGTCACCGCGTTCTTGCCATTCAAAAGAATGGCGGTTCTTTTGAATGGCTGTCTGTACACAGGGCTTGGCAAGACAAGCTTGCCAGGAATCCCGTCGAGAAAACCAAAGTTTTTTTTTTTGACGGGATTCCCGCCGGTGTGTACAGGGCTTAACCCTTAAAAACCCACACCATAGCAGTAGCAGTGGGGCCAGTGGCAGTTCGTAATGCAGGGCACAGGGGCACCACCCCCCTATCCACGCGTCTGGCCCCCTGATCTACATGCAGGGCGCCGGGATGCATGGGTTCCAATGGAAGCTTTTTTTTTTTTTTTTTAAAGCACATGATTGGAGCCTGAGGCTTTAATAGGCTTCAAAAAAGGCAGTGCTCTGCGCCCCGAGCCCACCCAGTTGTGTGACAATAGCGAATGAATATTCGCTATTGTCACGCTGATTCTCCTCCCGGCCAATCAGGAAGTGGGTCCTGGGACCTTATTGGCCAAGAAGAGAAGCGACTGCATTGGGGGCGTGGTCTTGGCATTGTGGAGTGAGGAGGCTTGTTTTTTTCCAGGGCTCTAGGTTCTCGGCTCTCCTGCAGCAATACCACTACAGCTACCCACCAGATCCCGCCCCTCCCAGATGTGTGACAATAGCAAATTAATATTCGCTATTGTCCCACTAATTCTCCTCCTGGCCAATCAGGAAGCGGGTCTTGAGACCCGTTTCCTGATTGGCCGAAAGTAGAAGCGAACCTATTGGCCTAGGAGGAGGATGGAGGAGACGCACGGTCCGCCGTGAGGAGACACAGAAGAAGGAGTTGCCCAGAGGGAAGCGCTGCCCACGCCATAGATGGGGTAAGTGCGACCGACCGACCCACGAGGGGTGCGAGTGACCCGACCCACCCGGGGGGGAGGTGGCTGTGGGTGCATTGTTCCCCCCCCCCCCCCAAAAAAAAAAAACACCAGCCGCCACTGAGTGGGGCCCCATTCACTTGAATAAGTCGCGTTCAGCAGGCAGTACTGCCCCCCCCCCTCAAATGCAGCAGGGGGTTTAACCACTCGACCTCCGGAAAGGTTTTACTCCCATTTTTTTTCTATTCAACACTGCACTACTTTAACTGGTAATTGCGCGGTCATGCAGCGCTGTACCCAAATGAAATTTGTATCATGTTTGTTTTTTCAAGATTTCTTTTGGTGGTATTTGATCACCACTGGGTTTTTTTATTTTTTTATTATATGAACGAATAAAACCAAAAGTTTTGAAAAAAAAATATATATATATATTCTACTTTCTGTTATAAAACATATCCAATGAAATCAAATTTCTTCAGAAATTGCGGCCAAAATATATTTTGCTGCATGGGGCCAGGTCACAGTTGTGACCCCTGCGACCTCTGTAGCTACTCCCCGGTTATCAATGAAATTTAGGAGTGTACAAAGAAACTTCCTTGCAGTGGGGTCCATTGCAATGATGAAATGCTTGTTATTTCTTCTAGGGGTATTAGAACAGACACCGGTACTTACCCACTTCAGCTCCAGAAGGTTTTATCTCCCCTTCATGACCAGGCCATTATTTGCTATTCGTCACTGTGTCACTTTGACTGGTAATTGTTCGGTCATACAACGCTGTACCCAAACAAAATGTATATCTATTTTCTCACAAAAATAGAGCTTTCTTTTGATGGTATTTGATCCCCACTGTTTTTTTTTTGTTTTTTTTCGTGATATAAACAAAAAAAAGAACAAAAATTTAAAAAATTTAAATAAAATAATTTTTTGCTGTGAAACACATCCGAATTTATCCGAAGTTACGAATTATCCGAAATAACGAATGCCGTATCTAAACGAATGGAACGTAACAAATTAATAAAAATAAATAACAATAATAATAATAAAAACTTTTTTTATTATTATTTATTATTAATTCATTCCATTCCATTTGTTTAGATGCAGCATTCGTTATTTTGGATAATTCATAACTTTGGATACATTTGTATTCGTAACGTTCACTAACAGCCAAATCTGAAAGGACATTCCAATACCTATAATTTAATAGTTAGTTAATAATAGTTGATTAGTTAGTTATTCTTTAGAATTTTCAGATTTTCCTTCTTATTTTTGGATTTTTGAATTTACAAATTTGCAAATTTTCACATTTACAAATTTACGAATTGCGATCATAACAAATGACCCCAAAAACGGAAAAAAAAAACAAAACAAAAAAACCCAATGAAACTAAAACAAACAAATTTTTCGGCGGTGCACATGGCTATCGCGCGTGTGCACTATTCCCCGCAGCAAGCCTCGTTTCCGTTTTAGTTTACTATGGCAGCCATATACAGCCAATAGGAGCCGATCCTGCTGCTGTCCAGCTTCTCAATGGGGAAGGAGTGCCGCAAGATTTTGTGGGCTGACGCCGACATCAGAGAAATGACGCATATACGCAGCAATTTTTTCCACCACATATAGCTTGCCGGAAAAATAGGATTAACAGCGCATGCGCTGGTGACATCATTGAAAAGAAAATGAAGGATTACATAGAAAGCAAGCAGGAAGGAAGCCAAAAACTCAGAACACACAGTACAATAGGTTACATTGATTCATTTTAAAGAAACTTGCTTGAATGGGTTTACAACCGCTTTAACAACCAATGACTCATTCAGCAGTCAGCGGGGTTTCCCTGTTGACAACTGAAGTGTAAACAAAGTCCGCAATTGAAGCAAAAAAAAAAAAAAAAACAGTCTGGCAATGTTTATCAACAACATTGCTCAGCCGCTGAAACAGAAAGATAAAAAGAAACATTGTTTCTGTTTGTATCTTTCTTTTTCTTCATCTACAGATTAAAGGGATGAACTTCCATCTGCAAATGAAGTCAGTTTAACCAATTCCATACCGGACCTATTCTGGTGCTTCTCTCCTACATGTAAATATTATAATTTTTTTCTAGAAAATTACTTAGAACCCCGAAACATTATATATACGTTTTTTTTTTTTTTTTTTTTTTTTAGCAGAGACCCTAGGAAATAAAGTGGTGGTTGTTGCAACTTTTTATGTCACACAGTATTTGCACAGCAATTTTTGAAACGCATAAAAAAAAAAATAAGCTTTTTCATGATTAACCCGTTCAATACCGAGCTTTTTTTACCACCTCAATACCGGGCCTATTCTGGCACTTCTCTCCTACATGTACAAATCATAATTTTTTTGCTAGAAAATTACTCAGAACCCCCAAACGTTATACATTTTTTTTTTAGCAGACACCCTAGGGAATAAAATGACGGTCATTGCAACTTTTTTTCTTGCACGGTATTTGCGCAATCATTTTTCAAACGCCTTTTTTTTTGGAAAAAATGGTTTCAGGAATTAAAAAATAACAAAACCGTGAAGTTAGACCAATTTTTTGGTAAAATATGAAAGATGAGGTTACACCGAGTAAATAGATACCTAACATGTCACGCTTTTAAATTGCGCACATTCATGGAATGGCGCCAAACTTCAGTACTTACAAATCTCCATAGACGACGCTTTAAAAATGTTTACAGGTTACCAGGTTAGAGTCACAAAGAAGGTCTAGTGCTAGAATTGTTGCACGCAATCTAACGCACGCGGTGATACCTCAAATATGTGGTTTGAACTGCGTTTACATATGTAGGCGGGACTTGCGTGTGCGTTGCTTCTGATCGCGAGCTACCGGGGACAGGGGCATTTTAAAAAAAGATTTTTATTATTTTTTTTTTTTTTTTTTTTTTTTTTTTACACTTTAAAAAAAAAAAAAGATCACTTTTATTCCTATTACAAGGAATGTAAACATCCCTTGTAATAGGAATGGTGTGTGACAGGTCCTCTTTATGGAGAGAGGCGGGGTCATTAAGACCCCACATCTCTCCTCCAGGCTGGAAAGCATGAGATCGTGAAAAAAAATTCACTGATTCCATGCTTACTAGCCGCAATCACGGCTTTGTTTACTTCTGAGAACCCGGACGTGACGTCATCACATCGCGCCCGGGCCTCCGACGTTCATAGAGATGACTGGTGACCATCTGGTCGCCAGTCATCTCTATGCTTCCTATACGGCGCCGGACGATTCATTCTCCGGGCCCCCGATGGCACGGGAGAGCCCGGAGAATCACCGGATGGCGGCAGGAGGGGGGGTGTCCCCTCCCGCCATCTATAAGAACGATCAAGCAGCAGAACTGCCGCTATGATCATTCTTATTGTGCACAGAATCGCCATCAGAATAGAGGGATATCTGAATGATGCCTCTAGCTGCACCCATCATTCAGATATCCCCCCACAAAGCCCAGGACATCATAGTTAAAGAACTACAACTCCCAACATGTGTACTGCAAGTCTCAGTGTTACTTATTATATCACTTCCATTGTTAAAGAACTACAACTCCCAGCATGTGTAATGCAAGTCCCAGTGTTACTTATTACAGTATATCACTTCCATTGTTAAAGAACTACAACTCCCAGCATGTGCACTGCAAGTCCCAGTGTTACTTATTATATCACTTCCATTGTTGAAGAACTACAACTCCCAGCATGTGCACTACAAGTCCCAGCGTGACTCCTTATATCACATCCATTGTTGAAGAACTACAACTCCCAGCATGTGCACCACAAGTCCCAGTGTTACTTATTATATCACTTCCATTTTTGAAGAACTACAACTCCCAGCATGTGTAATGCAAGTCCCAGTGTTACTTATTATGGTATATCACTTCCATTGTTAAAGAACTACAACTCCCAGCATGTGCACTACAAGTCCCAGCGTGACTCCTTATATCACATCTATTGTTGAAGAACTACAACTCCCAGCATGTGCACCACAAGTCCCAGCGTTACTCCTTATATCACATCCATTGTTGAAGAACTACAACTCCCAGCATGTGCACCACAAGTCCCAGTGTTACTTATTATATCACATCCATTGTTAAAGAACTACAACTCCCAGCATGTGTACTGCAAGTCCCAGTGTTACTTATTATATCACTTCCATTGTTAAAGAACTACAACTCCCAGCATGTGTAATGCAAGTCCCAGTGTTACTTATTACGGTATATCACTTCCATTGTTAAAGAACTACAACTCCCAACATGTGCACTACAAGTCCCAGCGTGACTCCTTATATCACATCCATTGTTGAAGAACTACAACTCCCAGCACAAGTCCCAGTGTTACTTATTATATCACTTCCATTGTTAAAGAACTACAACTCCCAGCATGTGTATTGCAAGTCCCAGTGTTACTTATTACGGTATATCACTTCAAATTGTTAAAGAACTACAACTCCCAGCATGTGCCCTACAAGTCCCAGTGTTACTCCTCCTCACATCACTTCCATTGTTAAAGAACTACAACTCCCAGAATGTACACTACAAGTCCCAGCGTGACTCCTTATATCACATCCATTGTTGAAGAACTACAACTCCCAGAATGTACACTACAAGTCCCAGCGTGACTCCTTATATCACACCCTTTGTTGAAGAACTACAACTCCCAGCATGTGCCCTACAAGTCCCAGTGTTACTCCTCACATCACTTTCATTGTTAAGGAACTACAATTCCCAGCATACACGACAGTGTTCCTATGTCTGGTGAACTACAAGTCCCAGTATACACAGCTGAGGAGCTACAAGTCCCAGTATACACAGCTGAGGAGCTACAAGTCCAACAATTGATGGTTGCCATGGATGGTCAATGAAGGTCGATGATGGCCAGTGAAGGACAAGTCCCACCCACATTCCTGGCATCACTTCCATGGTTATGGAACTACAACTCCCAGCATGACCGCCATTCTTATGTTTGGTGAACTACAAATCCCATGATACACAGCCTACATAAGCTGAGGAGCTGCAAGTCCAACATTTTATGGTGGGCATGGATGGTCAGTGAAGGCCAATGAAGAACAAGTCCCACCCACATTCCAGGCATCACTTCCATGGTTAAGGAGCTACGACTCCCAGCGTGCACACCCTGCAGTGTTCCTATGTTTGGTGAACTACAAATCCCATAATAAACAGCCTACAATAGCTGAGTCCAATTATTTAGGGGGGGGGGGGTGCATGGATGGCCAATGAACATCAAGTCCCAGCAAGAACATTATGAAACATTTCCACAAACGGAGGAACTACAATTCTCAGCATCTGCACTTGCCAAGGAACTACAAATCCCAGCATATGGAGGGGGTGAGTCCACCCATTACCTTTTAGGCCGCCATCTACAGTATTTGGCACACACTATACAATCTGATTGTACAATCTCCTTTATATGTACCATAACGGTATAATGAATGCCATACCACTTTGGCATGCTGGGTTGCCGAAGACAGTGGGAGCTCTGTTCATATATAATAGGAGGCCCCTACAAGCTCTGAGCACATTCACATCCCTCTCAAGTGTTTTGATGACTATCCCCCCTCCAGATTAGGGATGAGCTTCGTGTTCGAGTCGAACATACGTTCGACTCGAACATCGGCTGTTCGATCGTTCGACGAAGATCGAACGATTTGGGCCGTTCGCGCCAAATTCGAGTGACGCGAACGGCCCACAATGCACTACGCCATCGCAGTGTCATCCAGGCGCTGTGATTGGCCAAGCATGCACTGTGACCCCGCATGCTTGGCCAATCACAGCGCCGGCAGCGAGGAGAGCAATGATTGGCCACAGGCAGGATGCCTGTGGCCAATTATTGCTGAGGGTGTTTAGTACACGCCCCACACTATAAAAGGCCGCCAGCACGGCGGCCTAGTGTAGTGTGTTCCGGAGCAGGGATAGAGCAGCATAGGCAGGGACAGTGACTGTTATTTCTTTCTTGCTTAACCTGGATTCCTTTAGTTTAGGGAAAGAGAAGGATAGGTAGGGAGAGTGTCAGTGTGTTTTGTGCTTGTGCTATAGTGTGCTTAAAAAAAACATTTATTCTAGGGACAGAAAACTGTAGGTAGGGACAGTGTCAGTTTCTTTCACTCTGCAAGTCCTTGTTTCCAGGGACCTGTAAGGACAGTGAGTGAATTGTCCTTGTGCTATATTGTGATTAAAAAAAACATTTTTTCTAGGGACAGAAAACTGTAGGTAGGGAGAGTGTTTTTTTTCTTTCACTCTGCAAGTCCTTGTTTCCAGGGACCTGGAAGGACAGTGAGTGAATTGTCCTTGTGCTATATTGTGCTTAAAAAAAACATTTTTTCTAGGGACAGAAAACTGTAGGTAGGGAGAGTGTTTTTTTTCTTTCACTCTGCAAGTCCTTGTTTCCAGGGACCTGGAAGGACAGTGAGTGAATTGTCCTTGTGCTATATTGTGCTTAAAAAAAAAACATTTTTTCTAGGGACAGAAAACTGTAGGTAGGGAGAGTGTTTTTTTTCTTTCACTCTGCAAGTCCTTGTTTCCAGGGACCTCTAAGGACAGTGAGTGAATTGTCCTTGTGCTATATTGTGCTTAAAAAAAACATTTATTCTAGGGACAGAAAACTGTAGGTAGGGAGAGTGTCAGTTTATTTCACTCTGCAAGTCCTTGTTTCCAGGGACCTGGAAGGACAGTGAGTGAATTGTCCTTGTGCTATATTGTGATTAAAAAAAACATTTTTTCTAGGGACAGAAAACTGTAGGTAGGGAGAGTGTTTTTTTTCTTTCACTCTGCAAGTCCTTGTTTCCAGGGACCTGTAAGGACAGTGAGTGAATTGTCCTTGTGCTATATTGTGCTTAAAAAAAACATTTATTCTAGGGACAGAAAACTGTAGGTAGGGAGAGTGTCAGTTTATTTCACTCTGCAAGTCCTTGTTTCCAGGGACCTGGAAGGACAGTGAGTGAATTGTCCTTGTGCTATATTGTGATTAAAAAAAACATTTTTTCTAGGGACAGAAAACTGTAGGTAGGGAGAGTGTTTTTTTTCTTTCACTCTGCAAGTCCTTGTTTCCAGGGACCTGGAAGGACAGTAAGTGAATTCTCCTTGTGCTATATTGTGCTTAAAAAAAACATTTATTCTAGGGACAGAAAACTGTAGGTAGGGAGAGTGTCAGTTTATTTCACTCTGCAAGTCCTTGTTTCCAGGGACCTGTAAGGACAGTGAGTGAATTGTCCTTGTGCTATATTGTGATTAAAAAAACATTTATTCTAGGGACAGAAAACTGTAGGTAGGGAGAGTGTTTTTTTTCTTTCACTCTGCAAGTCCTTGTTTCCAGGGACCTGTAAGGACAGTGAGTGAATTGTCCTTGTGCTATATTGTGCTTAAAAAAACATTTATTCTAGGGACAGAAAACTGTAGGTAGGGAGAGTGTCAGTTTATTTCACTCTGCAAGTCCTTGTTTCCAGGGACCTGTAAGGACAGTGAGTGAATTGTCCTTGTGCTATATTGTGATTAAAAAAAAACATTTTTTCTAGGGACAGAAAACTGTAGGTAGGGAGAGTGTTTTTTTTTCTTTCACTCTGCAAGTCCTTGTTTCCAGGGACCTGTAAGGACAGTGAGTGAATTGTCCTTGTGCTATATTGTGATTAAAAAAAAACATTTTTTCTAGGGACAGAAAACTGTAGGTAGGGAGAGTGTTTTTTTTCTTTCACTCTGCAAGTCCTTGTTTCCAGGGACCTGTAAGGACAGTGAGTGAATTGTCCTTGTGCTATATTGTGATTAAAAAAAACATTTTTTCTAGGGACAGAAAACTGTAGGTAGGGAGAGTGTTTTTTTTCTTTCACTCTGCAAGTCCTTGTTTCCAGGGACCTGGAAGGACAGTGAGTGAATTGTCCTTGTGCTATATTGTGCTTAAAAAAAACATTTTTTCTAGGGACAGAAAACTGTAGGTAGGGAGAGTGTTTTTTTTCTTTCACTCTGCAAGTCCTTGTTTCCAGGGACCTGGAAGGACAGTGAGTGAATTGTCCTTGTGCTATATTGTGCTTAAAAAAAAACATTTTTTCTAGGGACAGAAAACTGTAGGTAGGGAGAGTGTTTTTTTTCTTTCACTCTGCAAGTCCTTGTTTCCAGGGACCTGTAAGGACAGTGAGTGAATTGTCCTTGTGCTATATTGTGCTTAAAAAAAACATTTATTCTAGGGACAGAAAACTGTAGGTAGGGAGAGTGTCAGTTTATTTCACTCTGCAAGTCCTTGTTTCCAGGGACCTGGAAGGACAGTGAGTGAATTGTCCTTGTGCTATATTGTGATTAAAAAAAACATTTTTTCTAGGGACAGAAAACTGTAGGTAGGGAGAGTGTTTTTTTTCTTTCACTCTGCAAGTCCTTGTTTCCAGGGACCTGTAAGGACAGTGAGTGAATTGTCCTTGTGCTATATTGTGCTTAAAAAAAACATTTATTCTAGGGACAGAAAACTGTAGGTAGGGAGAGTGTCAGTTTATTTCACTCTGCAAGTCCTTGTTTCCAGGGACCTGGAAGGACAGTGAGTGAATTGTCCTTGTGCTATATTGTGATTAAAAAAAACATTTTTTCTAGGGACAGAAAACTGTAGGTAGGGAGAGTGTTTTTTTTCTTTCACTCTGCAAGTCCTTGTTTCCAGGGACCTGTAAGGACAGTGAGTGAATTGTCCTTGTGCTATATTGTGATTAAAAAAAACATTTTTTCTAGGGACAGAAAACTGTAGGTAGGGAGAGTGTTTTTTTTCTTTCACTCTGCAAGTCCTTGTTTCCAGGGACCTGTAAGGACAGTGAGTGAATTGTCCTTGTGCTATATTGTGCTTAAAAAAAACATTTATTCTAGGGACAGAAAACTGTAGGTAGGGAGAGTGTCAGTTTATTTCACTCTGCAAGTCCTTGTTTCCAGGGACCTGTAAGGACAGTGAGTGAATTGTCCTTGTGCTATATTGTGATTAAAAAAAACATTTTTTCTAGGGACAGAAAACTGTAGGTAGGGAGAGTGTTTTTTTTCTTTCACTCTGCAAGTCCTTGTTTCCAGGGACCTGTAAGGACAGTGAGTGAATTGTCCTTGTGCTATATTGTGCTTAAAAAAAACATTTATTCTAGGGACAGAAAACTGTAGGTAGGGAGAGTGTCAGTTTATTTCACTCTGCAAGTCCTTGTTTCCAGGGACCTGTAAGGACAGTGAGTGAATTGTCCTTGTGCTATATTGTGATTAAAAAAAAATTTTTTTCTAGGGACAGAAAACTGTAGGTAGGGAGAGTGTTTTTTTTCTTTCACTCTGCAAGTCCTTGTTTCCAGGGACCTGTAAGGACAGTGAGTGAATTGTCCTTGTGCTATATTGTGATTAAAAAAAACATTTTTTCTAGGGACAGAAAACTGTAGGTAGGGAGAGTGTTTTTTTTCTTTCATTTTGCAAGTCCTTGTTTCCAGGGACCTGTAAGGACAGTGAGTGAATTGTCCTTGTGCTATATTGTGCTTAAAAAAAACATTTATTCTAGGGACAGAAAACTGTAGGTAGGGAGAGTGTCAGTTTATTTCACTCTGCAAGTCCTTGTTTCCAGGGACCTGTAAGGACAGTGAGTGAATTGTCCTTGTGCTATATTGTGATTAAAAAAAACATTTTTTCTAGGGACAGAAAACTGTAGGTAGGGAGAGTGTTTTTTTTTCTTTCACTCTGCAAGTCCTTGTTTCCAGGGACCTGTAAGGACAGTGAGTGAATTGTTCTTGTGCTATATTGTGATTAAAAAAAACATTTTTTCTAGGGACAGAAAACTGTAGGTAGGGAGAGTGTTTTTTTTCTTTCACTCTGCAAGTCCTTGTTTCCAGGGACCTGTAAGGACAGTGAGTGAATTGTTCTTGTGCTATATTGTGATTAAAAAAAACATTTTTTCTAGGGACAGAAAACTGTAGGTAGGGAGAGTGTTTTTTTTCTTTCACTCTGCAAGTCCTTGTTTCCAGGGACCTGTAAGGACAGTGAGTGAATTGTCCTTGTGCTATATTGTGCTTAAAAAAAATATTTTTTCTAGGGACAGAAAACTGTAGGTAGGGAGAGTGTCAGTTTCTTTCACTGTGAAAGTCCTTGTTTCAAGGGACAGAGAAGGACACCTGAAGGTAGCCCTTATTGCTTTTTTCCCATCTCCCTGCAGGCCATCTATTAGAATGTCTGGAAGGCAAACAAGGAGAGGCAGACAGTCAGGAGGCAATAAAAGAGGGCAAGCAGGCTCTGTGTCTGGGGGCAACAGTGCTGGTCGTGGACGCGGTGCATTGTCATCAGCACATGGCCATGGGACACGCTTGTCCTTCTTTTCGGCAGCTGGACATGTTGAGCCACATCATGCCGAAGACTTGGTAGAGTGGATGACCAAGCCCTCCTCCTCCTCCTCATCCTCTCTCACCCAGGCTCAGGGTACTGGAAAAGCAGCTGCCAAAGCGTCGTCTTCCCTGGTATCAATGTCAGACAAATCATCAGTCACTCCTTCCCTAGACCCACCATGTCCTCCTCCTGAGGAGTCCCCCGAACTGTTTCAGCACAGTGTTGGGTACATGCTCCAGGAGGATGCCCAGCGTTTCGAAGGGTCTGATGATGAAACCCAGCTAGAGGAAGGCAGTAGCGTGAGAGCAGACAGAGGGGATGCTCAAGAAGGACACCAATCTGGCAGTCATGTTCCAGCAGCTGCAGCATACTGCCAGATTGGCTCCAGTGATGAGGAGGGAGGGGATGATGAGGTCACTGACTCCACGTGGGTGCCTAATAGGAGAGAGGAGGAGGAGGAGGATGAGGAGGAGGCACATCTCCAACGAGGCAGGATGCCCTTTGGTGGCCAGCGTAAGGGCAGTACACCGACGGAATCACACCGCAGAGCTCCGCCTGTGCAGGGCGCTGCCTCTGCCCGTCATTCAAAAAGTTCTTTGGTGTGGGCCTTTTTTGAGGCTAGTGCATCAGATCGCACAGCTGCTGTTTGCAACATATGTCTCAAGCGTATATCGCGTGGCCAAAACATCAGCCGCTTGGGTACCACATGCCTGACCAGACATATGTTGACCTGCCATGCAGCTCGTTGGCAAGCCTACCTCAAAGACCCACACCAAAGAACAAAGCGGACCTCTCCTTGCACCGCATCAGCTGGGATCTCCAACCCCACTATAACTTCAGTCCTCTCTGAAACATGCACTGAGAGGAATGAAGGTGTAGAATTAGGTGTGTCACAGCCAAGTACTTGCACCCACTCTGCTAGCAGTACACCGACGTCCGATTCTAGCAGGCAAATTTCCCTGCCCCAGCTGCTGGACCGTCGAAAGAAGTTCACTCCCAGCCATCCACATGCCCAGCGGTTGAATGCTAGCTTGGCTAAATTGCTAGCGCTTCAACTGCTGCCTTTTCAGTTGGTAGACTCGGCCCCCTTCCGTGAGTTTGTGCAATGTGCGGTTCCTCAGTGGCAGGTTCCCAAACGCCACTTTTTCTCACGGAAGGCTATTCCGGCTCTCTACCGGCATGTGGAAGGCAATGTCTTGGCCTCGCTGGACAGGGCGGTCAGCGGTAAGGTGCATATTACCGCTGACTCATGGTCCAGCAGGCATGGACAGGGACGTTACCTTTCTTTCACGGCCCATTGGGTCACTCTTTTGGCAGCTGGGAAGGATTCAGGACAAGGTGCAGTAGTGTTGGAGGTTGTCCCACCGCCACGCCTCCAAAATGCTACTACTGGTTGTGACACACCTCTCTCCTCCACCCCCTCCTCTTCTTCTTCCTCCATGGCCTCTTCCTGTGGTTTGTCCTATGAACCAGCGGTGCTCCGTAGCCATTCACGGGGCTACGCAAGTACGCAGGCAAAAAGATGCCATGCCGTGCTTGCGCTGGTGTGTTTGGGGGACAGAAGCCACACTGGGGCAGAGGTCCTGTCTGCTCTGCAGGACCAGGCCGAGAGGTGGTTGACGCCACGCCAGCTTAAGCCAGGAATGGTGGTTTGCGACAATGGCACCAACCTCCTCTCCGCCCTCCGACAGGGACAACTGACCCATGTGCCCTGTGTGGCTCACGTCCTTAACCTGGTGGTGCAGCGCTTCTTGGGCAGGTACCCGGGCTTACAGGATGTCCTGAGGCAGGCCAGGAAAGTCTGTGTGCATTTCCGCAGATCTTATAATGCCAGTGCTCGCCTGGCTGAGCTGCAAAAGGAGTTGAACCTGCCCAAGAACCGCCTTATATGTGACATGCCCACCAGGTGGAACTCAACGTTGGCCATGCTGCAGCGGCTGCACACGCAGCAGAGGGCCATCAATGAGTACCTGTGCGACTACGGCACCAGGACAGGGTCAGGGGAGCTTGGTTTTTTTTCTCCACGCCAGTGGGGCATGATCAGGGATGCATGCACTGTCCTGGCACCATTTGAGGAGGCCACGAGGATGGTGAGCAGTGACAGTGCATGCATCAGTGACACTGTACCTCTTGTCCACCTGTTGGAGCACACGCTGCGTGGAATAATGGACAGGGCACTTGAGGCAGAACAGAGGCAGGAAGAGGAGGACTTCCTTGCCTCTCAAGGCCCCCTTTACCCAGACAGTGTTCCTTCTGTCCCACCCATCGCACAGGAAGAGGAGGAGGAGGAGGAGGAGGAGGATTGTGTCAGCATGGAGGTGGAGGCTGGCACTCAGCATCATCAGCAGCAGTCTTTTAGGGATGATTTACAGTCCCAAGAAACCAGTGGACTTGTACGTGGCTGGGAGGAGGTGGCTGCGGATCATGTCGTCCTTAGTGACCCAGAGGACTCCGGAGCGAATGCCTCAGCAAACCTACGCTGCATGGCCTCCCTGATCCTGCAAAGTCTGCGGAAGGATCCTCGTATTCTTCGGATCAAGGAGAGGGACCATTACTGGCTGGCCACTCTCCTTGATCCACGGTACAAGGGTAAGGTTGCGGACCTTATGTTACCGTCGCAGAGGGAGCAGAGGATGAGACAACTCCGGGAGGCCTTGCAGAAAGGTCTGTGCAACGCGTTCCCAGAGACTGGGAGGTTGCAAACTCCTGGTCCTGGACAACGAGTTGCTGAGGCTTCGGCCAGTCAAAGAAGGAGCGGTGGGGAAGGTGGCCGTCTGACCGATGCGTTTAGACAATTCTTTAGTCCGCAGCCCCAAAGTATGATCGGTTCCAGCAACCATCGCCAGCGTCTGATAAACATGGTGTAGGAATATCTAGGGGCAAGGTCAGACTTGGACACCTTCCCCACCGAAAATCCTCTGGCTTACTGGGTCTTGAGGATGGATCACTGGCCAGAGCTTGCACAGTATGCAATTGAGCTACTGGCCTGTCCTGCATCCAGCGTTCTTTCGGAACGCACATTCAGTGCTGCTGGAGGATTTGTCACGGATCACAGGGTGCGCCTGTCCACCGACTCGGTTGATCGACTGACTTTCATCAAGATGAACCAGTCTTGGATCACCACCAGCTACCACACACCTGATGCTGATATAACAGACTAATTGATTTTAACATGTCACATCCCTTCAAGACTGATGCTGATGCTGAGTGCCTGTGCTGTTATGTTGACTGGCTATCCTCCTCCTCCGAGTCCTCAATGATACGATTGATGATGATAGCTTGTAAGATCATTTTTGTTTATGGGTGCCGCCACCAGTGCCTAACGCCCAATTTTTCAGCCCCTGTTTAACAGGGGCGTGTAATTACAATTTTTGAAGCAATACTTTGCAACAGGGCTCATTGCTGTGCTCCAAGTACAGTATCTGTGAGGAGTTGCAGTGTTGTGCCACCAGTGCCTAAGGCCCAATTTTTCAGCCCCTGTTTAACAGGGGCGTGTCATTACAATTTTTGAAGCAATACTTTGCAACAGGGCTCATTGCTGTGCTCCAAGTACAGTATCTGTGAGGAGTTGCAGTGTTGTGCCACCAGTGCCTAAGGCCCAATTTTTCAGCCCCTGTTTAACAGGGGCGTGTCATTACAATTTTTGAAGCAATACTTTGCAACAGGGCTCATTGCTGTGCTCCAAGTACAGTATCTGTGAGGAGTTGCAGTGTTGTGCCACCAGTGCCTAAGGCCCAATTTTTCAGCCCCTGTTCAACAGGGGCATGTAATTACAATTCTTGATCTAATAATTCACAGCAGGGCCCATTGCTGCACCCACCAAGAGTAACTGTCAGGGCTTACAGTGTTGTGGCACCAGCACCACCATCAAAGGCCCAATTTTTACTACCACTGTTCAACAATTATATGTAATTAAAATTCCTGATATAATAGTTGACAGCAGGGCGTTCCAGCACCAACCAAGAGTAACTGTGAGTGCTTACAGTGTTGTGCCAACACCAACAACTAAGGGGCCTATTTCTGCAGAGTATATACGGCAGGTCCCTACTTTCAAACATCCAACTTACAAACGACTCCTACTTGCAAACGCAAGAAGACAACAGGAAGTGAGAGGAAATCTACCACTAGGAAGGAAAATTCTCTCCTGTAAGAATAAATATGGGAGAAAGGTGTCTCCTCTGTACTGATGCTTTATCAGCAATCCTTGTTTCAAGAAAAACACCACATTTCAAAAACAGTTGTCATTGGGACGGAAAGTGAGGTGAAATGTTCTGAACAGGGGCACAGACAGCAAAACAAATGTTACAGGGGTGATAACCCTTACCTATGTTTTCCAAAAAGTTTAAAAATAGATTTTTGGTCTGGAGCTACACTTCAACAATGTACCTGTTCAAAATTACAAACAGATTCTACATAAGAACAAACCTACAGTCCCTGTCTTGTATGCACCGCCTGTATAGGGCTGTTCAGAGTATATAGGGCCTTTTTTATTTTATGTGCGGGGTTCCCCTTAATATCCATACAAGACCCAAAGGGGCTGGTAATGGGCTGGGGTGGGGGGGGGGGGGGGTCATGGGGTAGCTATGCCATTTTTCTTAAAGAATTTCATCCATATTACCGGGACCAGACATTACATTAAAGCCGCAAGCAGTTTTAAATGGCTTTTTTTTCCTTTAGAAGTGTCATTTTGTGCAGGGACAGTTCTAAACACGGGAAACACGTGGCACTTCACAGGCATACTTTAGACACCCCCCAGGTACGATATTTAAAGGAATATTTGACTTTTTTTTTTTCACTTTATGCATCATTAAAATGACTGCTCCCGAAAAACGACCGTTTTTAAAACTTCTTTTTGCATTGATACATGTCCCCTGGTGCAGAACCCGGGTTCCCAAACCCTTTTTAGGACAATAACATGCATAATAGTTGTTATAATTAGCACTTTAGAATTCGAACGTTCGCATCCATTGTATTTAATAGGGTTCTAATGTTCGTTCGAACTTTCGGTCCGTTCGCGGGTTCTGGTGCGAACCGAACCCGGGGGTGTTCGGCTCATCACTACTCCAGATGTGATATTGCCCCCCCCCCTAGATAAACCGGCTCGGAGTATACTAGAAGGAGGGGGTATTACAATATCACTCCAATCTGATTATATTAAGCGCTCGGCATCCGATTCCACTGCATGGATTCCCATCAGGGTACAGCAGACATTGATATCTCCGGGAATTCCGACACGCCAGTCAAGGCGTCTTCTCCACTCCATCACAACAGCACCAGAATAATAGGAATATAGATATATATATATATATATATATATATATATATATACACACACACATATATACAGCCCTGATACTGAGCCGGGTATGTGGACAGGGGAGCCGAGCTCCACCGATATCCTCCAATCACAGATTGTTATGCAGCGTCCGGATGAATAATATAATCAGACATCGGAATACGTTCCTGGGGAGCAGCGATGTCTCTATATGGGGGGGGGGGGGGGGGGGGAATGTTCATTTTCTGGTTGCTCGTGCTACATCGTACACAGCTACGTTTAGAGGGTCTCGTATTGAAGAGTGAAATGACCTGAGCGGGGGGGACGCACATTTCTACGTACAGAGCTCAGCTTTAATAGAATATTAACTGCGTCAGGTAGATCTACGGCAGGGTTGGGATTGTGCGGTAACCCTAGGCAACCGGACGTCCCCTTATAGACAGTTCAGTGTGGTCTGCGCTACGGAAAGGTTGTGTCTGATTTGGTGGCTATAGGTTAATGCACATGTGTGTGTGGTGTGTGTGTAAGAGCAAGATCGTGTGTGCATGTGTAAATGATCGTGCATGTGTGTGTGAGAGAACGAGAAGGAGAAAGGAGGAGAAGAGTGACAGGCAGGAGAAGGAGGAGAGAGAGGAAAAGAAAGGGGAGAAGAAGAGAGAGGGAGAAGGAGAAAGGAGTAGAAGTAGGAGAGAGAAGGAAAAAGGAGGAGGAGGAGAGACAAGGAGGAGAGAGAAGGAAAAAGGAGGAGAAGGAGGAGAGAGAAGAAGGAGAGAGAGGGAGAAGGAGAAAATAGTAGAAGGAGAAGAGAAGGGGAAGAGAAAGAAGGAAAGAGAGGGAGAAGGAATAAGGAGGAGAATGAGGAGAGAGAGGGAGAAGGAGAAAGGAGGAAAATGAGGAGAGAGAGGGAGAAGGAGAAAGGAGGAGAGAGGGGGAAGGAGAAGGGATGAGAACAGAGGAGAAAAGAAGGGAAAGAGGGAGAAGGAGAAATGAGGAGAAGGAAGAGAGAGAGGGGGCGAAAGGAGGAGAGAGAGGGAAAAGTAGAAAGGAGGAGAGAGAGGGAGAAGTAGAAAGGAGGAGAGAGAGGGAGTAGAAAGGAGGAGAAAGGAGGAGATAGAGGGAGAAGGAGAAAGGAGGAGAAGGAAGAGAGAGAGAGAGGGAGAAAGGAGGAGATAGAGGGAGAAGGAGAAAGGAGGAGAGAGAGAAAGGAGGATAAAGGAGGAGAGAGAGGGAGAAGAAGAAAGGAGGAGAAGGAAGAGAGAGAGAGAGGGAGAAAGGAGGAGAGAGAGGGAGAATGATAAATGAGGAGAAAGAAGGAGACAGAGGGAGAAGGAGAAAGGAGGATAATGAGTAGAAAGGAGGAACTAGGAGAGAGCAAGGGCAAGAGGAAGGAGAGGGAGAAAGAGAAGGAGATAGGGAGAGAGACCGAGAGAGATAAGGAGAAAGGAGGAGAAAGAGAGAGATGGATATTGAAAAGGAGGGAGAGAGGAGAGAGAAAAATAAGCAGGGGGGGGGGAGTGAAGGAAAGGAGAGAGAGTGAAAGAAGGAGAAAGAGGAGGGAGAAGGAAAGAAGGAGAAAGAGGAGGGAGAGAGAAAGGGGGAGAAGGAGAAAGAAGAAGTAGAGAGAGGGATCATGGAGAAGGAGAGAGCAGGGGGGGGAGAGAGAGCTGAGAAAAAGAAAAAGAAAAGAGGGTGAGAGGGAGAAGGAGAGATACAGATGGGGGAGGAGAGAGCAAGTAGAAGAGGATGAAGAGAGAGAAAGAAGGAGAGAGGAGGGAGATGGAGAAAATGAGGGGAAGGAGAAGAGTGGAGGAGAAGGAGAGAGGGAGGAAGAAGGAGAGGGATGGATGGAGGAGAAGGAGAGAGTAGAGAAAAAGAAGAGAGAAAATGGGTGAAAGAGAGAGAGAGGAGGGAGAAGGAGAGAGAGGAGGGAGAAGGAGAGAGAGGAGGGAGAAGGAGAGAGAGGAGGGAGGAGAGAGAGGAGGGAGAAGGAGAGAGGGTGAAAGTGGATGGGTTGGAGGGAGGGGAAAGAATAACAGAAAGACAGAGTGTCTGTGTATGTGAGGTGTGAACATTCTGCCATTAGACCATGAGACGGGTCATTTAAACACTGACCCCCCTTTAGTTAAGCACAGAGAGGTCTACTTTTGGGTTCTTGCCTTCACATATATGTAATTACATTTCCCGGATTTATGGTATGTGACCCTTGCACCCCTCTGACAGTATACACACGACACGACGCAGCGCAAACGCAAACCCCCAACAAGCTCTGTGTATTCCTCACATCGCTGCAGAGGCAGAGCTCGGAGACTTTTGTGAACACGTTAAAAACACACGGGGAGGTGTATGTGCCACAGGCAGGCTGTGCAGATCATACATATAAGCCGTATCATCATTCTGGGGGGCACGCTCGCCAGCAGATGCTCACTTTTAACACCGAAGGCTGAAATCCCATAATTAGAAGCCATGAACCCTCTGAACAGAGCTGAACACAGCATCATCCCACAAACACACAAACCCATTTTAGGAGAAAAATAAATAAATCATTTCCAACATGATGTTCTTCCAGCCCTAGTTCCTAGGACATTTTTTGTTGTTTTTGTTATGGATAGGTTTCATACAGGGTGAAGTAGTTTGGACGAGTGTTGCATTTCTATTTTGAAGCTGTCCAATCATTCCAGACCCCCCCCCCCACACTGCTGACATTAGCCTTTTATGACAGACAGGTGACGGCTTGTGCTATGGACCCGTCTATCTAGATTTTAGCAGTGTGAAAGCTGCATTGTCGAATCGCGTTAGCCTCATCGAGCACATTACCTGCTCAGAACATTCCGTACCACTGAATCGTGTGCCTGACCCACTAAATCTCATCTCCGTAACCCCTTTCCAAGACAGGGCTCTCCAATATAAACCAAACCATTCCCAAAGCCAACTGAAGATTCATTCAATTTTGAAAACGTTACCCAATTTATTTTTATAATCATATTTTATCCCCACCTCTTCTAACTCTCATCTCCTTAAGCTTTTACCAGGACTGGGTTCTTCTATATAAACCAAACCATTCCCAAAGCCAAATGAAGATTCCTTCAATTTTACAAACATTAACCTTTTTTTTTTTTTATACCATATTTGACCCCCACCTCTTCTAAATGTCTTCTCCTCAACCAAACCTCTCCCCAAACCAACCAAAGATTTATTACATTTTACAAACATTGACCAATTATTATTTTTTTTAACCATATTTGACCCCCACCCATTCTAATTTTCATTTTCTCGACCAAATCTTTCCCAAAGCCAACTGAAGATTCATTAAATTTTACAACCTTACCCAAATTTTCACCTTTACCTCTTCTAAATCTTATCTCCTTAACCCTTTTCCAGACAGGGCTCTCCCATATAAACCCAACCCATCCCATCCCATCCCATCCCAAAGCCAACCAAAGATTTGTTCAATTTTACAAACCTTACCCAAATTTTTCATCTTTACCTCTTCTAAATCTCATCTCCTTTACCCTTTTTCAGACAGGGCTCCCCCATATAAACCAAACCATCCCCAAAGACAATTGAAGATTCATTCAATTTTACAAACCTTACCCAAATTTTAACCTTTACCTCTTCCAAATCTTATCTCCTTAACCTTTTTCCAGACAGGGCTCCCCCATATAAACCCAACCCATTCCAAAGCCAACTAAAGATTCATTCAATTTTACAAACCTTACCCACATTTTCTCCTTTACCTCTTCTAAATCTTATCTCCTTAACCCTTTTCCAGACAGGGCTCCCCCGTTTAAACCCAACCCATCCCAAACTAAAGATTTCATTCAATTTTACAAACATTGACCATCTTTTATTTTCACATATTTCACCCTCACCTCTTCTAAATCCCATCTCCTCGACCCCTTTCCAGAACAGGGCTCCCCCATATAAACCAAACCAACCCCAAAGCCAACTGGAGATTTATTTAAATTTTACGAACCTTACCCATTTTTTTTTTAACCATATTTCATCTCCACCTCTAAATTTCATCTCCTCAACCCTTTTCCAGGACAAGGCTCCCCTATATAAACCAAACCATTGCCAAAGCCAACTGGAGATTTCATTCAATTTTACAAACACTACCCAATTTTTTTTTTTGCCATATACAACCCCTATGTCTACTCCCGATACCCTCTCCACATCGCCAGATTCTCCACATCGTTAACTCCTCCAAGGCTTTTCAATTTCAGCAGTCTCCCACTCTTTAGGAAAGCTCACCAGTATGCAAAGGCTAATTAAATAACTACTAAAAAAAGACTTTGCCAAATTTGCAGAGCAGCATCTCCTCCCACAGACCAGAGGGAAAAAACAAGCTTGTGTTTCTGAAGATTAGTGTCTGATCAAAGATTGTCAGGCTAAAGGAAATGCAATAGAAACCAATCTTATCACGCCTGAGAGAGGTATATGTCTAGCTGCAGGATGAAATAATAATTAGCAGTATTTACATTGCAATGCATAATGCATAGGGTGCATTATCTGTAAAAATTGGGTAACCAACGTTCACTCATCGTAAATATTTAGAAAATTGCCTTGGTGCCCCCCATATCTCTTGCAGGTTGCAGCAGACCTTTCATCACGCACAGCCCTCACAAGCTCATTTTTTTTTTTTTTAAGAACCCTACAAGCGCCCACCAAGCCTTGGACCCCTCCCTCCTCTTCAGGTAAGCCTAAACAGCAGAAGACATAAAAGACCAGCTGTGCCCAAAGTCATGTACAACCTTAAATTCCCCCCTCATCTCACTCAACGTCTTCCTTTCCAAGCCTCGAACAGGGTCAGGTTTTGGCATTTTCCGTATCTGCATCCACTTTTCATTGAACACAACCATTCAAAGCCAACTTGAAAATTGGTACCCCCCTTTTTTTTTTTTTTGGGGACAACCGAAAACTTCTGCCATGCAAAAAAAAAGGGGTCTCTGCTTAAGGCTTACCTGCTAAAGGATGCATTTATCCTCTTTTACCAAAAGGAACGGTGGTGCTTGGATAAAAATAAGCCACGCATCCTGCACGGAAGGACAGATCCAAGTCCTCTCCTCTCCGAGTGGGAAATTTCAGACAGAAATTGCAAAGCAGCAGCAAAGCCCGATGAGGTGGATCCTTGGGTTTCCTCCTGATACAGTACAGTATATCCAAAGCGTTTGCAGGTGATAAGCCACCACAGATCCAACCCTTCGGTTTCCCCTTTAAAAACCCTTAAACCAGAAACCCTTGATGGATTTTGGATGGTGCAGCCGGTAGACCTCTACGTGCACATTTAGGGCACGGTGGGGGTGGTGGGGGGGGGGGGGGATGCAGAACTTCCAACCAGAGGATGCAGGAGAGACACCGATGCAGAGCCAGAGAGAAGAGCTACAGTAGGAACGCCTGATCTGCTGTTATCCTTGTGAGTGCGATAGATGGCAGAGCCCTCCACAGCTCGGGAAAGGGAGAATAGACACACATTCAAGCAGCTTAGGTTTTTTTTTTTTTGGGGGGTTTTTTTTTACGCTTCCCTTGTAATAATTAAAAACAACGTTGCTTTACTGCAAAAGCCGTACAAGCCACCAGTTATCCACTTTTAATAATAAAAAAAAAAAAAATATTCCAACAAATGCAAAAAAAAAAGAATTTGTGAAGAGAGAGGAGGGAAAAAAAAAAAAAAAAGGAGCCTTGTGTTCAAGCAGATTGGCTGTAATTCTGTGGCAAGGCTACTGTCCTGATAATCCTTTGCGTAATAATAGAAACTTAAGCTTGTGTAGACACTGGCTGACATGCCAAATCCTCAGATCAACACTCAACATTGGTCGGATGGAGGCATGTCACCGGCTCTGCGATTTGGAGAGGAGAAGAAGAGAGAGAGAGAGAGAGAGAGAGAGAGAGAGAGAGAGAGAGAGAGAGAGAGGAGGAGAAGGAGGAGGAAGGAGAGACTCTGCATTTAGGAGCTACAGAGCAGCTCTGTACAGACACCACCGCCAACATCGACATGCATGTCCCTTAAAGCAGTATTCTTGTTATTTATTTATTTTATTTATTCCTTTTTTATATATATATATATATATATATATATATATTTTTTTTTATAAGATTCTTGTAGATTGTAATCTCTAACGAGCAGAGCCCTCTGATTCCTCCTGTATTGAATTGTATTGTAACTGTACTGCCTGCCCCCATATTGTAAAACGCTGCACAAACTGTTGGAGCTATATAAATCCTGTATTATAATAATAATAGTAATAATAATAATAATAATAAGTAGTTCAGCACTGGGAACAATAAATAAAAGCAGCTTTCACTGCAATGCCCTCCTACTGTCTGATGCCCCCCCCCCCCCGCCCCCACAGGCTCACCAATATGAGGTTCAGCTCTGGTCTTCTGGGTTGAATGATGACCGGTATTGTCCAACCCTTTTCCTTGTGAGTCTAGGCTTTCATCCGTGCCGGATTACCGAATAGGCAGAGTAGGCACCAGCCTATGGGCCCCACAGCCCATAGGATGAATGAATATTCGCTGTTGCAACACTGAACCTCCTCCCGGCCAATCGGGAAGGGGGTCTGATACCTGTCATCTGATTGGCTGAAAGGACAGGCCATCCTATTGGACGCCTAGGAGGAGGGGAGGAGAAGAGCCGCTGGCCGATACCTGGATGCCCGATCCCCGCCGCTGCTTGATGCCCTGATCCCTGCCGCTCCTCGGATGTCCGGTCCCCGCCGCTGCTTGGTGTCCTGATCCCTGCCGCTCCTTGGATGTCCGATCCCCGCCGCTGCTTGGTGTCCTGATCCCTGCTGCTCCTCAAATGTCCGATTCCCGCTGCTTATTGGTGCCCTGATCCATGCCGCTCCTCGGATGCCCGATCCCTGCCGCTGCTTGGTGCCCTGATCCTTGCCGCTCCTCGGATGTCCGATTTCCGTCGCTGCTTGGTGCCCTGATCCTTGCCGCTCCTCGGATGTCCGATCCCCGCCCCTGATCCTTGCCACTCCTCGGATGTCTGATTCCCGCTGCTGCTTGGCGCCCTGATCCCTAATCCCTACCGCTGATTGGTGCCCTGATGTCTGCCGCTCCTCGGATGTCCGATCCCCGCAGCTGCTTGGTGTCCTGATCCCTGCCACTCCTTGGATGTCCGATCCCCGCCGCTGCTTGGCGCCCTGATCCCTGCCGCTCCTCGGCCGCCTAGATGGTGTAAGTGCCGGTGGACTGACCGGCAAACAGAGGGGGGTGGTGGGGGGGTTTGAATTGTTTGCCACCCCCCCAAACAAAAAAACACCAGCCACCACTGGTTTAAAGCCCATTGGGGAGATTTACCTTCACTTCCTGTCCCATAGCCACAAATTGAAGTGGGGAGAAATCCCTACAAATTGAGAGAATCCCTGGTTCTCACCAGAATTTGTGTCCCCTTTGGAACATTTCCCTTTATTCCTGCCCTGGTGACAACCCAAAATTTGGGATTTTCTTACACTTTCGGTGACAACAGTAAACAGGAGGGTGAATTTCCCAAATGGGGGCACAGACAGCAATAAAATCCCTCTCCACTCGAAAAAAAATGTTTTGCTTTTAGTTATACTTTTAAGCAAAACATGACAAAATCAATTTTATTTTTCTATACTGTAATGACATATTTATAAGTTTTCTGATAAAAAAATAAATAATTAAACATCACACTCACAGCAAATTCTGGAGATATATGTTTTATGTTTTTCTGGCTCCTGTGGTCTGTATGATCAACCTGCAATAATAGGTGATATGAAGGCGAATCTGTCTCCCTATCGCCCCCCACTGGCAGTAAGTAATTGCTGCACTTGCTTATGCATTGTAAGTAAAGAGCTCTATATTCTACATGTTGCTCAAGGCTTCAGTGCAGACAAGCGTTGACAGCCGTTCTGCATGCAGGCTGCGTTTGTTATTGTGCATGTCTCTGCCCCGAGTTGCACGCAGGCAGCCCATAGAGGTGGATTCAGATAGAGAGGCTGCACAGACACAGCCGCATACTAAAATCTGACATCTTTGCAGGAGCAGTCGCACGGATCCAGATGTAGACTGTCTGCCAGTGGCGGCCCGTCCATACGGGGCACAGGAGCTCTGCTAATCCCTGTGCACTGGCCCCTAATCTACATGCAGGGCGCCGGACACATGGATTTTAATGTTTTTTTTTTCTTTTTGAAGCACATGTAGCGGGTGTTTGATTTAGGGGAGGCATCTGGGTGGTAGTGTAACCCAGATGCATTGATTGTCAGGGAATCTGAGACCCTTTTGTGGTTCTTGGAGGACTCTGGTGGTGTGAGGTTCCCTGCGGCCAGCAGGTGGCGTTGTCGCCCTGGGCCGGAGCTGAACACTCACCGCAAGACTGCTTCCTTTTTGTCCTTTCCTGGCGCTGGTACAGCGGGGCGGGGAACCCGCTGTGACGCAATGGGTGAGGGGATAAAAAGGGCCGATGCCCTGACCTTGGGGTTCAGAGTCGGAGGACGCAGCCGCACCCAGGCATCTTCAGCTGGGGTGCTGGTGTTCCGGAGTTCCGGGCCCAGGTGCCCTTGACCTGGCCGGAGCGAGAGACGGAGTCCATCTCAGGCACCTTTAGCCTGGGGTTAGGTACTATGGTGGAAGCCTGGAGCTCAGTACCTTCGACTGAGTTCCGCGAGGGCGGAGGAATCCGAGGGGGCCCTAACTCCTTGGGTGCCCGTGTCTGAGGTCGAGGAGACTGGTGAGCGGAACTTCTCTGGAGAGTCCGGCGCAGCATTGCTGGTGACAGAGAGGCCTCCGGTGACTCCCTTGGACGGATTACCTTCCCCTGACAGGGGCTGTGCTAGCGAAGGTAATTCATGTTCTGTTCTATATAGTCAGTGGCAGTGACTATTCACCATTCGTGATACTACAGTGGTTAGCTTTATCTAGAAGAATTGTGCCTTGGCCTACTCCCTACAAATACCTACATGGGTCTCAACCTGTCTGTGCTGTATGACTATTTATTGGGAAGAATAAATACGAGTTGGACCTATTCAGTGTGTGGAACTCTGGTTACTAGAAGCAAAGGGGAGTCAATCCGAGGAGAGGATTTGACTCTGGGACACACCCACAAAACCCGATAGTTCTGGCTTTCACCTCTACACAGTAGATGACATGGGTCGTGGTGTATCTCATCCCTCCCCCCAGTGTTAACCCCCTAGACAAGACAGACAAGCCGTGAATAAGAAGGGGTGAGAGGGGTGAGGTCACTACACACATGATTACAGCCTGAGGCTCTAATTAGCTTCAAAAAAAGGGAAAAGGGTGGGCTCGGGGCGAAGAGCACTGTGCCCAGAGCCCACCCACTTGTGTGACAATAGTATTAGTATTATTATTCACTATTGTCTTCCTGATTCTCCCCTCGGCCAATCAGGAAGCGGGTCCTGAGACACGATTGCCCAATGGGCCAGGGAGTCTTAGGACTAGGATTGCCACCTTTTCTTCAAGCCAAAACCGAACACATTATTGGCCTGGGACACCTTTTGGTGCCCCAAGAAGAGTAGTAATGCGGTGCGCATAGCGTGCTGCAGCAAAATGTGGGTGTGGCCAAATTGCTCTTGTTGACATAATCACCCTGCCCCCCAGTGATGCAGAACCTACCCCCAGTCAGCCACCAGCAGCTCTCAGACAGCCACAGATTTGCGTGTAACTATCTTGGTTACTTGGGGAGCCACAACCTGGTCTGAATAATGTGTCTGGGTTTCAGTCTGCCTGAAACCCGGACACATTATTCAAAACCTGGACTGTCTGGGTGAATCCCAGACAGGTGGAGACCCTACTTAGGACTCCTGGCCAATCGCGTCTCTACTTCCTGTTTGGCCAGGAGGAGAAGCAACGGCCCCCGGAGGGAGGAGCTGTAGCCCTATCATCTGCCTCCTAAGGTAAGGAGGCTTCTGAGGATCGTCGTCTTCCTGTCTACCTCTTCCCACAGTGGGGGGGGGGGAGTTTGGGGGATTACTGCCTCCCTGTCTGTCTTCCACGGAAGGGGTTGGAGAATTGGCGCTTTCCTGTCTATCTCATCCTGCGTGTGCGCGCGCGCGCGGGGGGGGGTCGCCGTCATCCTGTCCGTCTCCCGGGGGGGGGGGTCTGGGTTGGGGGATCGCTGCTTTTCTTTTCCGTCTGTCTCCTTCCACGGCACTGAATCCCAGTTGGATGAATTTTTCTCCACCATCAACAACAACAGTTGGGGGATCAGATTTGTGCATGAAGCAAGTCGAGATAGAATCATTTTTTTGGATCTCGTTATATCAAAAACTGAAGGCAACTTTACGATCACTTCATTTTTTTAAAAAAACAGATCGTAACGCTTTCATACCAATGGGGAGTTGCCATCATGACCCCTGGCTCCGATCGGTGCCAAAAAGTCAGTTCATCAGAATGACACAACTGCATAAATTTAGAGGATTATAGAGTTCAAGCTGGCGTTCTATCAACTAGATTGGAGGAAAAGGGCTATGACCCTAATGCCGTGTACACACGACCATTTTTCCCGTCGAGAAAAATTAAATTTTTTCCTTTGGACGAGAAAAACGATCGTCTGTGGGCTTCTTGTCGTTTTTCTCGACGGGAAAAACTGCATTAATCACGAGGAGAAAAATTAGAACATGCTCTAATTTTTCTCGTCATGATTCCCGTCGTTTTTTTCCGCGGCAGTTTTCCCATAGAGAAACACTGCCGGGGAGCCCAGACACGGTCGTTTTTTTCGACCAAAAAAAAAATTTCATTTAAAACGGCCGTGTGTGGGGGGAACAAGCTGTTCCTCGTTTTTCACGTCGATTTTCTCAACGGTGTTTTCACCGTCGAAAAAATCGATCGTGTGTACGCGGCATAACACTCTGGAAAGGACCTTGGAAGAAGTATCTCTAATAGATAGATCAACACTATTAGAAGATGGCCCTAAAAAACAGAGAGAGAGACCTGTTGTTCCATTCATTACCACTTACTCTACCCAACATTACCAGATTAAAAAAATGCTCCAGAGACATTGGCACCTATTGGGAAATGACAGGATCATTAAAACCTTTCTTCCTGCCAAACCTCAGGTTATTTTCAGAGGGGTTCCATCCCTAAAGCCTCGTACACACGACCGAGTTTCTCGTCCAAAACCGACAAGAAAAGTGCAGAGAGAGCTTTATTGTCGAGAAAACCGTTCGTGTGTATGGTTTTACGACGAGAAAACTGCCGTGAATCTCGAACGAGAAAAATAGAGAACCTGCTCTCTATTTTCTCGTCCGGATTCTAGATTTTCTCATCGTGTTTCTCGTCGACCTGTTTTGCGACGAGAAAATGGTTCGTGTGTATGCTTTTACGACTCTTCAAAAAGCACGCATGCTCAGAATCAAGTATGAGACGGGAGCGCATCTTCTGGTAAAACTAGCGTTCGTAATGGAGATAACACATTCGTCGCGCTGTAACGGACTGAAGAGCACAAAGACTGAAAAGCGCGAATCGTCTCTTCCCAAACGTTTACTTCACACGCGGTAACACGAGATCAGCAAAAGCAGCCCAAGGGGTGGCGCCAGGGAAATCGATCTTCCCCTTTATACTGCCGTCGTACGTGCTGGACGTGACCGCGCAGAACAACGACGAGATTTGGAATTGTCAGTGTGTACGCATGGAAAGCTTGACGAGAAACTCGTCAAGGTTAACAAGAATCTCGTCGAGAAAAACTACTTGTTTTTAAAGACGAGAAACTCGGTCGTGTGTACGAGGCTTAAGAGATAGGATTGCCCCAAATGTGGTAGACCCTCCAAAAAAGAAGGTGTCATTTTTCCATAACATTACTGGATACCACCAATGTCGGAGATGCCAGGTCTGTAAATTAAATAAAATCAAGAGTAGAAAAACAGAATAATTTGTATCCACGAGCACTTCTAAGGTACATCAAATTGAGCCTTTCATTACTTGTAGCTGAACGGGCATTGTATATCTTTTACAATGTCCATGCGGGCTCCAGTACATTGGTAGAACCAAGCGATCCATGCAAGTACGTTTGGGGGAACACATCACCAACATTAAAAGTGGTTTTCGTTTTCATTCGGTTTCCAAACATTATGCCATCCATCACAACCGTAATCCAGCCAATACAATCTTTTTAGGAATAGATAAGTTCAGTGCACACTGGAGAGGGAGCTCTCTAGTGAGAGAAATCTCAAGGCTTGAGATGGCGTGGATACTAGACTTGTGCACAACGGAAAATTTTGTTTAGTTTCGGTTCGTTTCTTTTCGGTCCTGTTGATTCGTAATCATTCGTAATTTTGCTAGACGGGATTTTTCGCGTTCGGACTAATTCGTACTTTCGGTAGAGTACATTGTTTTTCCTTGATTCTGGACACAACTCCTACTTTCGTAACTTTTTTTGGGTTCGTTGATTCGTAATTTTCTGTGTCTCTCTCACAATGACGCTGCCTATCATGCCTAATGTGCTTCGAATGGATTTGTACTTTTCTAAATACATTGCGGTTATTTGTAACGATTCGAAATCTCGTATTTTACTTTCGTTTTTTACATGCGGCTATAGCCTCCGCCCCCTGTACACCATTTTGAGAGGGTTCAGCACGGTGAGGGAGAAGCAGAGAGCAGAGCAGAGTGTTATTGTGCTTCGAATGGATTAAAAATCTCGTATTTTACTTTCGTTTTTTACATGCGGCTATAGCCTCTGCCCCTGTACACCATTTTGAGAGGGAGTTCAGCATGGTGAGGGAGGAGCAGAGAGCAGAGCAGAGCAGAGTGTTATTGTGCTTCGAATGGATTCGTACATTCGTAATTTTTTTCATAACGAATTATGCCGAAGACATTCTGGCATTCGCTATTTGCGGTATAATTTATTTCGGATTCGGTTTTATTCGTAATTGCTTTGTTCGGAAATTCAAATGCTTCGGAATGTCCGAAAGTTGCTAAATTCGGACAAATTTTGATTCGTTACGAAACGAATTGCACAAGCCTAGTGGATACATAGGGTTCGTTGTTATACACCATACGGCCTTAACATTGATACGGATGTCAATGCATTCATTGACAATGGTTGATATTGTTTGTATGTGAACTAGTTCTGATTTCCTGGCTGTCGGAACAAATACAATCTTCCAAATGATAGTAAAACATATGGGGGTAATCATAACCTATAATCCATCTCAGTTTTGGAAAACCTTTTTGTACACAATTTTTTCTTCCTTCTATTTTTTCATTCACTTGTCTAAGAATGGGACATACACCAGATACCCATAGTATAGAGAGATTGTACAGAGAGACACATGAGCTTAAGACAGTCTTGGGTGTCATGTAATTACATATATCTAGCCTGCAATGTCCATCAATTGGTGCAGGAAAGGTGTATTGAAATTTAGGATGAGGTTGTTCCTAAGAGAGGACAGAGATCCTGATTAAGCAATGCTGGTAGCATAATTTTTCCTTTTCTTTTTTCTTTTTTGTAAAATAAATCTTTCTCTTTTTAGGAAAAGTCTTTTCAGCATAAGGTTAAATGTCAGCATTGCCACCAACGCATTATACAAAAGGAAATGTTTACTTTCGCTGATATCTAATGTGTGCGGAACGATGGATATTTCCTCCCCTCTTTCCCCCTTTGAGATATACATAGGCGCAGTTAAATCAGCATAAGCCAACTATTCGTATCGATTATGGGAGAAATAAAATCATATTTGAACCAGACATTGGATGAGGCCGTCACATAGGGTTTGTTTGCAATACCCGAGTTGGCCGCTGAGACCATTGTGCTGTCCAATATAACAGAGGAGTTAGTTCAAACAAGTAATTCCCCTTTTTAATTTTTATGTTTGTATTTTAAATTATATATTTTTTATACCCATTGGGGTTTTCGTAGGATATGGGTGCTCGCTCATGTTTTGCACAGTGAGGTCAAATGCCAGTTCTCAAAATGGTGATTTGAGCTGGTGGACGCCAGGAGATCAGAACTGGGCGTTACTCACCAGATTGATGTGGATTTAAGGCGGTGTGTCAGCACGCCTCCCGTGCCCCTGGAAGACGTCAATTTTGACGAAACGGCGTAGGGTGAAGCGGCGTGCTGACGTCATCGCGTACTGCCAGTCCCGGAAGTCACGGGCTGCGATCGAGAGCCGGCCGGCTCGAATATATTGTTTGAAACTGTCTAACATTATCTACATAACTGTGAGTGCAAGTATTTTTATCTTTTAATAAATGATTTTACGGAATTACGCTATGGGGGCATCCCCTCTTTTGTTTACATGAACACGGATGCTTCTATGAACTTTGCGGTTTGTCCAGCACCAGAGAGTGTAAAGACCCAGGGCTGGGGAAATAGCCCCAAGCGCATACAATCTCCCTAAAAAGAGATCTCACCTTCTGGTAAGCGGCAGCAAATCATTGGTGGAGGATTCTTTTTGTCACAATACCATCACTTTTCCTTTTTTGGTGTTTATCATCACTGAAGAAGTTTTGGCACCAGAATATAAAGACCTAGGGCTGGGGAAATAGCCCCAAGCGTGTATGATCTCCCTAAAAAGAGATCTTACTTTCTGGTAACCGGCAGCACATTATTGGTGGAGGACCCTTTTTGCTACACTACCATGGGTGTTTATCAACTATCACTACAGAAATTTAGGAGAAAAGACTTTCATCATTTACTTTCATCATTTATTTCAATTGTTATCAATTCATTGTTTTGTTCATCATTCTGACATTTTGGAAAGAGACCCTGGTATATAAACATTTATTAGGTCACCGTAATTATCTTGTTTGAAGTTGAGATATCACGTTTTATCACCGTTCTTTTTCCTTTTCAATTTAAATTGTCCGGAGAGGGAGTCACATCCCCATGTGTATGCACACATAATTTAAAGAGATCATTTTTAGTATATGCGCAGCTTATTGCTTTAGAAATTTGTCATACTGTGCGTGTCTCACATATAAAGTTGCAGCAATACGGTACACACCATTAGGACTAGCGCAGTAATTCACCATTCACACATATCAAAAAGCCGGCCGGCAATAGCGAACGCCCCAGTTCGCCCTGGATCGGAACGCGATGACGTCAGCACGTATTCAAATAATGTAGAAAAAGTTCACAATCACCCCAATGAGAGGGAAGCCCAAGCGGGAACATGCACAGGTCCAAGAGCGTGTAGAGAGCAGAGTGCAGCTGAACTGTCAGCCTCTGAAGGGAGGGGAAGAGTAGACATGTGCTATTCGTTTAGTTACGAATTCGTTATTCGTCAAAATTTAGTTATATTCGTTAATTCGTAAACATACAAATGAACGAACGGTTTACTAAAATTACCAACGAAAAACGAATTCTCGAAAAGAACGAATATGGAAAACAACGATAATACGAAATTATTAAATTAGAAACAGCGAAAATAAGAAAGAGTGAAAAAACTAAAACATATGTAGCGGGGTCTTTAAATTTAGTTGGGGTACACCTGGGGGTAGTGTGACCCAGGTGTGTAATTGTGAAAGGTTCTGGACCTTTTTTTTGTAATTTGTGGAGGATTGGGTGGTGTATTATTCTCCTTGGCCTGTGGGTGGCGGGGTACCCACAGGCTCAAGGTAGAATCACTGCCGCAGTGCTACCCTTTTTGTCCCTTTCCGGAGATGGTACGGCTGGGGCAGGGAACCCGCCGTGGTGTTGAAGGGAGGAGATAAAAGGGGGAGACGCCCTTGCCACGAGGTCTTCGAAGATTTTCTCTTCACACACCCAGGCACCTTAGGCCTGGGTGCGGGCGGTTCAAGGTTCCGGCCCAGGCGCCCTAGGCCTGACCGGAATAAAGTTGGGGTCCATCCCAGGCACCTTCAGCCTGGGGTGAGGTACTATATTGTAGGCCTGGGGCCCAGTAACTTTGACTGGGTCCCGCGAGGGCGAAGTGATCCCAGGGTGCCGCCTTGCGAGGGGACCCGCATCTGAGGTGAGGAGGCCGGGGAGGTCACCCGTCCGGAGATTCCGGAGCAGCATCAACCCGGTGACGGATGGGCCTCCGGTAACTTCCTTAGAGGGACATCTTCCCCTGATAGGGGCCGCAACGCAGCGAAGGTACTCCCATCTATGTTCTATGGAGTCGCTGGTAGAGACTCACAAGTTCTATGTTCTGTGCTAAGCAAAGTTGCTATAACCCCTGGTGAAACCACAGGGGTTTAGATTGAAATCAGGATAGTGCCTCGACCTGCTCATCCCACCGTTTGCGTTATGTTATGGGTCACAACCAGTCGGCTGTAAAAGAACTGTTTGTTGTGGAAGTATAATAAACAAGTGTTGGACCCTGCATCGGTGTATGGACTTTGGTTAATGGGAGCAAGGGAGTTTTCAGCATAGCAGGACTGAGCTTCATAACTAACGCACATTGGCCCGAGGAATGTACTGATACTGGCCTTCACCTCACCCACAGCTATGGGGAGGACATGGGCCGTAGCGCATCTCACCCTGTCATGTGACATACCCCTAGCAAAAGGAGATGGCTTTTTGAGGGGTGAGGCCGCTACACGTGGGGGCTCGTGAGTCCGGGATAAAATGTGTGTTGACTTTGAAATTTGAAATGGCTGTGTCTGGACTTTGCTGCCCGGAGGAGGTCCGAGCAGGTCGGCCATGTGATTGGCCAAAGTGCGTCCCTGTGCTCAAAGTCGTGGAAATGACCCCAAGACGGGAAAGGCCCATGCAGAAAGAGCGGGAAGAGGGAAAAGCCCAGCCGTGTGACGTACTACATGTGGGGGTGTTTGCTGCACTGCGCCATGAGGCACCCCATGACTGCGCAATTCGTGGGCGGGGACTGTGGGAAGCCCGCGAAAACGTGCAAGTCGTGGGAGGAGTCTGGCCATATGTGGAGATACACGTGGAGACTCCGGCGCGTGGTCAGCGCGTGATGGAGCAGCAGGTGGTCGGGATGGCCTCAAGCTCCCCGTGAATGCCGGTATCATACCCCACGAAGATGACTGCTTTTGCTGCTCCCCTTACAGACACGGGGATAAGACTCAGGCCCCGAGGACAGTGGGCTTTGTACTCATGCAGAGACACGGAGGCCCTCGGTGTGATCTGTCCCGGATGCTCGGGACTGGTGGTCCAACTAAAGCCATTTGGGCATTGTGAAGCGTGTAAAGAATTTCTGTTTGAGGTCGAACCATCCACAGTAAGGCCCCGGGCCCTTCGCCTCAATTGCCTCACAGGTACCTCCACTCCGGAAGGGGAGATCCAGGCCTTTGCGGAGGTCCCCGTACGCGCTGACCAGGGCGACGGGACTGCCCAACCAGAGACTGAGAGAGAAAAATCTGAGGATGCTGCTTCGGTCACCACAGATTCCCTGCTGCCACCTCCGAAGAGGAAGATAGGCCTAGTGCAGGCCTCCTGTGGTCGTGGTCGAGCTTCACCCCGCCGCTTGCCGGACCTGGATGGATCCGGTTGGAAGAGTCCTGGACATCCCAGTGCTGAAAAAGGTCCAGGTGAGCCAGGGGCTGGGACTGTGGTGGTGGTTGGAGGTGTCGGGGGTCCACTGGAGGTGGAGCCCGCAAGGGAGGGTAGTTCTCCGTCTACTAAAGACTACCTTCCCGCCGAGATGTATGACACCTCCGACCTGGAATCGCTGTCGGACTGTGGGGATGACGGGGAAATAGATTAACTGTTTCACCGGAAGGGCTGGGACAAACGCCCGCTACCTGTGCTATCCAAACCGCAGGATTCCCCTATGTCTATAGAAGACAGCACGCCCCGGACGCAGGCCCCGGAGCTTAGGAGGGAGTCTAGTCCTCCGATTGACTTTCCACATTCCACAACATCACCTGCTTTGGTTGTGGGAATGCAGCGCGCGTCATTGCGTGCGCCAAAGGCAAAGCCACCCGAGGTAGTGAAGGTACCTCGGCACACAGAGGCCATCGTGCAGCCGGGAGAAGGTGAGCGGGATGTCATGCCTCCTTTGGCCAGATTGCAACGACTTTTCTCCCAGAGAGTCGCCCGTGAGTACGGATGGGAGTATCCCTACTTGCCTCGGGACTTACTTTACGAAGTTGAGGTCCTGCGACAGAGATGGTACGACAAATTTGTCTGGGAGAAGCTCAAAGTGCCTCAGGCCCGGCGATACTTGTCCTGTTCGCCGCCTGTGTCCAAGAAATTCAAGAACTGCAGAGCGGATTGGAAGTTGGGGCGCCATATTCATGCTGATGAAGTGCTTATCTGCAGAAAGGAGGGAGAGGATGTTGAATATTCAGTCGAAGTGTTTGATAAGCATCTGAAACCGTTGTTCTTACCTGATCCGAGGTTTTACTTGTGAGGAGAGACTGAGTCATGAGTATGTTTTCAGCTACAAATTTTCCTGGAAGAGCCTTTGCTAGAACGTCTGAAAAATACCCTGTTTTTTTATTTGGTTATTTTTTTCTTCCCACTCTCTTTTACAGACTTTGGGGTAGAACTAGTGTAGGGATGCATGAAGAATGAAGGAGCACCAAGTGTCATTGCCGCGGCGCTGTCACCAGGTGGCAGTGTTGTGCAACGTTTGTTTGTTTTCTTCACACTTTTGCACCACACTCGTTGGAGCAAGTGGGTCCCTCGGCTGATGGACCCATTCATTCCAAATTTTCACACAATGTTAGGATGTTGTCTGTTTTTTTTTTGTTTCCCTTCTGCAGGAGATTCGTCGGTCAAGACTACTGAGTATGGGGGTGGTTCTTAGACAGTGACGGGAGGGATTGTATATGTGTACATGATAGATGTTTTATACAAAAGTTTTATTGTTTTATAGTTCCCTTTCCCCTTGAGCAGGTCTTGGCACACACGGGATTCAAAATTTTTAGGGATAGCCTCTGAGGCTCGCTTCATGTCACCACTCCTTGGGAGACATGGGGTTGCACCAGACGCTGGGGACCAGCGTCAAATCACAGGGGGAGTATGTAGCGGGGTCTTTAAATTTAGTTGGGGTACACCTGGGGGTAGTGTGACCCAGGTGTGTAATTGTGAAAGGTTCTGAACCTTTTTTTTGTAATTCGTGGAGGATTGGGTGGTGTATTATTCTCCTTGGCCTGTGGGTGGCGGGGTACCCACAGGCTCAAGGTAGAATCACTGCCGCAGTGCTACCCTTTTTGTCCCTTTCCGGAGATGGTACGGCTGGGGCGGGGAACCCGCCGTGGTGTTGAAGGGAGGAGATAAAAGGGGGAGACGCCCTTGCCACGAGGTCTTCGAGGATTTTCTCTTCACGCACACAGGCACCTTAGGCATGGGTGCGGGCGGTTCAAGGTTCCGGCCCAGGCGCCCTAGGCCTGACCGGAATGAAGTTGGGGTCCATCCCAGGCACCTTCAGCCTGGGGTGAGGTACTATATCGTAGGCCTGGGGCCCAGTAACTTCGACTGGGTCCCGCGAGGGCGAAGTGATCCCAGGGTGCCGCCTTGTGAGGGGACCCGCATCTGAGGTGAGGAGGCCGGGGAGGTCACCCGTCCGGAGATTCCGGAGCAGCATCAACCCGGTGACGGATGGGCCTCCGGTAACTTCCTTAGAGGGACATCTTCCCCTGATAGGGGCCGCAACGCAGCAAAGGTACTCCCATCTATGTTCTATGGAGTCGCTGGTAGAGACTCACAAGTTCTATGTTCTGTGCTAAGCAAAGTTGCTATAACCCCTGGTGAAACCACAGGGGTTTAGATTGAAATCAGGATAGTGCCTCGACCTGCTCATCCCACCGTTTGCGTTATGCTATGGGTCGCAACCAGTCGGCTGTAAAAGAACTGTTTGTTGTGGAAGTATAATAAACAAGTGTTGGACCCTGCATCGGTGTATGGACTCTGGTTAATGGGAGCAAGGGAGTTTTCAGCATAGCATGACTGAGCTTCATAACTAACGCACATTGGCCCGAGGAATGTGCTGATACTGGCCTTCACCTCACTCACAGCTATGGGGAGGACATGGGCGTAGCGCATCTCATCCTGTCATGTGACATACCCCTAGACAAAGGAAATGGGGTGAGGCCGCTACACATAGAAACAACGAAAATACCGGACAAAGATTCAAAATAACGAAAATCAAAATGAACGGAAACCCCCCCCCCCACTAAATTACGAATATTCGGAAAACGGAAATCAAAACAAAAAATTTGTTAGTTCTGAAATATTTCTGGACGTTGGCCAATAAGCTTGTCCCTTCCCCTGAAGAGGTTGTCCCTTCCCCTGAAGAGGTTGTCCCTTCCCCTGAAGAGGTTGTCCCTTCCCCTGAAGAGGTTGCCCCTTTCCCTGAAGAGGTTGTCCCTTCCCCCAATGAGCTTGTTTCTTATTCCCTTGTGTGTTTTTCTGTGTTAGACTGCAGTGCATTCCATCCAGAGTCCAGATAGGTTGTGGTTGGGTAGGTGGCACTGTTTTGGTGGATTTGTGAGTTAAGTTGTGACTTGTGAGAGAGAAGATCTTTGTTTCTTAAGCATCCTCTGTCTAGAATCTAGTTTCTATATTACGAATTATGCCCCGATTACGAATCTACGAAAACAATGTTACGAAAGTACGAATAAATGAGCCGGTCAATCTCACGAAAGTACGAATTACAAAATTACGACGAGTAGTGTTTCGAATAAACGAAAAATGTATTCTAACGAAAGTACAAATGTAATTAAATCTACAAAAGTACAATTTTCCAATCAACAGAAATTAGACACGGAAATACGAATCATTGCAAATCAACGAAAATATAGTTCTTCCGAAAATACGAACGCGGCCGAATATAAAATATAACGAAAAATACGAATTTCGAATCAACAAAAATTAGACTAACGGAAAAATGAAATCAACGGACAAATAACCCTTACGGAAATATGAAAGAGTCCGAATACGATAACCCACGTCTTACGAAATTACGAATCGTTACGAATCAACGGAAACGCACAGAAACGAAACCAAACTAAACACATTTTTATGGTGTGCACATGTCTAGGGAAGAGTGCGGCCTGGCCGTCTTGTGCCCAAGCAGGAAGGTGTCCAGAGAAGTTGCGGGCCCTACGCTTTTTCCATCGCTCCCAACTGTCCCGGATTTGGAGAGACTGTCCCTGATTTGGAACAAAGTCCTGCCGTCCCTCATTCCTCCTCATCTGTCCCTCATGTTGGTCTGATCCATATAGTTGTATATAAAATGCACGTTTTATCTATCAAAAAGTGTTTCCCAGTGCTAAACCTTTCATCCAATTTCTAAATTACTGCATTTATAAATTCCAAAAGCCAATATAAAGGAATAGTAGTGGTAGTGGGTTTAACCAATCTCATTTTTTTGTACAATTCTTCTTTAAGGGGGAGTGGCAATGGGCGTGTCCTATACCTACATACTTTTGCTGACAGGTGTCCCTCATTCCTATCTCAAAAAGTTGGGAGGTGTGATCTCCCTCCTGTCAGGAACCTTTTCCTGGCACTAATACTGTCCCTTCCAAGCGGGGTACCTTTCCCTACTCTACCAACTCACAAATGCATGGCAAGCCTGGGATCCAGGGCCCTAAATAGGCTCTGTCTGACCAAAGATGGCTGCCAAAGTCACATTGGGCGGCAGCATCCACTTAGATGCTTCCCCAGTGGCCCAAGAAACCATAGAGGGACTGTGTTCCTCCTAGCTTCCTTTCCAACTGCAAGGCCGCTGCGGAAGAGCACCACCTGCAGTGGAAAAAGCAGACTGCTCCTGCCTACAGGCTGCCTGTGTGCAACTTGGAGCAGATGCAGGACCGCAAATTGTGATCTTCACGCAGAACGCATGTCAACATTCACCTGAATGAGGCCTTAGGCTCCAGTCACATCCAAGCTTTCCGTGAGCGTGTGAAAAACGTGCGTTGGGCTTGCCGTGCCGTTCAGTGTTAGGCTAGATTCACATCTCTGTGAGCTGGGAACGCACTTGAAACGCACGTATTCCCGACCCTCCCCCCCCCCCCAGAGAAATGCTCTGCATTGTAGCAGAGGCACAGGGGTTCCATTGATTACTGATGGTGCCACGGTGCGATTTTGTGCGCATTAAACCGCACGGTGCTGCAGTGCCATGTGAGTCAGTGCGGCGCGGTGGACGTCTGTTTCTAGCGGGTAGGGCAGCCCATTGAAATGAATAGAATGCTGCGCCTGCAAAGTGCCGCCTGCAAAGTGCATGCCCCAATGCGAGCCTAGCCTTATTGGCACCCCAAACACGTCCAGGAGAGGAGAATTTTCGCGTAAAACAAAATGTGTGACTTGTGAGACAAAATGTGCGGTTAAAAAAAAAACTAAAAGCTCAACGGGCAAAAAAAAAAAAAAATATGCGTTTGTCGCAGGTAGGGCCGGCCAAAAGAATGAGCGTAGCGTAAAAATGCGCAACAAAAAGGCACGAAAAAACGCGGAGCAGCCTGATATGAGCCGGCGGGTGATCAGATAGACGTGATATTTCCCATCTTTCTGTTACAATGATGATAAATTATTCACTGGTTGTATTTTGTGTTCAGTTTTTGGGGCTTAATCTCTGCGGTCACTGGGCGTTTCTGCATGCACGGTCCTAAGTGTTTTTTCAGTGCATTTGCTGAGCTTTTTTTTTTAATCTTTTTTTTTTTTTTTACTTTTATATTCTTTGCCAGGTTTCATGCACGTGCGTTTTCACGTGTTTACGTGCGTTTGCGGTACAGTACATTTATGCACTTTTGGTGCACCTCGGTGGTGGAAAGAATGCACATGAACACACTGCAATGGTGTAAACTAGGCTCATTGGAAGATACCGTATATACTCGAGTATAAGCCGAGTTTTTCAGCACATGTGCTGAAAATGCCCCCCTTGGCTTATACTCGAGTCACCTTTTTGCTCCTGATCTCCTGGACTTTGCGGACCCAGTACCAGCCCGCCGTAGGTCCTCTGAACCCCAAACTTGGCAGAAATGTAGGCCCACTTTTTTTCTATAAGTTTGCAAAGTTTTTTGTCCGGGAGGCCTACGGCCGGGGAGCACCGATTTTTCAAATCCGGGCACCCCTTCCATAGACTCCCATGTTAAACGATCATTTCTCCAGTGATGTTTGGGGACCCGGTACCGGCCGGTCGTAGGTCCCCTGGGCCCCAAACTTAGCACACATGTAGTCCCATTTCTCCTCTATAAGTGTGCAAAGTTTGTAGTCTGGAGGACCTACGGACGGGGAACACCGAATTTTTAAACCAGGCACCCCTTTCATAGACTCCCATATTAAACGTCAGTCTAGTCATGGGCACAGTGAGGCATGGGCACAGTGAGGTATGGGCACAGTGAGGCAAAGTGAGTCACAGTGAGGCATGCAGATGGACACCCTAGGCTTATACTCGAATCAATACGTTTTCCCAGTTTTTTGTGGTAAAATTAGGTGTTTCGGCTTATACTCGAGTATATACGGTATATATTATTTTTTGCCTATGCGTTTGTACTGCGTCTTTGCTGTGTTTAAAAATGTTTAGCAGTTCATTTGGTGTAAATGAGCCCTTAAAGTGGTTGTAAACCCACTTTATAAACAAAGACCTACAGGCAAGCCTAGATTAAGGCTTACCTGTAGGTGCATGAAATATCTCCTTAACCTACACGGTTAAGGAGATATTTGCATTTAAAAGCGGCGACGCTGACGTCACGCGCATGCGCATGGGGTTAACCCCATTCACAAATTCGGCTAGGTCGCAGCATTCGACGACGTAGCCGAATTTGACGGGTCATGCGCGCATGCGCGGAGTCACGTCTTCGCCGCTCCGGCCAATCACAGCACCGGAGCGGCGCTGTGATTGGCTGGAGCGGCGATAGCCGGAAGTAACCTTCCGGCTATCGCCGCAGCGATGGATGCGGCTGAAGAGGGAGACGAGGACGGCTTCGGGGGCCCCGATCTAAGGTAAGTGATGCATAATGAGCTAGTATGCTAGTCATATTAGCTCATTATGCCTTTCTCTTACAGGTCGTCAAAAATTTTTTTTTATGAGGGTTTACAACCACTTTAAAGCGGCTCTCTTATTCACATTTCACGTGAGTTACTGGGCGGAAGGTTTGCATTAACAGATTGCATCATTGATTTCCTGAATCACACGGCCTGCGTCACATCGAGGAGCCCCTCGGGTATATTAACTCCCGCCATGCCAGCCTTTAAAAATAAAGGTTTTAACCTCTTCAATACCGGGCACTTTCACCCCCCTTCCTGCCCAGGCCAATTTTTAGCTTTCAGCGCTGTCACACTTTGAATGACAATTACGCGGTCGTGCTACACTATACCCGTAGGACATTTTTATAATTTTTTCCCCAAAAATAGAGCTTTCATTTGGTGGTATTTGATCACTGGTGTTTTTTTTTACTAAACAAACAAAAAAATACAGAAAAATAAAAAAAAAAAACAGTTTTCATACTTTGTTATAAAAATTTGCAAACACATACTTTTTCTCCCTAACTGATGTGCGCTGATAAGGCTGCGTTGATAACGTAGCACTGGTGGGCACTGATAGGTGGCACTGATGGGCACTGATAACGCGGCACTAATGGGCATTGATAACGCGGCACTTATAGGTGGCACTGATGGGCACTGATAAGCTGCACTAATAGGCAATGATAACTCGGCACTGGTGGGCACTAATAGGTGGCACTGATGGGCACTGATAACGCGGCACTAATGGGCACTGATAGGCAGCACTTATAGGTGGCACTGATGGGCACTGATAGGCGGCACTTATACGTGACACTGATAGGCACTTATAGGTGGCACCGATGGGCACTAATAGGCGGCACTTATAGCTTATAGGTGGCACTGATAGGCACTTATAGGTGGCACTGATGGGCACTAATAGGTGGCACTGATAGGCACTGATAAGCTGCACTGATAGGCACTGATAACTCGGCACTGGTGGGCACTAATAGGTGGCACTGACGGGCAGTGATAGGTGGCACTGATAGGTAGCACTGATGGGCACTGATAGGTGTTACTGATGAGGTGGCACTGATAGGCCACATTGAAGAGCACTGATAGGTAGCACTGATAGGTGGCACTGATAGACACTGATCGGTGGAACTGATAAGTGGCACTGATGGGCACTGATAGGCCACACTGAAGGGCACTGAGAGGTGGCACCGATGAGGTGGCACTGATAAGTGGCACTGATGAGGTGGCACTGATAGCATACCTCCCAACATTTTGAGATGGGAATGAGGGACACCTACTAGCAAACATATGTAGCATAGTACACGCCCCTGTCACGCCCCTTAAAGGGGATATAACCAAAAAAAAGGTCAATTGAATTCACAAGGACTTTTCTTTACCACTAATATTCCTTTATATTGGCTTTAACAATTGACAAATGCAGCAATTTAGAAGTTGGATGAAAGGTTTAGCACTGGGAAACACTTTTTGAAATGTAAAAAGTCCATTTTATATACAACTATATAGATAAGACCAAAATGAGGGGCAAATGAGAAGGAAAGAGGGACAGAGGGACATTGCTCCAAATCAGGGACAGTTGGGAGCTATGCTGATAGGCCACACTGAAGGGCATTGATAGGCATACCTGACCGTGGGGGGGTTGGGGTGCCGTTGATCGCCCGACATTACAGTTATAAGTGGATAAGCGGTGGGGGGGGGGCACAGGGTGTGATGTCTTCTTACCTCCTCCTCCCATGCTGCCTCCACTGGCTCCTCTTCCTGTGCGGGAAAATTTCATCTGTCGCGGTACTGCGGGAAGTAAGTGTCTATGCGAGAGTCCTGCAGAATCCGTGCCGGAGGTATGCTGATAAGTAACACTGATGGGCACTGATAGGTGGCACTGAGGAGGCGGCACTGATAGGTGGCACTGATGGGCACTGAGAGGCGGCACTGATAGGTGGTACTGATGGGCACTGATGGGCACTGGTAGGTGAAACTGATAGGCAGCACTGATATGAAGAAAAAGAGAACATAGGGAATTTAAATGAGGCAGTGATCTGGTAAGGTCAAATGCCTCCATCCCTGTCTAAATTAGACAAACAAGGGGACTGCCATTACTGTATGTATATCTAGCGAATGAATTATTGGTTATCTATGTCTACTCATGATTACCCTCATGTAACATATTATTGATTTCCAATAAATTAGAATTTTTACACCTGCATGCTTCATCTAAAGTCCCAATCCTCTGTCCCCTTTTTTGTCTCATTTAGATAGGGATGGAGGCAATTGACCTTACCAGGTCGCCGCCTCATTTAAAGTCCCAATGTTCCCTTTTTCTTCATTAATATGGGGATGGAAGCACGCTAGTTTATATCTTACTAGGTCTGATTAAAGCTTCTTCAAGCAATAAACCCTAAAAATACCAGATGTCCTAGACCAGGACTTCTCAGCTAGGGTTCCTCAAAAGGTTGCTTGGGGTTTCTTGAGCACTTTCTGCCTCTCAGATAAGTTCCCACTGACTCCATTCATCTTTTTAGCCATCTGTAAGGGTGGAATTCTTCCCACTGACCATCACACTAATGTATCATTAAATGTAGATATAGTAAATATTAGCAGGGGTTCCCTAAAACCGGAAAGTTATTTCAGGGGTTCCTCTGTGTTGAAAGGCTTGAGAAAGACTGCTGTAGAGTAGACTGTGTTATTGGCGTCGGTGTGAATAAACATGTGCTTACAGGAGCGGCACCCACCCTCCCGCTGTTTGCCGGTTGGTCCGGCACTTACCCAATCATGGTGGGTGGCAGGTAGCGTGGTGCAGTGGCTCGGCTCCGAGTCCCCTCCTCCATGGTGGCTTCCAGCTCCTCCCCTCCTCCTCCTAGGCGTCCAAGAGGATCGCCTGCCCTTTCAGTCAATTGGGTGACCGGTGTCAAAACCCGCTTCCTGATTGGCGGGGAGGAGGATATTTCTTCGCTCTTGTAACACACCTAGGTGGGATCGGAGCGCACTCTCTGCGACCCGAGCCCACCCTATATTGAAGCCTATCAGAGCCTCTGGCTCTAATCGGTGCTTCAAAAAACAGCCCCTTCCTGTTGGAATTTATGCGCCGGTGTCCTAAAAGGGGCCGAACGCATGGATAGGGGAGGTGACCATGGACAGGAGGGCGGTGCCCATGCACCCTTAATGGACGGACCGCCCCTGGTGGGTAGCCTCTGTACTATTGGGGAGTAACCAGTTATTACCAGTTGCCCCTTCTGGGATTGGGCTACACGGGGCTGGGACAAGGGTTGGGCAGGAGGGACGGCTGCCCTGGGTGCAGTGGTATCATGTAAGGTGGGGGGAGGGGTTTGCGTGGAGAGATCCTATTTATTAGCTGTCAGGACTAGTGACAGCAGCTTCAGAGTAGCAAACAATTGTGTTGAGGTTAAGAGTAGAGATGAGCCGATCACCCCCCTGTTCAATCCGCACCAGAACTCCCAAACAGAGAAAAAGTTCTGACCCTAACGGCAAACCCTATTAAAGTCTATGGGACCCGTAAAATCAAAAGTGCCCACTTTGAAGGCTTACATTGAAATAATTGGCCATAAAAGGAGTATGGGGGTCTGGGTACTGAGCTGAGGGGACATGTATCAGTACAATTTTTTTTTTTTTTTAAAGATTGTTTTTACCGGAGCAGTGATTTTGGTGATGCTTAAAGTGCAACAATAAAAATGAAAGATTCCTTTAAATATAGTGCCTGGGGAATCCCCTTAGTCTGCCTGTAAAGTGGCCCATCTGTACCATGTATAGAACCTGCTGCAGCAAAAATGACATTTATAAATGTAGCGGGGTCCTCAAATTGATGGGATACACCTGGGGAATAGTGTGACCCAGGTGTATAATTGTGTTAGTGTTCAGACCCCTTTTTGTTTCGTGGAGGATTGGAGGATGTAGTATTCTCCTTTGCCTGTGGGTGGCGGGGTACCCACAGGCTTCAGGTAGAATCATCTCCTGCAGTGCTCCCTGTTTTGTCCCTTCCCGGAGATGGTATGGCTGGGGCGGGGAACCCGCCGGGCCGTTGATGGGAGGAGATAAAAGGGGGAGACGCCCTTACCACGAGGTCTTGCGGAGAAGGAGGTCCTCGGAGGAGGAGGGTTGCGGTCCGCACCCAGGCCCCTCAGGCCTGGGTGCTGGAGATCCAGGAGTCTGGTCCAGGTGCCCATGGCCTGGTCCGGAGTCATGTTGGCGTCCATCCCAGGCACCTTTAGCCTGGGGTGAGGTACTATCAAGGAGGCCTGGGGCCCAGTACCTTCGACTGGGTCCCGCTAGGGTGGACTGTCCGAGGGTCCCTGAGTGGAGGGACTCGTATCTGAGGTGAGGAGGCCAGAGAAGTTACCCACTGGAGACCCGGAGCAGCACCAACCCGGTGACAGTGGGCCTCTGGGAACTCTCTTGGGAGGACACATCCCCCTGATAGGGGCCACAGCGTATCGAAGAGGGCTCCATTGCTGTTCATAGGGGTTGCTGGAAGAGACCCCATCTTTCCTGTTCTGTAACAGCCGGATTGGCTTAGGCACCGCTGGTCATAGTACAGTGGCATAGAACTTAAACTTTAGGAAGTGCCTCGATCTGCTCGCCCCACCGTTGGCAAGGTTATAGGTCCCAACCAGTTTGCTGCAAAAGAACTGTTTATTGTGCTTTGCTTATTGGAGTGTCAATTAAACAAGTGTTGGACCTTTCTCCGGTGTGTGAACTCCAGTTACTGGAAGCAAAGGGGAGGCTGGTGAGCTTGCAATTACAGACTCAGTGCATTCACAGAACACACCGGCCCGAGGAAACATCAGTAAGTGGCCTTCACCTCCCTACTACAATGGGGAGGACATGGGCCGTGGCGCATCTCACTCTCACAACCCAGGAACCCCTAGACATGAGTTGGTGTGCAACCGATAAAGATGGAGAGAGAGTGGGGCCGCTACACGTGGGGGCTCGTGAGTCCGGGATAGAGTGTGTTCTAAAGATGGACTTGAGAATGTCTACATTTGAACTTTGCTGCCCAGAGGAGTTCCGAGCAGATCGGCCATATTACTGGCCAAAGTGCGTCCCTGCTCGGAGTTGTGGAAATGACCCTAACACGGGAAAGGCCCATGCGGAGGAGCGGAAAAAGGGAGAGGTCCAGCCGTGTGACGTACTGCACGTGGGGACTGTTAACGCACTGCGCCACGAGGCACCCCATGGCGACATCGTTCGTGGGCGGAGTCAAGAGGAAGCCCGCGAAAATGTACAGCTCATGGGAGGAGTCTGGCCAAGTGTGGGGATACACGTGGAGACTCCGGCGCGGGGTCAGTGCATGATGGAGCAGCAGATAGTCGGGATGACCTCAAGTGCCCCGTGGATTATGGTTCCTCACCCCACGAGAATGACTTCCTTTGCTGCCCCCATCACAGACACGGGGATAAGACTTAGGCCCCGAGGGCGGTTGGCTCTGTACACTTGCAGAGACACGGAGGCCCTCGGTGTGATCTGTCCCGGCTGCTCGGGACTGGTGGTCACCCTGAAGCCATTCGGGCGATGTGAGGAGTGCAGAGAATTCCTTTTCGAGGTCGAGTCGTCCACAGCAAGGCCCCGGGCTCTTCGCCTCAACCACCTCACGGGTACCGCTACTCCGGAAGGGGAGATCAAGGCCTTTGTCGAGGTTCCCGTGCGCGCTGACCAGGGCGATGGACTGCCCAACAGAGAAAAATCCGAGGATGCTGCCTCGGTCGCCACAAGTTCTCTGCTCCCACCCCCGAAGAGGAAAGTTGGCCTAGTACAGGCATCCTATGGACGTGGTCGAGCTTCACCCCGCTGCTTGCCTGGCCTGGATGGCGCCGGTCGAGAAGGAAGTCCCGGACATCCCAGTCCTCTACAAGGGTCAGGTGAGCCAGGGGCTGGGACTGTGGTGGTGGTTGGAGGTGTCGGGGGCCCATTGGAGGTGGAGCCCCCCAGGGAGGATGGTTCTGTGTCCACCGGAAGATATCTGCCTGCGGAGATGTATGACACCTCCGACCTAGAGTCGCTGTCTGACTGCGGAGATGATGGCGAGATAGACGAACTGTTCAGCCGCAAGGGCTGGGATAGAATGCCACTTCTTGCTTCCCGTGCGGTACGGGATTCACCTATGTACACAGGAGACAGCACACCTTGGGTGGAAGACCCGCAGCTTACGAGGGAACCTACCCCTCCACCGGTGTCCTCACCTACTGTTACCTCACCCGCTTTGGTTGTGGGGACACCCCGCGCTTCTCTGAGAGCACCGAAAGTCAGTTTCAGGGAGCTGGTAAAGGCACCTCGGCATCCGGAAGCTATTGTGCTGCCTGGAACTGGAGAGAAAGCCACTATGCCACCTTTGGCCCGCTTGCAGAGACTGTTTTGCCACAAAGTAGCTCGGGAATATGGGTGGGAGTACCCGTATCTGCCCCGGGACTTGCTGTTTGAGGTGGAAGTCTGGAGAGCAAGATGGTATGACGAGTTTGTGTGGGACAAGTTGAAGGTGCCTCATGCTCGCAGGTACCTGGAATGTGTGCCGGCAGTGTCTAAGAGGTTTGAGGACTGCAGAGCTGAATGGAAATTGGGGCGCCATATCCATGCTGACAAGGTAGTCATTTGCAGAAGAGAAGGAGAAGATGTCGAGTATTCGATAGAGGCATTTGACAAACACCTGAAACCCCTGTATCTGCCGGATCCAAAGTTTTACTTATAGGAGAAAAGAACTCCTGTTTATTTCCTTTGTGCACTTGAACTTTCTGGAAGAGCCATTCCCAGACACCCAGGACTGTGCCCTGCTTTTGTTTTTATTTGGGCTTTTCTTTTTCTCATTGGAGACTTGGGGCTGTTGTGTTTTTTTTTTGTGTTCCCCCTTTTCTTCATGTGCCAAAGGCAAGGACATTTGGGAATAGTGGCAGAGTAGGGAAAAGCTGGAAGAACGAAGACTCGTTGAGTGTCATGACCGCGGCGTTGTCACCAGGTGGCAGTGTTGCGCAACAAATGTTTGAAAATGTTTCACACACACATCACCTTGCTTGTTGGAGTGAGTGGGTCTCTCGGCTGACGGGCCCACTCATGCCAAATGACAAGAAATTATGTTAGGATGTTGTTTTTTTCTATCCCCTGCAGGAGAATCGTCAATCAAGACCATTGAGAGTGGGTGGCTCTTAGACAGTGTGGGAGAGGGGTTGTGATTATGCAGATGTTTAAAGTGTTTTATGACATAAGTTGTTTTATATGTTCCCCATCCCCTGAGCAGGTCTTGGCACTTGGGAAAAAATTTAGAGGAACTGCCTCAGGGGTTTCACTCCATGTCACCACTTTATGGGAGGCATGGGTGTGCACCTGACGCTGGGGACCAGCGTCCAATCACAGGGGGGAATGTGTAGCGGGGTCCTCAAATTGATGGGATAAACCTGGGGAATAGTGTGACCCAGGTGTATAATTGTGTTAGTGTTCAGACCCCTTTTTGTTTCGTGGAGGATTGGAGGATGTAGTATTCTCCTTTGCCTGTGGGTGGCGGGGTACCCACAGGCTTCAGGTAGAATCATCTCCTGCAGTGCTCCCTGTTTTGTCCCTTCCCGGAGATGGTATGGCTGGGGCGGGGAACCCGCCGGGCCGTTGATGGGAGGAGATAAAAGGGGGAGACGCCCTTACCACGAGGTCTTGCGGAGAAGCAGGTCCTCGGAGGAGGAGGGTTGCGGTCCGCACCCAGGCCCCTCAGGCCTGGGTGCTGGAGATCCTGGAGTCTGGTCCAGGTGCCCATGGCCTGGTCCGGAGTCATGTTGGCGTCCATCCCAGGCACCTTTAGCCTGGGGTGAGGTACTATCAAGGAGGCCTGGGGCCCAGTACCTTCGACTGGGTCCCGCTAGGGTGGACTGTCCGAGGGTCCCTGAGCGGAGGGACTCGTATCTGAGGTGAGGAGGCCAGAGAGGTTACCCACTGGAGACCCGGAGCAGCACCAACCGGGTGACAGTGGGCCTCTGGGAACTCTCTTGGGAGGACACATCCCCCTGATAGGGGCCACAGCGTATCGAAGAGGGCTCCATTGCTGTTCATAGGGGTTGCTGGAAGAGACCCCATCTTTCCTGTTCTGTAACAGCCGGATTGGCTTAGGCGCCGCTGGTCATAGTACAGTGGCATAGAACTTAAACTTTAGGAAGTGCCTCGATCTGCTCGCCCCACCGTTGGCAAGGTTATAGGTCCCAACCAGTTTGCTGCAAAAGAACTGTTTATTGTGCTTTGCTTATTGGAGTGTCAATTAAACAAGTGTTGGACCTTTCTCCGGTGTGTGAACTCCAGTTACTGGAAGCAAAGGGGAGGCTGGTGAGCTTGCAATTACAGACTCAGTGCATTCACAGAACACACCGGCCCGAGGAAACATCAGTAAGTGGCCTTCACCTCCCTACTACAATGGGGAGGACATGGGCCGTGGCGCATCTCACTCTCACAACCCAGGAACCCCTAGACATGAGTTGGTGTGCAACCGATAAAGATGGAGAGAGAGTGGGGCCGCTACATAAAGAAGGAATAAAAAAAAATGAATGAAATTCCATTGAAATTGCCGGTAATACAATAAAATTGCCGGTAATAGAAAAATGCTTAAAAAAAATGGCGTCTGGTTCACCTCCCCCAGTCTATACTAGTCCCTTCAGTTCTGGTATGGATTTTAGGGCAACCCCATGCCACACAAAAAAAAATGGTATTCCCCCTCCCCCCCAAAATCCATACCAGACACTTATCCGAGCACGCAGCCAGAATGCAGCCTGGGACGCAGCCTGGGACGAGCGACCCCCCCCTTCTTAACCATATTAGGCCACATGCCCTAACATGGGGAGGGTGGGTGCTTTGATTTAGTGGGGCTCTGCCCCCCCCCGCACCTCAAAGCACCTTGTCTTTATGTTGATAAGGGCAACGGCCTCATCTTCTTCACAACCCTGGGCTGTGGAGGTCTACGGGTGGGGGGCTTATTGGAATATGGAAGCCCTTTAACATGGGAGCCCCCAGATCCTACCCCCCCATGTGAATGAATATGGGGCAGTGGCAGTGTGTCCATAAGGGGCGCATGGGCGCCGCCCCCTCTCTCCTGGCACCGCTCTAGCACCATAGATAGATTCATGCATTGCATGAATCTATCTATGGTCGTCGCTGACACCCCCTATTCAGGTGTCCGGCCCTTTTTCAGGCACCGGCACCTGAATTACAGCACCGGGGTATTTTTTGGAAGCACCTGATTAGAGCCGTAGGCTCTAATAGGCGCCCAAAAAGGTGAACAGCGGGCGCCATGCTGGGTGCTTGCTGTTTACTTAGCGTTGTGTTAGCAAAGCGAAGGAATTTGCTTTGCTAACACTGAACCCCCACTCAGCCAATCAGGTGCTCGGGTCTGTTACCTGTCAAATGATTGGCTGAAACTTCAAGCGTTGTGATTGGACACCTGATAGAGAGGACGGAAGAAGACATCGAGGAGCATGCAGGACACCGCCGCTGACTCGCAGCGAGACAGGTAAGTGCCGGGCGATGCACACTGGCAGCATTTGACGGGGCAAAGTAGCGGAAATTGATGGGCACACTGGCAGCATTTGATGGGGCACAGTAGCAGCAATTGATGAGAACAGTGTCAGCAATTGATGGGCACAGTGTCAGCAATTGATGGGCACAGTGTCAGCAATTGATGGACACACTGGCAGCAATTGATGGGCACAGTAGCGGCAAATGATGGGCACACTGGCAGAAATTGATGGGCACACTGGCAGCAATTGATCGGTACAGTAGCTGTGTTTGATGGCACATTGGCTACACTTGATGGGCACAGTGGCTGCATTTGGTGGGCACAGTGGCTGCGTTTAATGGGCACAGTGGCTGCGTTTGATGGGCACAGTGGCTGCGTTTGACGGGCACAGTAGCTGCGTTCAATGGCATGGTGGCGGCAATTAAAGGGGCACAGTAGCTGCAATTGATGGGTTTTTTTTTCAGTTTGTTTGCGCCCTCCCAAAAATTTGGAACAACAGCTGCCACTGGTATGGGGTACACCTACCCATTCACCAAAAAAGTGTCAAAAAGTAATAAAAACACAGAGACAGTTTTCGACAATTCCGTTATTGAAAAATACAAAAAGCCCCCTGCCCGCAGACCCCCACAACCACAGCGCATAGTGCATTAATGGGGATTCGGTGGAGCGAAAACCCTGCCGAACGCCCTGCAAGTTCGGGTGTTGCCGAATGAGCGAACAGGCGATGTTCAGGCTGAACTTTTTCGTTTAGCAGCTTTTAGTGGCGTCAGACATTTTTACAGCTCGTTATTACTGCTCCTGGAAGCACAGGCTGTCGATTTTTTCTACTGCCCCTAAACGCTTATGCCTCCAAACGCCTCTGACAGTTTATGTGTGCATTAACACATAGGCTAACATGGAGGGGCGTTTAGAAGCAGTTAAAAAAAAACTTCACACCCCCTAACAGCAGCTGCAAAAAACGTCCTGTGTGCATGAGCCCTTACACTGCAGAGTCAGGAGAGGGACACCCAACGAAGGATAGACCAATACACACCATATTTAAAACAGACCTTCACCCAACCCCCACCAATTGGATAATAGTTCCTCATTTTAGTTTTTTTTTTACCTTTTTAGTGCTGCAGCCCAGCCCTTCCCACTCACCAAGGCGAGAATGACATATGGGCCCCCCATCACGTATCCCAGGGGGCAAGTTTTACTGATGAGTGGGAGTTGCATTAAGGGCCCCATTAGAATTCAAGGGAGGGGACCCAAACAGCCTACCCAACAGAGGGAGAAGACAGCGGGAGAAGACAGCGTAAGGAGAGAGGAGAACCAGCAGAGGGAGAAGACAGCGGGAGAAGACAGAGGAAGGAGAGAGGAGAACCGGCAGAGGGAGAAGACAGCGGGAGAAGACAGCGGAAGGAGAGAGGAGAACCGGCAGAGGGAGAAGACAGCGGAAGGAGAGAGGAGAACCGGCAGAGGGAGAAGACAGTGGGAGAAGACTGTGGAAGGAGAGAGGAGAACCGGCAGAGGGAGAAGACAGCGGGAGAAGACAGTGGAAGGAGAGAGGAGAACCGGCAGAGGGAGAAGACAGCGGAAGGAGAGAGGAGAACCGACAGAGGGAGAAGACAGTGGGAGAAGACAGTGGAAGGAGAGAGGAGAACCGGCAGAGGGAGAAGACAGCGGAAGGAGAAAGGAGAACCGGCAGAGGGAGAAGACAGCGGCAGAAAAAGTCATCAACGGTGAGTGGAGAAGAACCCGGAGGATGAAGACATTGCGGGAGGGAGAAGAGATTGGAAGAAGAGACACCAGAGCTGCTTTAATAAAATACTTTAAAAAACCTGTGTACTGTTTTTATTTTTGACACTTTCTTTTTGGGTGAATGGGTAGGGGTACAATGTACCCCATACTCATTCACATAGGGTGGGGATGCCGGGATCTGAGAGCCCCCTTATTAAAGGGGATTCCAGATTCTGATAAGCCCCCCACCCGCAGACCCCATCATCCAAGGGCCAGGGTTTTTGGGAAGAGGCCCTTGTCCCCATCAACATGGGGACAAGGTGCTTTAGGATGGGGGGGCAGAGAGCTTCCCTGCCCCAAAGCACCCACCCCCCATGTTGAGGGCATGTGGCCTGGTATGGTCCAGGAAGTGGGGGGGCGCTCGCTCATCCCCCCCCTTTCCTGACCTGCCGGGCTGCATGCTCGGATAAGGGTCTGGTATGGATTTTAGGGGGACCCCCATGTCGTTGTTTTGGCATGGGGGTTCCTCTTAATATCCATACCAGACCGAAGGGCCTGGTATGGATCTTGGGGGGACCCCACACCTTTTTTTGGGGTGCAGGATTCCTCTTCAAGATCCTCAGCACATAAGCCGCACTGCAAGTAGGATCATCATGATCCAACTTCTGGTGCCAATTCTATTCAAATCAATGGCCTCTCAAACCATTGATTTTGAATAGAGGCAGAGAGACGCCGCTAAAAGCTAACGTGGCTAAACGTGCCATTAACGCCAATGCAAAAAGCTACTAAAAGCTAGACATGTGCGGTTCGTTTTGTACGAATTGGAAATTCGTACGAATTTCCGAAAATTCGTACATTCGGAAGCATCCGAAATACTAATTTCTATGCTTTAGAATTTTATACAAAATTTTGTTGACAAATTTTGGATCCAAATTCCATTACAACGGAAACATGACTGGTGTTTTGTTGACCAATCAGAGGTATTCTTCTGCTGCTGAGTGAGGGTTGGGAAAATTACCTTTTTTAATATGGGAGTGGGAGAGACGGCTCAGACTGGTACTGGTAGTCGATGGGAGATTCAGAATCGGACAAAATAAGAATGTTCGTTAATATCGTATTCGTTATGATGAAGTTAAAAACCCAAGTCAGCACAGCACAGGGATGGTGGGAGCCCCTCATAATGAGCACAGCACAGGGATGGTGGGAGCCCCTCATAATGAGCACAGGGATGATGGGAGCCCCTCATAATGAGCACAGCACAGGGATGATGGGAGCCCCTCATAATGAGCACAGCACAGGGATGATGGGAGCCCCTCATAATGAGCACAGCACAGGGATGGAGGGAGCCCCTCATAATGAGCACAGGGATGATGGGAGCCCCTCATAATGAGCACAGCACAGGGATGGAGGGAGCCCCTCATAATGAGCACAGCACAGGGATGGAGGGAGCCCCTCATAATGAGCACAGGGATGATGGGAGCCCCTCATAATGAGCACAGCACAGGGATGGAGGGAGCCCCTCATAATGAGCACAGGGATGATGGGAGCCCCTCATAATGAGCACAGCACAGGGATGGTGGGAGCCCCTCATAATGAGCACAGCACAGGGATGGAGGGAGCCCCTCATAATGAGCACAGCACAGGGATGGTGGGAGCCCCTCATAATGAGCACAGGGATGATGGGAGCCCCTCATAATGAGCACAGCACAGGGATGATGGGAGCCCCTCATAATGAGCACAGCACAGGGATGGGGGGAGCCCCTCATAATGAGCACAGCACAGGGATGATGGGAGCCCCTCATAATGAGCACAGCACAGGGATGGTGGGAGCCCCTCATAATGAGCACAGCACAGGGATGATGGGAGCCCCTCATAATGAGCACAGCACAGGGATGGTGGGAGCCCCTCATAATGAGCACAGCAGGGGTACAGCCCCAGGAGGAAGTCAGCACAGCACAGGGATGGTGGGAGCCCATCATATTGAGCACAGCAGGGGTACAGCCCCAGGAGGAACCATCCCTGTGCTGTGCTCATTATGAGGGGCTCCCACCATCCCTGTGCTGTGCTCATTATTAGGGGCTCCCACCATCCCTGTGCTGTGCTCATTATGAGGGGCTCCCACCATCCCTGTGCTGTGCTGTGCTGTGCTGACTTTGAGGAATAATGAGCACAGCAGGGGTACAGCCCCAGGAGGAAGTCAGCACAGCACAGGGATGGCAGGAGCCCCTCATAATGAGCACAGCACAGGGATGGTGGGAGCCCCTCATATTGAGCACAGCACAGGGATGGGGGGAGCCCCTCATAAGGAGCATATTCGACGACTGCCATATTGAGAAAGGTATTTTTTGTGCTTTAAATTCATCATAACGAACGTTCGTAATTGTTACGAAAAATTTACGAATCTAACGAAAATTCATATTTCGTACGAATTTAAATTGAATTTCGGATACGAAATACGAATTAATGGCTAATACGAAACGGAACAAAACAAACTTATTGATGCCGCCCATGTCTACCAAAAGCATGTTTTTACAGCTGCTTTTACCTGGGGTAGCGGGGTTGCAGCTCGTTTTTTCCTAACGCCCCGTGTGCATGAGCCCTAAATCATAAGACTGGCTGAACAGTATGAATAATTTCGCAGATAAAAACAATTCGGAGATATGTTTTTCAGCGTTGTATTTAGCTGTTTGGCCGCAGTTCAGTTTTAATACAGTTCCCTCGATGTGTTCTCATTAATAACAGTTCTGCTGGCAAGCTGTGCGTGTGACGTGCCCACTTTAGTGTAGGCACTGCCTGGTAATTAAAGTCACTGCACGCGTCTGTATGTTTATAACCGCGCTCTGCGCTATTAATCAGATACCGAGCTGCCAGGTGGAGGGTCCCTCTCATGACAGGAAGGAAAAGCCGCAATGTACATCTACCATTCTCTTTCCTCAGCTCGGTCTGATAAAGAGAAACGTTGCCTGGTATTAATGGAGAGGACATGAAAGGGAGATCCTGGATGGAAAATTAACCTTTGAAATGCTTGCCAGCCGAACAGAGAAGAATTTCTGCTTTTTTCATCCGAGCATAGATGTCTTCCAACAAGATCAAACATCCCTTTTGGGATGATCTCTCTGCATTTGCCAAGACTGGCTTCTGGTTCCTTCCTTGCAATTATTTTTCAAACCCTGGTGAAGGGGAACCCTTTCGCTCCTGAATTGCGTAGGGTGCGAGCTGAAATACACTATATTACCAAAAGTATTGGGACACCTGCCTTTACACGCACATGAACTTTAATGGCATCCCAGTCTTAAGCCTCGTACACACGGCCGGTTTTCTCAGCAAGAAAACTGCTGGCAGAGCTTTTTGCCGAGAAAACCGGTCATGTGCATAGGCGTGCGCACAGGGTGTGCCGGGTGTGCCTGGGCACACCCTAATCACCCCATGTACATTAGCATTATCCATGGGTGGCACCAGATGGGTGGTTGGGGGTGCCAGTGTTAATGCCCCCATTATAATAAAGGCTAGTTCAAATTTAGGAACCCATTACACCTGTATTTAGGGTGTAATGTAATATGCCCCTACCATCAGAGCCTCCTCCCTGTAACAGCAGGTGGTGTTCATGTGTATTTGAGCTTTGGAGTGCACACCCTAATGCAATAGGCTGTGCACACCTATGGTCATGTGTATGGTTTCTCGGCAGGAAAACTGCTAGGAATCCCGACGAGAAAAATAGAGAACCTGCTCTCTATTTTCTCGTCGGGATTCTCGTCGGCCTGTTTCCTGGGGAGAAAACTGTGTGTGTGTATGCGGCTACAAGCTTACCTGTCCTCCGGTAAGCCCGCGCATGCTCGATGAGACTTCGACGCATGCGCGGGAGCTTACAAGGGTAGTGTAGGGTGAAGCAAGATGGCGACGACGGCATCGAATGTGACGAGCTCAGGCTCGTCGTAGTCGATGACGTTGCCGCGTTCTTGCCATTCAAAAGAACGGCGGTTCTTTTGAATGGCCATCTGTATGCACGGCTTGGCAAGAAAAGCTTGCCAGGAATCTCGTCAGGAAAAACAAAGTTTTTTCCCGACGGGATTCTCGGCCGTGTGTACAGAGCTTTAGTCTTCAGGGTTCAATATTGAGTTGGCCCCGCCCTTTGCAGCTATAACAGCTTCAACTCTTCTGGGAAGGCCGTCCACAAGGTTTAGGAGGGTGTCTATGGGAATGTTTGACCATTCTTCCAGAAGCGCATTTGTGAGGTCAGGCGCTAATGTTGGATGCTAATGTTGGACGAGAAGGCCTGGCTGGCAGTCTCCGCTCTAATTCATCCCAATGGTGTTCTATCGGGATGAGGTCAGGACAATGTGCAGGCCAGTCAAATTCCTCCACCCCAAACTCGCTCCACCCTTCTCTTCTGCGGTCCCCCCCCCCCCCGCAGTGCTTCTGGCTCCTTCTCTTATCGAGTGCCCACTTGGAGTGCCACTTGTGCAGGCGTGCTCCAAGGTCCTGCTGCTGCGTCCATTGACACAGACAGCAGGACTTGGCCCTGACCCCCAGCTCCCATGTCACTGGATTTGATTGACAGCAGCGGGAGCCATTCCAATGAGGACCCGAGACACTGGCTGGAGCTGCTGTGCTCTTCCCCGTCGCTGGAACGATCGGGTTCAGGTAAGTAAAAGAAGGGGTCTGGGTGGGGGGTGCTGCATCACGAAAGGTTTTTCACCTTAATGCATAGAATGAAAAACCCTGAAGCCTCGTACACACGACCGGTTTTCCCAGCAAGAAAACTGCTGGGAGAGCTTTTTGCCGTGAAAAAACAGTCTTGTGTATGCTCCCTAGCAGTTGCCCCGGCAGGAAAACTGCTCGGGAAAAATAGAGAACCTGCTCTCTATCTTCCCGTCGGGATTCCCGGCGGTTTTTTTTTCCGCCAGATTTACTAATACTCTATGGGAAACACTGCGAGGCAGTGCCGATGGAGCATACACACGGCTGGGATTCCCGGCCAAAGCTCCATGGCAGGTTTCCTGCTGGGTTCTCGGCTTTCCCCTCGGTTTTCACGGCGGACTTTTTACCGCCGTGAAAACCGAGCGTGTGTACAGGGCTTGAGGGTTTACAACCCTTTTAATTCCCTAAAATGTCTTTATCACTCCCTCCCACACCCAGGCAGGAATGTAACACAAATTTACACTACAGTAGCTCCTTCAAAGAGGCACAAGTTATTTAATTTCTTATTAGAGCATTCAGAGATTTCGCTTTGTAAATACGGTTTTAATAAAAAAAAAAAAAAATGCAAGAAATTGAAAAATATTACAAAACAGACATTATTAGTAAAATAAAAGGGTTAAAAAGTGAAAAACATACCAGTCAGCCAAAAGGATAAAACATCCTTTTGGGATCTAGTTTCAGTCCTGCACAACCCACTAATGCATACCTTTGTCTATTTTTCAGCCTGGCCACTACTTTAAAGGCTCGATGGAGTTAGATACCCTCTGCCCATCTATGCACCAGTATGTACACTGGTGCTATCTGAGCTTTTTTTCATTATACTACCTAAGTTACAGCCTCAATAGTCCTGGAGGACATTACCCGTCGCTGCACACCAGCAGCCTCTATCCAGCAGCACACCCAGCTGTCGATCATTGTGGTGAGCACCCTCTTATTGTGGGCCATATACTTTAACTGACTTATACTTAGTTGTCATCGTATATATCCACCGGGTTACACTTATTATAGCCAATAACAGGCAGACCATATATCTATCCCTCTTTTTCCAGATCTATATCCTGGCTGGTTGATCGTTACTGATCAACAGCCAATTAAAACTCTTCCCAGGTGTATGCTGCATCATGCAGCACACCCGATCGGTGAGTACATTGCTACAGTTATACTTATTCTCCAACTAGTGCCACAGTAAGCTGATTTCCCATGCACCCTCTTTTATTTACCAATTTTTTTCTTTTCTGGGATACCGTTCTACCTGGCTGTCCTTTATAGCATCTATACTTCACTCCTCTAACTCACCTTTCTTTCTTTCTATAACTTTCTCTTTTCTCCCCCCCCCTTTCCCCCCCTCCTTTTTTCTTGCCCCTCACTCTTTTTCTCTCCCCCCCTTTCCTTTTATTCTCCTTTTCTTCCTTTTATTTCCTCTTTCTCTTTCTCTCTTTCCTTTCCCCACCCCCCATTCGACACCATTTAGGCACCATTGTCATCTTATGGTGCCGCCCCACATGTTGGGTTGGTGTCCCATAATGGGTTCGCTCTTGGGTAGCTGCACTGTGTGGGTCCAGCAACCCCCACTTTTTGAGATATTTAGTGTTTTTTATGTTTTATTGATTTTTATGTATTAAAAAGATGTGTAATATTTGCTTGATGTTTTTATATATATATGTCCAACAGACTATTATGCTCCCGAAGAAGCGTTAATTCGCGAAACTAGTAGAGCAACTCAAGACTATACCTGATACAGCGGATCTTTGGCTTATGCCACTTGCTTCTATATGCTCACCGTTACATCAGCCTTGGTCTGCTGGTTTGGCATTTTCATTAAGATGGAATGTTTCTACGTCATACAATTTTGAAGCACTGTTAAAGCACTAGCCCTAACCCTAACCCTGTATCTGAATACAAACAAACTGTTACTGTTTGAATGTTTATATATTTTTTCATACCATGTTGTTGAAAATAAAACCCTTAGTTTATAACAATATATACCCATGTGCCGCCTAAAGTCCATTCTCTTAGTTTACATATATTTCCTCTATCCTTTTGGGATCATTTCACATTTACCAAGACCATCTTCTGTTTCCTTCCTTCCTCCAACTATTTTTAAGCCCAGACCCTTTGAGCCCCTTGAATTGTGTAGGGTGTGAGAGGGTATTGCAGGTAAACCTGAAACAATTCTATCTGCTGTTATTGTGGTGCACACCACTAGTGATAGTTTCCTGTGCCATTATAATGCTTAGTTATTTCCCTGAAATCTCTTTATCACTCGCTGCCACAACCAGACAGGAATGTAACACAAGTTTACACTACACTAGCTTCTCCAAAGAGCAAAGGTTCTTTAATTTCTTATTAGAGAACCATCTGTACTTGATTAGCTTTTTTGGAGAGCAGAGGGGGAGGGGGTGTTCAGGGGTCTAATAGAGCCCTGATGTCTCCATAAAGAGTACCTGTCACCTGCTTATGCTATCACATATGGTTTTTGTTAACCCCTTTTCATAGCAATAAACATAAATGAAAAAAAAAAACATTTTACCCACAGTTCCCAGGGAGACGCCTTTTGGTGTGTTATAACAAATTTGAAATTACTTTTTCAAGCTGTTTCTTTGTTGTCACCATCTACTCCTTAAAAAAATGAATTAAAATTCATGAAATGTGTATTGATTTGATGCTCTTTATTCCTGTATCCAGTTGGTATTTTGTTAAATTTCAAGTCAAGTGTTTATGAATACGATATGAAACATGAATATAAATTGTCTACAGTTGTTGTTTTTAATAAGCTTGTTCAATGTAAGAAACTTTTATTATTTGATATTCATAACAATGAAACAAAAAATATTGAGTTTGTTCTGATGTACAGTACTTCTACAAATCGCACATGGAATGTATCACTTCAATTATTTTTAACATCCCATTTATACATGTTTTTACTCACGGTTGAACCTTCTTCACACCCTTTATGTTCATCATGTAGTGATGTGCTAAAAACTACATGTTTCAGTAGTTGGCTGCAAAAACACATTATGGCTTATGGCAGGCTCACCAGGCATACATGCTAGTCTTCATAGAGCATAAGAGCGGACAAACTTGCAACCCTCAACTATATTGGGAAGCCTGGTGCTTTGAACTGGGGTCCCTGGGCTGGGGGGGGGGGGCATGCATTTTTGATTTATTTTCAACAATCAGGTGGAGTATAACCCAATTATCTTTGACTCGGTATTTCTTGGGCTCCCTGCAAAATTCACATTTGTTTAGTCTAGGTCAGGGGTCTCCATATTTTTCAAGCAAAGGGCCAGTTTACTGTCTTTCAGACTTCAAGGGGGCCGGATTCTGACCAATGGGGGTAGAAAATGCCCCAGGGCCGAGCATCAGTGAGAATAAACATGGGCCCAGTGTTGGTGGGAAGTAGGAGGAGGAATAGTGCTCCATCATTGCTATTAGTGGAAGAAATAGTGCCCCATTGTTGGTGTCATTGGAAGGAATAGTCCCTTATATGGTTGGGAGAAATACTGCCCCAAGGGCCGGATAAAGGCTAGCAAAGGGCCACATCCGGCCCTCGGGCCGCAGTTTGGAGACCCCTGGTCTAGGTCAAGGGTCTCCAAACTTTCTAAACAAAGGGCCGGTTTACTGTCTTTCAGATTTTAGGGGGGCCGGACTGTGGTCATTGGGAGTAGAAAAGGTCCCGAGATCATTGAGAGAAAAATAGTGCCCCATTGTTTGTCTCAGTGGGAGTAATTGTGCCCCATCATTTGTGTCACTGGAAGGAATTGTGCCCTATCTTTGGTGTCATTGGGATGAATTGTGCCCCATTGTTGGAATCACTTGGAGGAATTGTCCCCTATCATTGGTGTCATTGGACCCCATTATTGGTGTCGTTGGAAGAAATTGTTCCCCATCATTGGTGTCATTGGGAGGAATTGTGCCCCATCATTGGTGTCATTGAGCCACATTATTGGTGTCATTGGGAGAAATGGTGCCACATCAAAGGGTGTCATTGGTGAAATTGTGCCCTATCATTGGTTTCATTGGGCCCCATTATTGATGTCATTGGGGGAAATTGTGCCCCATCCTTGGTATCATTGGGGGGAATAGTGCCCCATCTTTGGGGTAATTGGAAGAAATTGTTTCCTTTCATTGGTGTGAGTGTGGGGGGTGGGATTATGTCCCATTGTTGGTATCACTGGATGAAACAGTGCATCGAGGGCCGCATAAAAGCAAGTCAAGGGCCGCATCTGGCCCCCGGGCCACAGTTTAGAGACCCCTGGTCTAGGTGATGCCTGCCATTCAGCTTCCACATGACACTTTTTAGTGACAGGGACAAAAGGTCCTTCTCCAGACCAGACTTTCACCACCCTCCTGCCCAAGCCATTTTTCAGCTTTCAGCGCTGTCACACTTTGAATAACAATTGCGCGGTCATGCAACACTGTACCCAAATGACATTTTTATCATTTTTTCCCCACAAATAGAGCTTTTTTGGGGTGGTATTTGATCACCTCTGCGGTTTTTATTTCTGGTGCTATAAACAAAAGAAGAGGGACAAGTTTGAAAAAAAAACACAATATTTTTTACTTTTTGCTATAATAAATATCCATTTTTTTTTTTTTAAAAGCATATTTTTCCCTCAGTTTAGGCCGATACGTATTCTTCTACATATTTTTGGTAAAAAAATTGCAATAAGCGTTTATTGATTGGTTTGCGCAAAAGTTATAGCAGCTACAAAATAGGGGATAGTTGTATGGCATTTTTATTAATATTTTTTTTTACTAGTAACTCCGGCGATCTGCAATTTTTATCGTGACTGCGACATTATGACGGACACATCGGACACTTTTGACACATTTTTTGGGACCATTCACATTTATACCGCAATCCGTGCTATAAAAATGCATTGATTGCTGTATAAATATGGCTGGCAGGGAAGGGGTTAACACTAGGGGCGATCAAGGGGGTAAATGTGTTCCCTAGGGAGTGATTCTAACTGTGGGGGGAGGGGACTGACTGGGGGAGGTGACCGTTCGGTGTCCCTATGTACAAGGGACACACCATCGGTCTCCTCTCCCTGACAGGATGTGGATCTCTTAGTTTACACACACAGATCCATGGTACTGCTCAGTTACTGGGCAATCGCGGGTGCCCAGCGGTCATCGCGGCCGCCGGGCACGCGTATCAGGTCCCCAGCGACGCGGCGGGCGGGCGCGCGCGCCCCCTAGTGGCTCGGGAAGGCAATCACGTCATATGACATCCGCCTAGAACGAGAGCCTCATCGTCCCGCTGTCATATGACGGCGGGCGGTAGGCTAGTGGTTAAGCTAGTGCATTGTTGGTTCACTTACCTTTTCCTTCGATTTCCCTTCTAAATGTTTTTTTTCTTTGTCTGAATTTCTCACTTCCTGTTCCTCCTCAGTAAGCTTGCCCCCATCATCCGAGCCATTCTGGCTAGGGGTTAGTCAGCGTGCTCGCCCCCTCCCTTGGAACTACATCCCTTCGGGGAGACGCTGTGTTCACAACCTCTGAGACCCAAACTGCAAATCTTCTCTCACACTAGCTGCCTCCCAGGGGCAGCAGCCACAGAAAAGCTGTGGCCCTCCTAGAAGAGGAAAAAACACTCCAAAAAGGCCTCCCTAAACATTTATCACCTCCCCAGCCACCTTCTTAGTACTTCCTTCCAGGGATTGGCTGAGGCATGATAAATATTCATACTGGATGTTTGACTCTCCCTTCCCTATATTCTGAAAGCTTCTTCCAAAAACAGGTGAAAGGAATCAAATGCCTAGCTAGGAAATCCAACAAAAACAATAGATTGCTGCCCAACTGACTGCAGTGAAGCCAAAAACTAAATTTAGCCTACTAGCCCAACTAGAGGAGGGTGTAGGCAGGCTGTAGGCAGCTAACTACAAAGAGAATGTACCATGTTAGTAAACTAGGTTATGGAAGGGTTAATGCTAGTTCTGCAGTTCCTGCCTTCTTTCTAGGCTTTGCCTCTCTGACCTCTGCTGTTATAAAAAGGGGGAGGCCTCTGCTCACACGGGGTCTGCATGGGAATAAGACAGAGACAAGCCATAAAGATGTAATCTCCAGCTGCTTTTACAGAGGGGGCTCTGCTCCACCTCTAGCCACATGGGAACATAAGCAAGAGGCTCACAGAAAAAGATGTAACCCTTTACAGCCAGCAGCCACCCAGGAGCTCCCCAGGGGCTCTCCTGCCACTGCATTGACTTGTACCAAGTAATGGACTCTCACCTTTGCGAGGTATGCCTGGGCAGTCACACTTTAAAGTAGCTAGTTAGGGATAGATGCATTGAACTGTGTTTGCACTTAAATGTTATCCTGCAGAACTTTCAGTAAAGTTTGTTAACTGTTTCCTGCAGCCTGGTCTGAAGTCACTAAATGGGTGCATGAGTGTCCTATGGAAGATACACTACACTACTTTGGGTCAGTAAAGCAAATACGGTGTATGAAGCAGGTCAGTCGCAAGGGGATTGTCACATACCTGCTCCTGAAACTGAAATGCTGAGAGGACTCTCCTTGCGGCTGAGTGACGCGCCAGAGGGGGGCGGAAATCCGTGACGCGCCAGAGGGAGTGGGGTTACCCGTACATGTCATTGGGTAACCCCTGCATTTCCCCGTTGTGTCAGAGGGGGCGGGGTCACCTGTACATGTCATTGGGTAACCCCCGCATTTTTTCCGTATCGCTGGAGACTGGATTACATCGTTGGAATTTTTTCTTTCTTTTTTTTTTTTCTTTTTAATAAAGGACTTGTCCCAACTGTGTCTGTGTGGTTTTTAAAATTTTTGAATTTTTTTTTGTGAAATGGTAGGGGTACAAAGTACACTGTTACCAATTCACATAGGGGGGGGGCGGAATCTGGGGGTCCCCTTTGTTAAAGGGGGCTTCCAGATTCCGATAAGCCCCCCGCCCACAGACCCCCACAACCACCGGGCAAGGGTTGTGGGGATGAGGCCCTTGTCCCCATCAACATGGGGACATCCTCCCCATGTTGAGGACATGTCGCCTGGTACGGTTCAGGAGGGGGGGTGCTGTCTCGCCCCCCCCCTTTTCCTGTGGCCTGCCAGGTTGCGTGCTCGGATAAGGGTCTGGTATGGATTTTTGGGGGGAACCCCACACCATTTTTTTTTTACATTTTGGTGTGGGGTTCCTCTTAAAATTCATACCAGACCTAAAGAAAACCGGCCGTGTGTACGAGGCTTAAGGATACCCTCCTCTCAGAGGGTCTTTCCCCAAGAGGGTTGTCACGGACACTGGCTGCAGGGACTTTTTCACATCCACCTGTTATTTTTTATATTTCCCATTTTTTGAAGGACTGTTCCCTTTTGTTTGCACCACACCATCTTACATGGGTTTAGTAGCTGCGGCTATGGAACTCTCACCCGGCTGCAGTTGGGACTCCTCTCGGGTACCTTTTACCAGCTGTCACTCCAGGCCCTGACCCTAGAGCAGTGTTTCTCAACTACAATCCTCAAGGCGCCCTAACAGGTCATGTTTTCAGGCTTTCCATTATTTTGCACAGGTCATTTGATCAGTTTCACTACCATAGTAATTACCACAGCCGTTTCATCTGTGTAAGGAAAGGTTCCATCCGCTGGTAATATCTATCATTTGGCGTGCAGTACTGGGGTTCACCAGCAGGTGTCTCCTGGCAGTTTGGAACTGTCAGGGAAGCTTCTACCTGCTGGTGTTATGTCATCTTTGGGCCGCAGTACTGGCGTCCGCCAGCGGATGGATCCTGGCAGTGTGGTGCAGATTTTACCTTCTGCAATCAGGGGTCACCTGAGCCTGTTAGCAGGTAATAGTATAAATACCCGGCAAGTGCACACACACACTGCCCTGGTATCGTCCTCGTGCCCTGACCTGCAGCCTGTTTACCTGAACCCTGAAACTGTTGTAGCTGTTCCTGCATCCCTGGATCCTTGCTCTGCAGCCTGATTGTTTCCTTCTTGTCCCTGTCTGTCTATTCCTGGCCCCCATCTGCTGATCTCCTGTTAATGATCCTGGCCTGGCTTGACTACGATTCTGGTTCCCCCTTTTGCTACATATGCTGGTTGGTTACTGTCACTGTTTGGTTGTTTGGTTGTTCACTTGTTGTGTTGGTGGTGTATTCACATTTATATGTATTTACCTTAAATAAACTTGCTTTCACCTATTTCTGTTTGCTATTTCCTCTGTTGCAGTCCACATAGTTCTGATCACATCCGATTCCTGACAATCTGAGAGAAATCCTGAAAACATGACCTGTTGGGGCGCCTTGAGATACACTGCCTCAGAGGATGATACTTTTTGCACTGTATTATCTTGGGGCTTTGAGCTATCGAATGGTACCCTGGAATCGCCACCACTGCTTCTGGATCATCCCTAAATGACTGATAGTATACTGTATGGATGCCTCTGTTCCATGTACCCCTGTCTGGGTTGGGCATTGGCTAGGATAATTTGATCAAGCTCCTATTTGACTTTGTGTGGTATAAATTCTGTGTAAAAATTTCAATAGAGGCGGTTCCTGTTTGCAGCTAAGCTAGTGTTGTCTAGTTCTTGGGTGCAATCCCCAGCTATAATACCTTGTTCCTGTATTCCAGCAGCAAGGAAACAGCTCTTTGGTGGAGATTAGTGATGAGCCGAACACCCCCGGGTTCGGTTCGCACCAGAACCCGCGAACGGACCTAAAGTTCGCACGAACATTAGAACCCTATTAAATACAATGGATGCGAACGTTCGGATTCTAAATTGCTAATTATAACGACTATTATCCATGTTATTGTCCGAAACAGAGTTTGGGAACCCGGCTTCTGCACCAGGGGACATGTATCAATGCAAAAAGAAGTTTTAAAAACGGACGTTTTCCGGGAGCAGTCATTTTAATGATGCATAAAGCGAAAAAAAAAAAGTCAAATATTCCTTTAAATATTGTACCTGGGGGGTGTCTAAAGTATGCCTGTGAAGTGCCACGTGTTTCCCGTGTTTAGAACTGTCCCTGCACAAAATAACATTTCTAAAGGGAAAAAAGTCATTTAAAACTGCTTGCGGCTTTAATGCAATGTCTGGTCCCGGTAATATGGATGAAAATCTTTAGGAAAAATGGCATAGCTACCCCATCAACCCCCCCCCCCCACCCCAGACCATTACCAGCCCCTTTGGGTCTTGTATGGATATTAAGGGGAACCCCGCACACAAAATAAAAAAGGACCTATATACTCTGAACAGCCGTATACAGGCGGTGCATACAAGACAGGGACTGTAGGTTTGTTCTTATGTAGAATCTGTTTATAATTTTGAACAGCTGCATTGTTTAAGTGGAGCTCCATGGCAAATTCCTTTTTTTTAGCTTTTTGTAAAACATAGGGACGGTTATCACCCCTGTCACATTTTTTTTGCTGTCTGTGCCCCTGTTCAGAACATTTCACCTCACTTTGCGTCCCAATGACAACTGTTTTTGAAATGTGTTTTTATTGAAACAAGGATTGGTGATAAAGCATCAGTAGAGAGGAGACACCTTTCTCCCATATTAATTCTTAAAGGAGAGAATTTTCCTTCCTAGGGGTAGATTTCCTCTCACTTCCTGTTGTCTTCTTCCGTTTGCAAGTAGTAGTAGTTTGTAAGTTGGATGTTTGAAAGTAGGGACCTTCCGTATATACTCTGCAGAAATTGGCCCCTTAGGTGTTGGTGTTGGCACAACACTGAAAGCACTCACAGTTATTCTTGGTGGGTGCTGGAACGCCCTGCTGTCAAGTATAATATCAGGAATTGTAATAACATATAATTGTTGATCAGTGGTAGTAAAAATTGGGCCTTTGATGGTGGTGCTGGTGCCACAACACTGTAAGGCCTGACAGTTACTCTTGGTGGGCGCAGCAATGGTCCCTGCTGTGAATTATTAGATCAATAATTATAATTGCATGCCCCTGTTGAACAGGGGCTGAAAAATTGGGCCTTTGGTGGTGGTGGTGGTGGTGATGGTGGTGCTGGTGCCACAACACTGTAAGGCCTGACAGTTACTCTTGGTGGGCGCAGCAATGGTCCCTGCTGTGAATTATTAGATCAATAATTATAATTGCATGCCCCTGTTGAACAGGGGCTGAAAAATTGGGCCTTTGGTGGTGGTGGTGGTGGTGATGGGGGTGCTGGTGCCACAACACTGTAAGGCCTGACAGTTACTCTTGGTGGGCGCAGCAATGGTCCCTGCTGTGAATTATTAGATCAATAATTATAATTGCATGCCCCTGTTGAACAGGGGCTGAAAAATTGGGCCTTTGGTGGTGGTGGTGGTGGTGATGGTGGTGCTGGTGCCACAACACTGTAAGGCCTGACAGTTACTTTTGGTGGGCGCAGCAATGGTCCCTGCTGTGAATTATTAGATCAATAATTATAATTGCATGCCCCTGTTGAACAGGGGCTGAAAAATTGGGCCTTAGCCACTGGTGGCGTCACCCATAAACCAAAATGATCTTCCAAGCTATCATCATTAATCGTATCATTGAGGAGGAGGAGGAGGATAGCCAGTCAACATAACAGCACAGGCACTCAGCATCAGCATCAGTCTTGAAGGGATGTGACATTTTAAAATCAATTAGTCTGTTATATCAGCATCAGGTGTGTGGTAGCTGGTGGTGATCCAAGACTGGTTCATCTTGATGAAAGTCAGTCGATCAACCGAGTCGGTGGACAGGCGCACCCTGTGATCCGTGACAAATCCTCCAGCAGCACTGAATGTGCGTTCTGAAAGAACGCTGGATGCAGGACAGGCCAGTAGCTCAATTGCATACTGTGCACGCTCTGGCCAGTGATCCATCCTCAAGACCCAGTAAGCCAGAGGATTTTCGGTGGGGAAGGTGTCCAAGTCTGACCTTGCCCCTAGGTATTCCTGGACCATGTATATCAGACGCTGGCGATGGTTGCTGGAACCGATCATACTTTGGGGCTGCGGACTAAAGAATTGTCTGAACGCATCGGTCAGACGGCCACCTTCCCCACCGCTCCTTCTTTGACTGGCCGAAGCCTCAGCAACTCGTTGTCCAGGACCAGGAGTTTGTAACCTCACAGTCTCTGGGAACGCGTTGCACAGACCTTTCTGCAAGGCCTCCCGGAGTTGTCTCATCCTCTGCTCCCTCTGCGACGGTACGATAAGGTCCGCAACCTTACCCTTGTACCGTGGATCAAGGAGAGTGGCCAGCCAGTAATGGTCCCTCTCCTTGATCCGAAGAATACGAGGATCCTTCCGCAGACTTTGCAGGATCAGGGAGGCCATGCAGCGTAGGTTAGCTGAGGCATTCAGTCCGGAGTCCTCTGGGTCACTAAGGACGACATGATCCGCAGCCACCTCCTCCCAGCCACGTACAAGTCCACTGGTTTCTTGGGACTGTAAATTATCCCTAAAAGACTGCTGCTGATGATGCTGAGTGCCAGCCTCCACCTCCATGCTGACACAATCCTCCTCCTCCTCCTCCTCCTCTTCCTGTGCGATGGGTGGGACAGAAGGAACACTGTCTGGGTAAAGGGGGCCTTGAGAGGCAAGGAAGTCCTCCTCTTCCTGCCTCTGTTCTGCCTCAAGTGCCCTGTCCATTATTCCACGCAGCGTGTGCTCCAACAGGTGGACAAGAGGTACAGTGTCACTGATGCATGCACTGTCACTGCTCACCATCCTCGTGGCCTCCTCAAATGGTGCCAGGACAGTGCATGCATCCCTGATCATGCCCCACTGGCGTGGTGAAAAAAACCAGAGCTCCCCTGACCCTGTCCTGGTGCCGTAGTCGCACAGGTACTCATTGATGGCCCTCTGCTGCGTGTGCAGCCGCTGCAGCATGGCCAACGTTGAGTTCCACCTGGTGGGCATGTCACATATAAGGCGGTTCTTGCGCAGGTTCAACTCCTTTTGAAGCTCAGCCAGGCGAGCACTGGCATTATAAGATCTGCGGAAATGCACACAGACTTTTCTGGCCTGCCTCAGGACATCCTGTAAGCCCGGGTACCTGCCCAAGAACCGCTGCACCACCAGGTTAAGGACGTGAGCCATACAGGGCACATGGGTCAGTTGTCCCTGTCGGAGGGCGGAGAGGAGGTTGGTGCCATTGTCGCAAACCACCATTCCTGGCTTAAGCTGACGTGGCGTCAACCACCTCTCGGCCTGCCCCTGCAGAGCAGACAGGACCTCTGCCCCAGTGTGGCTCCTGTCCCCCAAACACACCAGCGCAAGCACGGCATGGCATCTTTTTGCCTGCGTACTTGCGTAGCCCCTTGAACGCCTACGGAGCACCGCTGGTTCCGAGGACAAACCACAGGAAGAGGCCATGGAGGAAGAAGAAGAGGAGGGGGTGGAGGAGAGAGGTGTGTCACAACCAGTAGTAGCATTTTGGAGGCGTGGCGGTGGAACAACCTCCAACACTACTGCACCTTGTCCTGCATCCTTCCCAGCTGCCAAAAGAGTGACCCAATGGGCCGTGAAAGAAAGGTAACGTCCCTGTCCATGCCTGCTGGACCATGAGTCAGCGGTAATATGCACCTTACCGCTGACCGCCCTGTCCAGCGAGGCCAAGACATTGCCTTCCACATGCCTGTAGAGAGCCGGAATAGCCTTCCGTGCGAAAAAGTGGCGTTTGGGAACCTGCCACTGAGGAACCGCACATTGCACAAACTCACGGAAGGGGGCCGAGTCTACCAACTGAAAAGGCAGCAGTTGAAGCGCTAGCAATTTAGCCAAGCTAGCATTCAACCGCTGGGCATGTGGATGGCTGGGAGTGAACTTCCTTCGACGGTCCAGCAGCTGGGGCAGGGAAATTTGCCTGCTAGAATCCGACGTTGGTGTACTGCTAGCAGAGTGCCCGCAAGTACTTGCCTGTGACACACCTAATTCTACACCTTCATTCCTCTCAGAGCAGGTTTCAGAGAGGAGTGAAGGTATAGTGGGGTTGGAGATCCCAGCTGATGCGGTGCAAGTAGAGGTCCGCTTTGTTCTTTGGTGTGGGTCTTTAAGGTAGGCTTGCCAACGAGCTGCATGGCAGGTCAACATATGTCTGATCAAGCATGTGGTGCCCAAGCGGCTGATGTTTTGGCCACGCGATATACGCTTGAGACATATGTTGCAAACAGCAGCTGTGCGATCTGATGCACTCGCCTCAAAAAAGGCCCACACCAAAGAACTTTTTGAATGACGGGCAGAGGCAGCGCCCTGCACAGGCGGAGCTCTGCGGTGTGATTCCGTCGGTGTGCTGCCCATACGCTGGCCACTCAAGGGCATCCTGCCTCGTTGGAGATGTGCCTCCTCCTCATCCTCCTCCTCCTCCTCCTCTCTCCTATTAGGCACCCACGTGGAGTCAGTGACCTCATCATCCCCTCCCTCCTCATCACTGGAGCCAATCTGGCAGTATGCTGCAGCTGCTGAAGCATGACTGCCAGATTGGTGTCCTTCTTGAGCATCCCCTCTCTCTGCTCTCACGCTGCTGCCTTCCTCTAGCTGGGTATCATCATCAGATCCTTCCAAACACTGGGCATCCTCCTGGAGCATGTACCCAACACTGTGCTCAAACAGTTCGGGGGACTCCTCAGGAGGAGGGCATGGTGGGTCTAGGGAAGGATTGACTAATGAAGATAATGATACCAGAGAAGAGGACGCTTTGGCAGCTGCTTTGCCAGTACCCTGAGCCTGGGTGAGAGAGGATGAGGAGGATGAGGTGGGCTTGGTCATCCACTCTACCAAGTCTTCGGCATGATGTGGCTCAACATGTCCAGCTGCCGAAAAGAAGGACAAGCGTGTCCCATGGCCATGTGCTGATGACAATGCACCGCGTACACGACCAGCACTGTTGCCCCCAGACACAGAGCCTGCTTGCCCTCTTTTTTTGCCTCCTGACTGTCTGCCTCTCCTTGGTTGCCTTCCAGACATTTTAATGGATGGCCTGCAGGGAGATGGGAAAAACAGCAATAAGGGCTACCTTCAGGTGTATATTGTGCAGGAGGCTTAGCAACAATGACACTGACACTGTCCCCTGCCTATCCTTCTCTGTCCCTAAACACAAGGATTGAAAATATGGTTCAGAAAAAAAGTTTTAGAACAGAATAGCACACTGTCAGTTTCACTCACTGTCCTACTCTGTCCCTCCCTACAAACAAGATTTAGCACAGAATAGCACACTGATAATTTCTATGAGTGTCCTTCTCTGTCCCTAAACTCAAGGATTGAAAATATGGAACAGCAAAATTGGTTTAGAACAGAATAGCACACTGTGAGTTTCACTCACTGTACCTCTCTGTCCCTCAACTCAAGGAATGAAAATATGGAACAGCAAAATTGGTTTAGAACAGAATAGCACACTGTCAGTTTCACTCACTGTACCTCTCTGTCCCTCAACTCAAGGATTGAAAATATGGAACAGCAAAATTGGTTTAGAACAGAATAGCACACTGTCAGTTTCACTCACTGTACCTCTCTGTCCCTCAACTCAAGGATTGAAAATATGGAACAGCAAAATTGGTTTAGAACAGAATAGCACACTGTCAGTTTCACTCACTGTACCTCTCTGTCCCTCAACTCAAGGAATGAAAATATGGAACAGCAAAATTGGTTTAGAACAGAATAGCACACTGTCAGTTTCACTCACTGTACCTCTCTGTCCCTCAACTCAAGGATTGAAAATATGGAACAGCAAAATTGGTTTAGAACAGAATAGCACACTGTCAGTTTCACTCACTGTACCTCTCTGTCCCTCAACTCAAGGATTGAAAATATGGAACAGCAAAATTGGTTTAGAACAGAATAGCACACTGTCAGTTTCACTCACTGTACCTCTCTGTCCCTCAACTCAAGGATTGAAAATATGGTTCAGAAAAATAGTTTTAGAACAGAATAGCACACTGACACTTTCCCTCACTGTCCTACTCTGTCCCTCCCTACAAACAAGATTTAGCACAGAATAGCACACTGATAATTTCTACGAGTGTCCTTCTCTGTCCCTAAACTCAAGGATTGAAAATATGGAACAGCAAAATTGGTTTAGAACAGAATAGCACACTGACACTTTCCCTCACTGTACCTCTCTGTCCCTAAACTCAAGGATTGAAAATATGGTTCAGCAAGATTGGTTTAGAACAGAATAGCACACTGACACTTTCCCTCACTGTACCTCTCTGTCCCTACAAACAAGGATTAGCACAGAATAGCACACTGTCACTGACACTCTCCCTACCTATCCTTATCTGTCCCTAAACACAAGGAATCCAGGATTATGTAAAGGAAAAATAATGACACTGTCCCTGCCTATGCTTCTCTTTCCCTACTCCGGAACACACTACACAAGGCCGCCGCGCTGGTGGCCTTTTATAGTGTGGGGCATGTACTAAACCCCCTCAGCAATAATTGGCCACAGGCATCCTGCCTTTGGCCAATCATTGCTCTCCTCGCTGCCGGCGCTGTGATTGGCCAAGCATGCGGGGTCACAGTGCATGCTTGGCCAATCACAGCGCCTGGATGACACTGCGATGGCGTAGTGCATTGTGGGCCGTTCGCGTCACTCGAATTTGGCGCGAACGGCCCAAATCGTTCGATCTTCGTCGAACGATCGAACAGCCGATGTTCGAGTCGAACACGAAGCTCATCCCTAGTGGAGATACCCAGTCAGGGTGTCAGGAGTCCGTTACACTGATAAAGGAGGGTTTCGGACCCAGTCGCAGCTGGTGCTCATTATTATTATTTTTTTGGGGGGGTGAGGCAAACCAATGACTCCCCCCCCCACGGGAGAGGGACGGGAAGGTGGCGATCACCCCCCTGCGGGTGACTGATGGGAAGGTGGCGATCAGAGGCCTCCTTACCTTAGGAGACAGATGATAGGGCTGCTTCTTCTCACCCCCGGGCCATTGCTTCTCCTACCGGCCGAACAGGAAGTGGGTCCAAAGACCCTTGTGGCCGTGAGTCCTAAAACCCGCTTTCTGATTGGCCGGGGGTAAAATCAGGAAGACAATAGCGATTATTAATTTGCTATTGTCACACAAGTGGGTGGGTTCGGGGCGCACTGCTCTGAGCCCCAAGCCCACCCTTTTTTGAAGCCAATTAGAGACTCAGGCCTCGTACACACGGCTGAGATTCTCGTTGAAAAAAACATGTCGTTTTTTTCGACGAGATTCTTGGACAAGAAACTTGTCCCGGCCGAGTGTACACACGCTCGTTTCAAAGAACCCGCGGTTCTTTGAAAGGAGTGTACGCGGTGACGTCATCGACTACGTCGAGCATGCGCTCGTCACATTCGATGCCGTCGCCGCCATCTTGGTATACCCTACGTATGCCTAGGAAGCTACCGTGCATGCGTCGAATTCATTTCGAACATGCGCGGGCTTCCGGGCGGACAGGTAAGTGTACACACACTCACTTTTCTCGTCGAGAAACACGCCGAGGAGAATCTCGACGAGAAAATAGAGAGCAGGTTCTCTATTTTCTCGTCGAGGTTTCTTGTCGGTTTTCTCGACGAGAAACCCGCTAGCCGCGTACACACGACCGATTTACTCGGCAAGACCTCTCTGCCAGCAAGTTTCTTGCTGGTTCTTGCCGAGAAAATCGGTCGTGTGTACGAGGCCTCAGGCTATAATCTTGTGCTTAAAAAAACCCCCAAAAAACATTGAAATCCATGCATCTGGCGCCCCCGAATTGTAGATTACACTCCTCATGGACGGTGCCGCCACTGTTTGGACCCTCAAAACAAGTTGGATATCCTTTGTCTTTTTGTTATCAAAGAATTAAAAGCAGTAAAAATATATGGAATCATAAGAATATTTGATTTTTGTGTTACCCCCACCCACTTGGGGGGATCCTCTGCCTTGTTCTGGAGCTGCAGAGGTCATTCCATCAAGTCCCATTTCCACTTTTCAATCGATGGGTGAGAGATCAGTGTCCAGCATCTCACATCTACGTTTTCTTGGATGTTCTGAAGAAAAGCAAGCATGCTGTATTTGCCGGCGTATAAGGCGACTGGGCGTATAAGATGACCCCCTAGTTTTCCAGCTAAAAGGTTAGTTTTGGGATATACTCGCTGTATAAGATTACCCCCCTTCCAAAACACCTCACTGTGCCCATTGCATACCTCACTGTGCCCATTGCATACCTCACTATGCCCATTGCATACCTTGCTGTGCTCATTGCATACCTCACTGTGCCCATTGCATCCCTCACTGTGCCCATTGCATACCTCACTGTGCCCATTGCATACCTCACTGTGCCCATTGTATAATAGATTGCCTCTGGCCCAATACCAGAATACTATTCTTTATTCTTCCGCTGATCCAAATCTATAATTATGTGAGGGCATGCATGCTTAAAGAATTACGCTGCACACTCTGGTCAGTGCAATCTCTTCCTCATCTATGGCTCAACAGGAAGCTCTTTATTCAGTTACAGCCTTTATAGACAAAGTGACATAAGCAATCATCATCACAAATGTGTACATATGATTGGCTCATTTCATATATGGTTCTTCTCTTGTGACGTCTGCTTCTTCCACGTGTCAAGCCACATGCTGTTCATTCTTCAGCTTGGCGCCATGTTTCAATACACGATGGGGGGAGGAATTGATGGAGTAAGTTGAAGAGTGGACAGGACATCTGTTCCTCATTTATCTGTTTTGTCATTTAAGGAAACTCACTGCTGGCTGGTTATAAGATTACTATAACACACACATGATAATACTCTTGATTATATTCTTAGCTAGCATACCTAAACTTTCTGGTTCCCAATATGAACATCAATAAGTTTCTTATTGTATAAATATATCTTAGTGTGTGTGTGTGTGTCCCTATTGTTCCTTGCAAATATATCCCTCAGAAGGGGGGGCTATTTACTCTAAAATTCCTAAGGATGGGGCTGTGAACCATGTGAGCAGCTGACATAAGCACTAAATCTTAGAACCAATACACCAAAACATAATGAAAGAAATAAGTAATAAAAATAATAAAGAATAAAATTAAAAAAACAATATTTGAGTGGATTAATAGAGAGAGACAACATAGACATAAAATAATCATTTGATCAACTCCATCACAGTTGCATACCTCACTGTGCTCATTGTATACCTCACTGTGCTCATTGCATCCCTCACTGTGCTCGTTGCATTGCTCACTGTGCTCATTGCATCCCTCACTGTGCTCATTGCATACCGCACTGTGCTCATTGCATACCTCACTGTGCTCATTGCATCCCTTACTGTGCCCATTGCATACCTCACTGTGCCCATCGCATACCTCACTGTGCCCATTGTATACCTCACTGTGCTCATTGCATACCTCACGTTGCCCATTGCATACCTCACTGTGCTCATTGCATCCCTCACTGTGCTCATTGCATACCTCACTGTGCCCATTGCATACCTCACTGTGCCCATTGCATACCTCACTGTGCCCATTGCATACCTCACTGTGCTCATTGCATCCCTCACTGTGCCAATCTCCAGATCCCTGTATGCAGAGTCAGACGTCCATTGTTCAAAAACCGCGCCTCCTCCTCGTCCTGTTCCGTGATAGGTGGAACACTCAGCAGAGCCTGTGTTCGGTGTTCCACCTATCACGGAGGTCCTCCCGTCCGAGGCCGAGGATGATAGGCAGAGTGTTCCGCCTATCACAGAACAGGACGAGGAGTAGGCGCGGCTTTTGAACAATGGACAGCTGCAGTCTGACTGACTGACTGCATGCAGGTACCGGCGTATAAGACGACCCCCGACTTTTGGGGGATATTTTTAAGTACAAAAGTTCGTCTTATATGCCGGAAAATACGGTAGTTTCAAGGGTAATGATACCAATAGAAATGGGACTCTGGTGTCTTATTAATCCTATGCCTCCTACATGTTAATCCATATAGCATCATACAGTATACATTAACAATGGTGCCGTTTAAATATTTACCGTATATACTCGAGTATAAGCCGAGTTTTTCAGCCCTTTTTTAGGAATGAAAGTACACCCCTCGGCTTATACTCGAGTCAGTACCTGAAAATCTTCTTAGGCTGCGAGCGACGTCCGTTGTTTAAATATCGCGGCTTCCTCCTGGTCCCGTTCTGTGATAGGCGTTTCCAGCAAACACTGTGTTGAGTGTTCTGCCTATCACTGAGATCCTCTCATTCTCTGACTCAATTTCCCAGCAGGCACTGTGTTCAGTGTTCCGCCTATCATGGACGTTCTCTTGTCCGAGGATGAAAAGACGTCCGTGATTGGTGGAACACTGAACACAGTGCCTGCTGGGAAACGAAGTCGGAGAATGAGAGGGCCTCAGTGGTAGGCGGAACACTCAACACAGTGTTTGCTGGAAGCGCCTATCACGGAACGGGACCAGGAGGAAGCCGCGATATTTAAACAATGGACGCCGCTCGCAGCCTAAGAAGATTTTCAGGTACACTGACTTGGATACTGGCAACTGGCATAGTAAGGTGGCACAGTGAGGTGGCAATGGGCACAGTAAGGTGGCACAGTGAGGTGGCAATGGGCACAGTAAGGTGGCACAGTGAGGTGGCAATGGTAACAGTGAGGTGGCACAGTTAGGTGGCAATGGGCACAGTGAGGTGGCACAGTGAGGTGGCAATGGGCACAGTGGGGTGGCACAGTGAGGTAGCAATGGGCACAGTGAGGTGGCAATGGGCATTGTTGACCCTCTTTTCCGCTTACAGTAGCTGCTGCATTTCCCCCCTAGGCTTATACTCGAGTCAATAAGCTTTCCCGGTTTATTGTGGTAATATTAGGTACCTTGGCTTATACTCGAGTATATACGGTATGTTGTTTGATAAGAGCGTGGTATATGGTGATAGGCGGAACACTCAACACAGTGTTTGCTGGAAGCGCCTATCACGGAACGGGACCAGGAGGAAGCCGCAATATTTAAACAATGGACGCCGCTCGCAGCCTAAGAAGATTTTCAGGTACACTGACTCGGGTACTGGCAATGGGCATAGTAAGGTGGCACAGTGAGGTGGCAATGGGCACAGTAAAGTGGCACAGTGAGGTGGCAATGGGCACAGTAAGGTGGCACAGTGAGGTGGCACTGGGCACCGTGAGGTGGCAATGGGCACAGTGAGGTGGCACAGTGAGGTGGCAATGGGCACAGTGAGGTGGCACAGTGAGGTGGCAATGGGCACAGTGAGGTGGCAATGGGCATTGTTGACCCTCATTTCCGCTTACAGTAGCTGCTGCATTTCCCCCCTAGGCTTATACTCGAGTCAATAAGCTTTCCCGGTTTATTGGGGTAATATTAGGTACCTTGGCTTATACTCGAGTATATACGGTATGTTGTTTGATAAGAGCGTGATATGGTGATAGGCGGAACACTCAACACAGTGTTTGCTGGAAGCGCCTATCACGGAACGGGACCAGGAGGAAGCCACAATATTTAAACAATGGACGCCGCTCGCAGCCTAAGAAGATTTTCAGGTACACTGACTCGGGTACTGGCAATGGGCATAGTAAGGTGGCACAGTGAGGTGGCAATGGACACAGTAAAGTGGCACAGTGAGGTGGCAATGGGCACAGTAAGGTGGCACAGTGAAGTGGCAATGGGCACCGTGAGGTGGCACAGTGAGGTGGCAATGGGCACAGTGAGGTGGCACAGTGAGGTGGCAATGGGCACAGTGAGGTGGCACAGTGAGGTGGCAATGGGCACAGTGAGGTGGCAATGGGCATTGTTGACCCTCATTTCCGCTTACAGTAGCTGCTGCATTCCCCCCCCCCCCCTAGGCTTATACTCGAGTCAATAAGCTTTCCCGGTTTATTGGGGTAATATTAGGTACCTCGGCTTATACCCGAGTATATACGGTATGTTGTTTGATAAGAGCATGGTATAAACTGCAGCTCCCCTTTAACTATTATAGATAAAAAATGAGTTTACTAAAGACTGAAGAGCCTAATGGGGTAAACTTGTGAAGTTTTACCATTTCTTCCGGGAGAGGAAAAAAACTTTTATTCAAATTAAAATTAGTTCCCTTGCCTGCAGCCAAACCGAGTCAGTAATCATTATTTTATTGAATCTAATTCCTAAAATACAACAGGGAGTGTTCCCCTGCAATTTATCCGTCTAGAACCAAAGCCTTGGAAACTTTAAAAACTAAGATCAATGATGAGTTTGTTAGTCGCCTCTGATTGGGCTAAAAGGAGTTTTTTCTACCATAAATTGGAGGATCCAGAGTGCAAATAATGATAAACTTGCCTTTATCAGGAAAACCTGTGGACATTGTATGGGCCAAACATTTGAACGACCCCTCAAGTGACTGATTTCAGGGGGTCTCCAGTGAAGGGTATTGTTAATCCTCCATCCTACAAAGACATTGAAGACAATTGTGCTCTTCCAACCTTGTGGCAGTGTTCATTTCGTCGACTAAAATTACTAAAACATTTTAGTCGACAAAATTAATACTATTTTAGTCGACTAAAATACGACTAAAACTAATGCCGCGTACACACGATCGTTTTTAATGTAATTGAAAAAAAAACGGCATTTTTCTCGACGTGATTTTTCGTGTTTCCTCTCAAGCCTGCCTTGCCTACACACTATCGTGGAAAAAAATGCTCGAGTAAAGCGCGGTGACGTCCAACACGTACGACGGCACTATAAAGGGGAAGTTCCATTTGGATGGCGCCACCCTTCACGTTAGTAAAAGTTTGGTGAGAGACGATTCGCGCTTTTCAGCCTCGTGCTTTTCAGTCCGTTACAGCGTGACGAATGTGCGATCTCCATTACGAACGCTAGTTTTACCAGAACGAGCGCTCCAGTCTCATCACTTGATTCTGAGCATGCGCATTTTTTTTTTACGTCGTTAAAGCCCACACACGGGCATTTTTTACGACGAGAAAAACGACAATGTAAAAAACAACGAGAAAAATTAGAGCATGTTCCAATTTTTCTCGTCGTGATTCTTGGCGTTTTTCTCGTCGGGAAAACTGCTGGAAAGCCCACACGATCATCATTTTTAATGACCATTTTAAAAAATTTCATTTTTCTCGTCATTAAAAACGATCGTGTGTACGTGGCATAAAAACAATTGAGATGACTAAAATACAACTAAAACTAAAGCCCTGTACACACGATCGGTTTTACCGATGAAAACAGTCCGATGGACTTTTCTCATCAGACAAACCGATCGTGTATGGGCCCCATCGGTCTTTTTTTCATCAGTGTTTAAAAATAGAACATGTTTTAAATGTATCCGATGGTTAAAAAAAACGATAGCAAATTCCGATTGTCTGTGGGGAACTCCATCGGAGAACAAACCCACGCATGCTCAGAATCAAGTTGACGCATGCTCATAAGCATTGAACTTAATTTTTCTCGGCTCATCGGAGTGTTTTACGTCACCGCGTTTGGAACGGTCGGTTTTTTGACTGATGGTGTGTAGGCAAGACTGATGGAAGTCAGCTTCATCGGATTTCCGATGGAAAAATCCATCGGTTAAAAAACCATAGGAAATCCGATCGTGTGTACAGGGGTTTAAATTTCATTTTAAGCCCTGTACACACGATCGGATTTCCTATGGATTCTAATCCGATGGATTTTTCCATCAGAAAATCCGATGAAGCTGACTTCCATCAGTCTTGCCTACACACCATCAGTCAAAAATCTGACTGTCCCAAACGCGGTGACGTAAAACACTCAGACGAGTCGAGAAAAATGAAGTTCAATGCTTCTGAGCATGCGTCAACTTGATTCTGAGCATGCGTGGGTTTTTTCTCCGATGGAGTTCCCCACAGACGATCGGGATTTGCTATCGTTTTTTTTTTCCCCATCGGATAAATTTAAAACATGTTCTATTTTTTCTCACTGATGGAAAAAAGACCGATGGGGCCCATACATGATCGGTTTGTCTGATGAGAAAAGTCCATCGGACTGTTTTCATCGGTAAAACCGATCGTGTGTACGCGGCATAAGCCAAAAGACTAAAATGGGACTAAAACTAAAATGGCATTTTAGTCAAAAGACTAATGCTGCGTACACACGACGAGAAAACTGCAATTTTTTAGATTGGTCGTGAAAAACGGTTGTGTGTATGCTCCATAGCAGTTTTTTCACGTCGTTCTTTTTGACGTAGTGAAAAACGGTCGCTTTTACAAGGGGGAAAAAAAAAAAGGCACATGCTCAGAATCAAGTATGAGACGGGAGCGCTCGTTCTGGTAAAACTAGCGTTCGTAATGGAGATCGCACATTCGTCACGCTGTAACGGACTGAAAAGCACGAAGGCTGAAAAGCGCGAATCGTCTCTCACCAAACTTTATTAACACGAGGACCAGCAAATGCAGCCCAAAGGGTTGCGCCATCCGAATGGAACTTCCCCTTTATACTGCCGTCCTACGTGTTGTACGTCACCACGCTTTTGCGCGTGCGTTTTTTTTTTTCATGAACGTGTGTATGCAAGGCAGGCTTGAGAGGAATCACGACGAGAAAAACGTTGTTTTTTTGCATGACATGAATAACGGTCGTGTGTACGCGGCATAAGACTAAAACGAAATTGAAATTTGACTTCAAAATGAACTCTAGTCTGTAGTGCTCATGTTCAGACCTCAATACCATAAATAATAACATATTAGATTTTTCACTCCAGCAATATATAATGAGTTTGGAAATTGTAGAGAAATGTTCACTAATGCATTACAATTTAATTACACTCATTAGATTTTAGACGACTAAAATCAGTTTTAGTAGACTAAAATGTACTGGAGATTTAGCCGACTAAATACGACTAAAACAATTGCAGAAGACTAAAATGGGACTAAAACTAAAATGCCATTTTAGTCGTAAGACTAATGCCGCGTACACACGAGCGGGAATCCTGTCGAAAAAAAACGTTGGTTTTCTCGACGGGATTCCTGGCAAGCTTGCCTTGCCAAGCCCTGCGTACAGACGGGCATTCAAAAGAACCGCCGTTCTTTTGAATGGCAAGAACGTGGTGACGTCATCGACTACGACGAGCCGGCGCTCGTCACATTTGATGCCGTCGCCGCCATCTTGCTACACCCTACACTACACTTGTATGCTACCGCGCACGTGTCGAAGTCTCATCGAGCATGCACGGGCTTACCGGAGGACAGGTAAGCATGCTCACAAACGGTTTTCTCGGCAGGAAACACTCTGCCGAGAATCCCAACGAGAAAAATAAAGAGCAGGTTCTCTATTTTTCTCGTCGAGATTCCCAGCAGTTTTCTTGCCAAGAAAACCCGGCCGTGTGTACGAGGCTTAAGACTAAAACTAAATCGAAATTTGCTGCCAAAATTAACACTGCCTTGTGGTGACAGTTTGGTGAAGACCCTTTCTGTTCCACCATGACTGTGCCCCCCCCCCCCCCTCTGTGTATAACTCCATAAAGACATGGTGTGACCAGTCTGGTGTGGAGGAACTTGAGTGTCCTGCACAGAGCCCTGACCTCATCCCTACTGAACACCTTTGGGATGAAATGGAATGCCGATTGTGAGTCAGGTCTTTTTTATTTTTTGGTGCTCAACATGTGGCCCAATGTGTGATCCAGGTCTTCTCATCCAACATCAGGACCTGACCTCACAAATGGGCATAGCTTGTAGGAAGCCTTCCAAGAAGAGTGGAGCCATTTCCTTAACCACTTCAGCCCCGGACCATTTTGGCTGGTTAACCACTTAAGCCCCAGACCAATACGCAGCATAAAGTCCTTTTTGCGATTCGGCACTGCGGCGCTTTAACTGACAATTGCGCGGCCGTGTGACGTGGCTCCCAAACAAAATTGACGTCCTTTTTTTCCCACAAATAGAGCTTTATTTTAGTGGTATTTGATCACCTCTGCGGTTTTTATTTTTTGCACTATAAACAAAAAATAGCGACAATTTTGAAAAAATATTAATATTTTTTACTTTTTGCTATAATAAATATCCCCCAAAAATATATAAAAAAAATTTTTTTCCTCAGTTTAGGCCAATACGTATTCTTCTACATATTTTTGGTAAAAAAAAAATCGCCATTGGCGTTCATTGATTGGTTTGCGCAAAAGTTATAGCGTTTACAAAATAGGGGATAGTTTTATGGCATTTTTATAAAAAAAAATTTTTTTACTAGTAATGGCGGCGATCAGCGTTTTTTTCCATGACTGCAACATTATGGCGGACACATCGGACACTTTTGACACATTTTTGGGACCATTGTCATTTTTACAGCGATCAGTGTTATAAAAATGGTTACTGTGAAAATGACAATGGCAGTGAATGGGGTTAACCACTAGGTGGCGCTGTAGGGGTTAAGTGTTCCCTGCATTGTGTTTCTAACTGTAGGGGGGATGGGCTGTGTGTCACATGACACCGATCTCCGCTCCGAGTACACGGAGCCGAGATCCGTGTCATTGTCACTAGGCAGAGCCAGGAGATGCTTGTTTACACAAGCATCTCCCCGCTCTATCTCTTCGTGAGACGATCGTGGGGATCCCCACGGCAATCAAGTCCGCGGGACCCACAGTCTGACTCACGGGGATAGCTGCAGGGTCGCGAGCACGCCGCCGGCAGCGCACGTGCGACCACACGGACAGGCACTTAAAGGGGACATACAGGTACGTTGATGTGCCTTTCCGTGCCATTCTGCCGACGTATATCTACAGGAGGCGGTCGGCAAGTGGTTAAAGACATGGTTTGACCAGTTTGGTGTGGAGGAACTCGAATGTGTCCTGTACAGAGCCCTGACCTCATCCCTACTGAACATCTTTAGGATGACTTGGAACGTTGATTGTGAGCCGAGTCTTCTCATCCAACATCAGTACCTGACCTCACAAATGGGCACAGATTCCCACAGACACACTCCAAAATCTTGTTGAAAGTCTACCCAGAAGAGCAGAGGATCATATAGACCAGTGGTCTCCAAACTGTGGCCCGGGGGCCAGATGCGGCCCCTTGCTTCCATTTATCAGGCCCTTGGGGCACTATTTCATAAACTGATACCAACAATGGGGGATAATGCCCCCCACTGACACCAATGAAAGAACACAATTCCTCATAATGACAACAGCAATGGGGCACGTATACTCCCAATGACACCAACAATGGGGCACAATTCCTCTCAATGACACCAATGATGAGGCCCAATAACACCAATGATGGGACATCATTTCTCCCAATGACACCAAAGATGGGGCTTTGTTTTTCCCACTGACATCTTTTCTACTCCTACTGGCCACAGTCCGGCCCCCCTAAAGTCAGAAGGGCAGTAAACTGGCCCTCTGTTTAGAAAGTTTGGAGACCCCTGATATGCCCATGGTTTTGGAAGTGGATGTTCAACAAGTCATATAGGTATGATGGGTGGAGAACTTGAGTGTCCTGCACAGAGCCCTGACCTCAACCCTACATTTTTGATGAATTGGAACATCAATGGGGAGCCGGGTCTTCTCATCCAACATTAGTCCTCGCCTTGGAGTTTCATGATTAAAGAACTTTATCAATAATGGTAATGAAATCATCTTATTCCAAACAGACACACTATATGGCCCAAAGAATGTGGACACTCCTCCAAATGATGGAGTTCAGGTGTCTCCAGTGAAGGATCCTGTTAATTCTATATTATACAAAGACATTGTAGACAGTGGTGGTCTTCCAACCTTGTGGTGACAGTTTGGTGAAGACCAGTTTCTGTTCCAGCATGACTGAGCCCCCCCCCCCCCTCCTGTGTATAAAGCCAGCTCCATAAAGACGGTGTGATGAGCTCTATCAAGCTGCTGGACCCCCACCCATCCACACAGCCAGCAGACAAATCGGTGTCTCGCCTCACTAACCTGGAACAGGTAGGAAGACAAGCCATTCTAAAGGACAACAGAGGGCGCCTACTATAGGGTGACCAGACCTCCCCGGTTTCAGGGGACAGTCCCCTGTCTGTCCCCAGTTTTGTCCCCGGATTGGATTTGAAGACAGTCAGTGCAGAATTAAAAAAATTCTGAATTACACACCCCTGCCGCTCCTACTAGCTTAGGGGGTGTATTTTTTTTCATTATCTGCGCCCCTTTCTGATGATCATGTGCTGGTCGGAGCGGAGGGAATATTTCTTCAGTTTCGGGTGCCCATTCAGCTCCGCTCCCATGTTCTTCTGCCTTGGCTCAAGTCCTGGCCAGCTGTCTGCCAGCTTATCTTCTTGCCTTCCCTGGCAGGGTGATCTTCCTCCGCTCCCCACCCAGTAGTAGCCGGGGCCCGGAGAGTGAGACTTGACAGGCTGTGAGGCGGGCGGCGGCGGCGACGGGCAGAGAGTCGCTGATTGGCGCCATTACTAGTAAAAAAAAAAATATGTCCCCGGATTTCATTTTAAAAATTTGGTCACCTTATTCTAAAGGACAACAGAGGGCACCTACTATAGGGTGACCAGACATCCCCGGTTTCAGGGGACAGTCCCCGGATTGAGGACACTGTCCCCGGACCAAGTCTGTCCCCGGTTTCGTCCCCGGATTGGATTTGAACAGGGACTGGGGCAATTTCAAAGACAGTCAGTGCAGAATTAAAAAAAATAATCTGAATTGCACACCCCCCGCTCTGCCGCTCCCACTAGCTTGGTGGGTGGGGGGTATTTTTCATTATCTGTGCCCCTTTCTGATGATCATGTGCTGGTCGGAGCGGAGGGAATATTTCTTCAGTTTCGGGTGCCCATTCAGCTCCGCTCGCATGTTCTTCTGCCTTGGCTCAAGTCCCGGCCAACCGCCTGCCTGTTTATCTCTTTCCCTTCCCTGGTGGAGTGATCTTCCTCCTCTCCCCACCCAGTAGTAGCCGGGGCCCGGAGAGTAAGACTTGACAGGCTGTGAGGTGGGCGGCGATGGGCAGAGAGTCGCTGATTGCCGCCATTACCAGTAAAAAAATAAATATGTCCCCGGATTTCATTTTAAAAATCTGGTCACCTTAACCTACTAAGTGCTGTATAGGTTGGCGGTATTCCTTCTGGTGGACTGTCGGTGGTCTGAGTCTGCAATAGAGGCTGCCAGCTGCATAGAAAGCACCGAAAGCTGATCACAGGTAGGAGGGTGTGGCTATGCATTTTGGAGCATCAAAAAGGGCACTTCCTGGATCGACTTTCTGTGCTTTTCATGCAGCTGGCGACTGCTACTGCAGACTTTGACCACAGCAGTCCTTCCAGGACTCATTGGTTTATTATAGGTAGTTTGTCTGATAAACTGAATTTCATATCAGCAAAGGTGCTGACTGCACTATCCAGACAGCCGCTCTAGCTTTAGGCCATGCCATGAAAACACGTAAAAGAAAAATGTAAATGGCGCTTCAAACTGGCTTGCTGAACCTTCACAATAGCAGCTCAAAACGTGTTCCCGCTGAGGACACGGTCCAGGTTCCCTTTAAGATAAAGTTAGCCACCAAGGAAGCAGCTAACCAGTTCACAGACCCGATGTCCGGAGTTTCTGCTTTCCCCTTTCTGCTCGTTCTCCAGATGCCGCTTTTTAATTTAGAATTTCAATTGTCCTCCTCTGATCTACAATTTAATTTCCAGACAGCCTCAGGTTATAGAATCAGCTCCGTGTTCCTGAGATTCTTCTTCTGCCGTATTTTCACAGAGGAGAGAGCGATTGCCGGTCCCGGGAGCTGATAGACCCAGTAACTGGATGACTTCTGTGCCTTCTCTTTACCCACTTCACCAGGGCCACCATCAGGGGGGTACATGCAGTACACCTGTAAGGTGCCCGGAGTTTTCCTCAGGGGCCCGGATGGCAACCCCCTTCTTTCTTTCTTTTTTGTAAGGGGCCCAGAGGTCCCCAGGGCCCTGGATGGCAACCCCCACTTTTTTTTTTATAAAAATGTATTTTAAAAAAAATATATATATATATATATTTTATTTTATTTTTATTTTTTATTATTTTTTTGTAAAGGTATCCCCCCCCCTTTTTTTTAATACATTTTTTTATTTTATGTTATTTTTTTTTTGTAATAGGCCCAGAGGTCCCCAGGGCCCCGGATGGCAACCCCCACTTTTTTTTTTGTTCGTTAGCACCCGAAGCCCCCCCGACCTCAACAATTCGCAGCGACATCACCCCCCCCCCGCTTCTCAATTTTCGTGGCACCACCCCACTTCTCAATTAGCGGCAGCCCCCCCCGCTTCTCAATTTGCGGCGGCAGCACCCCCCTGGTTCTCCTCTTCCTCTGCTCCAGGGGGCCCATGCCTGAAGCTGTGAGCTGTGTAAGGGGCCCCAAAATTCCTGATGGCGGCCCTGCACTTCACTACCGGGCCTATTCTGGCACTTCTCTCCTTCATGTAAAAATCATCATTTTTTTTGCTCAGAACCCCCAAACATTATATATGTTTTTTTTTAGCAGACACCCTAGGGAATAAAATGGCGGTCATTGCTACTTTTTATCTCGCACGGTATTTGCGCAATAATTTTTCAAACGCCTTTTTTTGGGGAGAAAAACGGTTTCATGAATTAAAAAATAACAAAAAACAGTAAAGTTAGCCCAATTTTTTTAGATAATGTGAAAGATGATGTTACGCCAAGTAAATAGATACCAAACATGTCACACTTTAAAATTGCGCACACTCATGGAATGGCGCCAAACTTCAGTACTTAAAAATCTCCATAGGCTACAATTTAATGTTTTTTACAGGTTACTATTTTCGAGTTACAGAGGAGGTCTAGTGCTAGAATTGTTGCACATGCTCTAGCGCATGCGGCGATACCTCACATGTGGGGTTTGAACGGCGTTTACATATGTGGACGGGACTTACATGTGCGTTCGCTTCTGAGTGCGAGCTACCGGGGACAGGGGCGTTTTAAAATATTTTTTTACTTATTTATTTTTTATTTTACTATTTATTTTTATTTTTTTACACTTTATTTTACTTTTTTTTTTTTTTGATCACTTTTATTCCTATTACAAGGAATGTAAACATCCCGTGTAATAGGAATATATTGTGACAGGTCTTTATGGAGAGAAGCGGGGTCAATAAGTGGTGTAGTGGTTAGCACTTTTTCCTAGCAGCAAAAGGGTCTCTGGTTCGGATCCCAACCACGACACCATCTGCCTGGAGTTTGCATGTTCTCACTGTCCCTGCGTGGGTTTCCTCCCACACTCTAAAGACATGCTGGTAAGTAAATTGGCCCTAATCAAGTGCGTCGGGACCCTTCGGGTAAGACCGTGCTATATCAAGATACCTCTCAACTCAACTCAATAAGACCCCACATCTCTCCTTCAGACTGGAAAGCATCAGATCAGGAAAAAAAATTCACCAATCTCATGCTGACAGCCACAATTGCAGTATTGTTTACTTCCGGGTACCCGGGCGTGATGTCACAACGTCACTCCCGGGCCTACGACGGTCATAGAGATGACTGGTGACCATCTGGTCACCGGAAATCTCTATCGCCGTGAGCTGGCACTGGCCGATTTGTTCTCCGGGCCCCCGATGGCACGGGAGAGCCCGGTGAAGCTGTGGAAGGGGGGGACGTCCCCTCCCGCCGCCTATAAAAACGGCAGAACTGCCGCTATGATCATTCTTATTGTGCACAGAATCGCAATGATATCTGAACGATGCCTGCAGTTGCACCTGTAGTGGGGTCTCTAAATTTAGGTGAGATACACCTGGGAGGTAGTATGATCCAGGTGTGTAAATTGTGAGAGGAATTGGACCATTTGTATTCGTGGAGGACTGGGTGGTGTATTATTCTCCTTGGCCTGTGGGTGGCGGGTTACCCGAAGGCTCAAGGTAGATTTGCTGCCACAGTGCTGTCCATTTTGTCCCTTTCCGGAGATGGTACGGCGAGGGCGGGGAACCTGCCATGACGTCAATGGAGGAGATAAAAGGGGGAGACGCCCTTGCCACAAGGTCTTTGGGATCTTCTTCTTCACGCGCCCAGGCACCTTAGGCCTGGGTGCGGGCGGTCCGGAGTTTTCGGCCCAGGCGCCATAGGCCTGGCCGGAGCAGAGTTGGCGACCATCCCAGGCACCTTCAGCCTGGGGTGAGGTACTAAATCAGAGGCCTGGGGCCCGGTGACTTCGACTGGGTCCCGCAAGGGTGGAGAAGTCCGAGGGTCCCTGAGGTGGATGGGGCCCATGTCTGAGGTGAGGAGGCTGGAGAGGTCACCCGTCCGGAGAGTCCGGAGCAGCATCAACCCGGTGACGGAGGGGCCTCCGGTAACTCCCTTAGAGGGACATCTTCCCCTGACAGGGGCCACAGCGCAGCGAAGGTACTCCTATCTACGTTCTCTTGAGTCGCTGGTAGAGACTCACAAGTTCTAAGTTCTCTCTATAGTAACCGCTGGTGAAACCACAGTGGTTTAGCAGACAATCAGGATAGTGCCTCGACCTGCTCACCCCACCGTAGTGAACTGTTATTGGGTCTCAACCAGTTGGCTGCTAAAGCACTGTTTATTGTGAGTGTGACAATAAAGCAAGAGTTGGACCTTTATCGGTGTGTGGTACTCTGGTTAATGGGAGCAGAGGGAAGTGTCAGCACAGCAAGACTTGGTCCTTAACTGAAACGCACAGGGCCGAGGAAAATATATGGTACTGGCCTTCACCTCACCCACTGCCATGGGGAGGACATGGGCCGTAGCGCATCTCACCCTCACATATGAAATACCCCTAGACAAAGAAGAGGGGGTGAGGCTGCTACACACCCATCATTCAGATATCACCGCACAAAGTCAAGGACGTCATATGACGGCCTGCGGTGTTGAAGTGGTTAACAAGTAACTTCCTGTCTTCCAAACATTATGAAATATCTTTTCCTGTAATTTTTATTTCCAGCACTACTCTTAAGGATGTATTTATAGAAAAGTTCACATAGTTATTAGTTCAACAAATCTGCTGGTACATTCGTTCTGTGGCAGTGGCAAAATCCTTTTCTTTCCTCTACAGATTAAGTGCTGTTCAATCAATAGAAAAATCAAGCATTATGGCCACAAGATGGAGCTGGGGATCAGTGGTTGGCGGTGGAATTTTTTTGGGGGGGGCGGTAACAGTATGCCGCAACAGGTTTGGTTGGTAGCACTTACCCCATCACCGGCGGTTTCCCCTGCTCGGCGGCAGGCCATTCTCCTGCTCTCCACGGGTCATCATGGCAATAACGGCGGCGGCTTCCGTTTCCTCCCTCCTCCTCGTCGCCCAATCAAGAGTATTTTCTTTTCGGCCAATCTTCTCTTCTTCTCTTTTCGGACAATCGGAAAACGGGTCTCACACCCGCTTCTGATTGGCCGGATTGAGGATCAGTGTTTCAACAGCGAATGTTTATTCGCTGTTGTAACACACCTGGGTGGGCTCCGTTCACATTTTCTGCGACCCGAGCCCACCCTATTTTGAAGCCTATTAGAGCCTCTGGCTCTAATGGGGTTAAAAAAAAAAAATCATGTACCCTGAAAGGGGCGGACGCATAAATAGGGGGTGGCCCGCGGCATGAATCTATCCATTGCAAATAGGGGGTGGCCTGGAGAGAGGGGGCGGTGCCCGGGAACCCCTAATGGACGGGCTTCCCCTGCTGAGGATCCCACATAAGTTCATTACATCACCTTGGAGACCGCCCCTTTATAAATAACAGCTGTCTTCCGCTTGCCCTGTCATTCGCTGGGAGGCAAGTGGACAGGTTAGGCATGTGCTTTGCACACCTTACCCATTCACATGGAAAGGGGCAGTATCTGAGTGCCCACTTGTTTGTAAAGGGGGCGTCCAGATTCCAAAAAGCCCCCAGCCTGAAAATCCCCACAATCACTAAGCCAAGGTTGTGGTGAAGGGGCCCATGTCCTGGTCAACATGGGGACATGATGCTTTTCCTGAGGAGGCTCCTACCTGGGCATGTGACCTAGTATGGTTCAGAAAAAAGAGGGGCAGGGCGCAAGTCCCCCTTTCCTGGCCTGCCAGGCTGCATGCTTGGATAAAGGTCTGGTGTGTATTATTGGGGGGGGGGCTCCTTTTTTTTGTGTGTTGGGTTGCCTCCAAACCAGACCTAAAAGGTCCACCCCACAGAACAATCAAGAAAAAAAAGCATGAGGTCTCCCCAAAATTCCATACCATACCCTTATCCAAGCATGCAGCGTGGCAGACCAGGAAAGGAGGTGGGGATGAATCTGCGCCCCCCCCCCTCCTAAATGCTTGTTCCTCCAAACAATACCAGGCAACATGGCTTCAACATGGGGGGGGGCATCTTGCTGTGGGGAACCCCCCCTGGAAGAGCACCTTGTCCCCATGTTGCTGAGGACAAGAGCCTCTTCCTCACAACCCTGGCCCAATGCTTGTGGGGGTCATTTGGTGGAGGACTTATTGAAATGTAAAAGCCCCCTTTAAATTAAAGGGGTTGTAAAGGTAAACATTTTTTCACCCTAATGCATTCTATGCATTAAGGTGAAAAAACATCTGCGGATTAGCGGCCCCCTGTTTGCTTACCTGACCCCTCGAAAGTCCCGCACCGTGAACATGCTTGCTTCTCGGCCAGGCTTCTCAGCGCATTCATTGGTTGATTGAAAGCAACGCAGCCATTGGCTCGCGCTGCTGTTAATCACATCCAATGATGCGGCGCACCGGGGGGTGGGGCCGAGTGATACAATGAGCGGCTATGGCCACAGGCTGCATCATGGGAGCGCGCCCACAATAACTCCTCACCAAGACAGCCGCCGAGGGACCCCAGAAGACCAGGTTCGGGGCCACTCTGTGCAAAACGAGCTGCACAGTGGTGGTAAGTATAACATGTTTGTTATTTTTAAAAAATAAACATTTTGCCTTTACATACCCTTTAACCACTTGAGGACCGCCGCACGCCGATGTACGTCGGCAGAATGGCACGGTTGGGCACAAGGGCGTACAGGTACGTCCCCTTTAAGAGCCCAGCCGTGGGTCTCGAGCGTGCCGCCGGCGGCGTGTTAGCAACCCGGTCCTCTTCTCCGTGACCGTTCCCGCGGGAACAGCGGACCCGATCGCCGCCGGTGTCCCGCGATCGGGTCACAGAGAGGAAGAACGGGGAGAGGTAAGTGTAAACAAACCTCTCCCTGTGCTTCCTAGTGAGCCTGTCACTGATCGTCGGTTCTCTGTCATAGGGAACGACGATCAGTGACGTCACACGCTAAGCCACGCCCCCTCCACAGTAAGAAACACACATCAGGGCACACTTAACCCCTACAGCGCCCCCTCCTGGTTAAGCCCTTCTTTGCCAGTGTCATTTTTACAGTAATCAGTGCATTTTTATAGCACTGATCGCTGTAAAAATTACAATGGTCCCAAAATGGTGTCAAAAGTGTCCGATGTGTCCGCCATAATATCGCAGTACGATAAAAATCGCTGATCGCCGCCCTTACTAGTAAAAAAAAATTTTTTTATAAAAATGCCATAAAACTATCCCCTATTTTGTAGACACTATAACTTTTGCGCAAACCAATCAATAAACGCTTATTGCGATTTTTTTTACCAAAAATATGTAGAAGAATACGTATCGGCCTAAACTGAGGAAAATAAATGTTTTTTTATATATTTTTTGGGGATATTTATTATAGCAAAAAGTAAAAAATATTGATTTTTTTTAAAAATTGTCGCTCTTTTTTTGTTTATAGCGCAAAAAATAAAAACCGCAGAGGTGATCAAATACCGCCAAAAGAAAGCTCTATTTGTGGGAAAAAAAGGACGCCAATTTTGTTTGGAAGCCACGTCGCACGACCGCGCAATTGTCAGTTAAAGCGACGCAGTGCCGAATCGCGAAAAGTGGCCTGGTCTTTAAGCTGCATAATGGTCCGGGTCTTAAGTGGTTAAGGTGGCATCCAGATACCGTCCCCTCTATGCGAATGAGTATAGGTTACATAGTACCCCTACTCATTCATAAAAACATCCTAAGTGTAAATAAAAACACAAATATTGTTTTTGAAAAGACCTTTATTTAAAAAAAAAAAAGAAGAAGAAGAAGAGTAAAGCCTCGTACACACGTCCGAGTTTCTCGTCGTTAAAAACACGTAGTTTTTCTCGACGAGATTCTTGTTAACCTTGACGAGTTTCTCGTCAAGCTTTCCATGCGTACACACTGACAATTCCAAATCTCGTCGTTGTTCTGCGCGGTCACGTCCAGCACGTACGACGGCAGTATAAAGGGGAAGATCGATTTCAATGGCGCCACCCCTTTGGGCTGCTTTTGCTGATCTCGTGAAGTAAAAGTTTGTGAAGAGACGTTTCGCGCTTTTCAGTCTTCGTGCTCTTCAGTTCGTTTTAGCGTGACGAATGTGCTCTCTCCATTACGAAGGCTTGTTTTACCAGAAGATGCGCTCCCGTCTCATACTTGATTCTGAGCATGCGCGCTTTTTGAAGAGTCGTAAAAGCATACACACGAACCATTTTCTCGTCGCAAAACAGGCCGACGAGCAACACGACGAGAAAATCTAGAATCCGGACGAGAAAATAGAGAGCAGGTTCTCTATTTTTCTCGTCGAGATTCACGGCAGTTTTCTCGTCGTAAAGCCGTACACACGGCCGGTTTTCTCGACAATAAAGCTCTCTCTGCACTTTTCTTGTCGGATTTGGACGAGAAACTCGGTCGTGTGTACGAGGCTGAAGAAGAAGAAAGTCCCATGATGTACATGATCTATCATCAGTTGCAATGCCCAAACCCCGGCAAAAGAATAAACCTGACGACACAAACCCGGCGATGCCACTCATTGAATGACGGCTGATGTCATCAACAATATAAGGTAAGGGGCATGGATAGTGGTAACATCATCGCCCAAATATGGGCTTGTCCATATTTAGGGAATGTTATTGACCAAATAAGAAGGTCATAATGGCGCACAATGAAAACCTTTGTGGCTTTGTGTAACTAAAAAGCGGGCTTCATCCACCCGCTGCCTTGTATACAATTTTTGGGCAATTTTTAGGCATTTTGCTGAAGCACCCCTAAAGAAACCTCAAGGCTGCCCTAAATCTTCAGTGTTCAGATAAATGATTGGACTATGGAGCTCATCCCTGAACTGCGTCCCCTACCCTCCAGCCAAGGTGGATTTGATAACAGCTAGGAAAGAGATGGATGCTTCATAACGGCAGCTTATCTCAGCTCTGAGCGCTTTCCAATGACAAGCATCGGCAAGAGGAATGCAGGCGGAGGAGTGTCAGCCTTTGCTTTCCTCTTGCCACTGAATCATTCTGAAATCCATCTGCCCTTTGCTCAGACATGTAGGCAGGAGAGTGTGTTTAGCTGAGAAATCCCCTCCTTCCCGCCTCTCATGAGGACTCCTTGGATATATGACAGCATTTTGGCCTAGGCCAGGAAGACACTGAAGAATTGTAAAGAAGTCAATATAATACATAATATACTTTCCTTTCTATTTACTAATGCTAGCAGGATAAAGCCCTGTACACACGATCGGATATCCTATGGATTCAAATTCGATGGTTTTGTCCATCGGAAATCCGATGAAGCCGACTTCCATTAGTCTTGCCTACACACCATCAGTCAAAAAACCGATCGTCCCAAACGCGGTGACGTAAAACACTCCGATGAGTCGAGAAAAATGAAGTTCAATGCTTCTGAGCATGCGTCGACTTGATTCTGAGTATGCGTGGGTTTTTTATCCGATGGACTTGCCCATAGACGATCGGAGTTTGCTATCGGTTTTTTATCCATCGGAAAAATTTAAAACATGTTCTATTTTTTAAAAGCGATGGAAAAAAGGCCGATGGGGCCCACACACGATCGGTTTGTCTGATGAAAACAATCCATCGGACGGTTTTCATCAGCTAAACCGATCGTGTGTACGCGACTTAAGGATTACAAATAGTTCATGTTGATTGAGAGAATTCGCTTTCAGAGTTGCTTCTACTGCCTCCTAAAAACGTGAAACCCTGATGGAGGGTGTCCTTTATAACTTTTAAAAAGTGTTGGTTCTTTCAACTGACTTTTATTTTTTTATTAATTTTTTTTACAAAAAACTGACTTTCTTACTTGGACTTTTTCATTGGTTTGGAGCTCCCTTTGTTCTATTTACACTCACCGGACACTTTATTAGGTCCTCCTTGCTAGTAGAGGGTTGGACCCCCTTTATTAGGTCCTCCTTGCTAGTAGTGGGTTGGACCCCCTTTATTAGGTCCCCTTTGCTAGTAGTGGGTTGGACCCCCTTTATTAGGTCCCCTTTGCTAGTAGCAGGTTGGACCCCCTTTGGCCTTCATTCTTGGTGGCAGAGATACAACTATGTTTCTCGTAGATTTTGCTCCATAGTGACCTGATAACATCAAACAGTTGCTGCAGATTTGTTGGCTGCACATCCATGATGCCAATCTCTGGTTCCACCACATCCCAAAGGGTCTCTATTGGATGAGATGTGGTGAGTGTGGAGTCCAGTGACCTCATTGTCCAGTGGTGAGATGATTGGAGCTTTGTGACATGGGGCATTATCCTGCTGGGAGGAGCCATCAGAAGATGGGGGGCCCAAAGTGTGCCCATCCCCCACACCATTACACCCCCACCACCAGCCTGAACCAGTGATACCCCATCCCCCCCACCATTACACCCCCACCACCAGCCTGAACCGGTGATACCCCATCCCCCACACCATTACACCCCCCACCACCAGCCTGAATGGGTGATAGCCCATCCCCCACACACCATTACACCCCCACCACCAGCCTGAACCGGTGATACCCCATCCCCCCCACCATTACACCCCCACCCCCAGCCTGAACCGGTGATACCCCATCCCCCACACCATTACACCCCCACCACCAGTCTGAACCGGTGATACCCCATCCCCCACACCATTACACCCCCACCACCAGTCTGAACCGGTGATACCCCATCCCCCACACCATTACACCCCCACCACCAGCCTGAACCGGTGATACTCCATCCCCCCACACCATTACATCCCCACCACCAGCCTGAACCGGTGATACCCCCTCCCCCACACCATTACACCCCCCACCACAAGCCTGAACCGGTGATACCCCATCCCCCACACCATTACACCCCCACCACCAGCCTGAACCGGTGATATCCCATCCCCCACACCATTACACCCCCACCACTAGCCTGAATCAGTGATACCCCATCCCCCACACCATTACACCCCCCACCACCAGCCTGATCCGGTGATATCCCATCCCCCCACACCATTACACCCCCACCATCAGCCTGAACCGGTGATATCCCATCCCCCACACCATTACACCCCCACCACCAGCCTGAACCGGTGATACCCCATCCCACACACCATTACATCCCCACCACCAGCCTGATCCGGTGATATCCCATCCCCCCACACCATTACACCCCCACCACCAGCCTGAACCGGTGATACCCCATCCCCCACACCATTACACCCCCCACCACCAGCCTGAACCGGTGATATCCCATCCCCCACACCATTACACCCCCACCACCAGCCTGAACCGGTGATGCCCCATCCCCCCACACCATTACACCCCCACCAGCCTAAACCGGTGATACCCCATCCCACACACCATTACACCCCCCACCACCAGCCTGAACCGGTGATATCCCATCCCCCACACCATTACACCCCCACCACCAGCCTGAACCGGTGATGCCCCATCCCCCCACACCATTACACCCCCACCAGCCTAAACCGGTGATACCCCATCCCACACACCATTACACCCCCCACCACCAGCCTGATCCGGTGATATCCCATCCCCCCACACCATTACACCCCCACCACCAGCCTGAACCGGTGATACCCCATCCCCCACACCATTACACCCCCACCACCAGCCTGAACCGGTGATACCCCATCCCCCACACCATTACACCCCCACCACCAGCCTGATCCGGTGATACCCCATCCCCCACACCATTACACCCCCACCACCAGCCTGAACCGGTGATACCCCATCCCCCACACCATTACACCCCCACCACCAGCCTGAACCGGTGATACCCCATCCCCCACACCATTACACCCCCACCACCAGCCTGAACCGGTGATATCCCATCCCCCACACCATTACACCCCCACCACCAGCCTGAACCGGTGATACCCCATCCCCCACACCATTACACCCCCACCACCAGCCTGAACCGGTGATATCCCATCCCCCACAGCATGACACCCCCACCACCAGCCTTAACCGGTGATACCCCATCCCCCACACCATTACACCCCACCACCAGCCTGATCCGGTGATATCCCATCCCCCACAGCATGACACCCCCACCACCAGCCTTAACCGGTGATACCCCATCCCCCACACCATTACACCCCCACCACCAGCCTGAACCGGTGATACCCCATCCCCCACACCATTACACCCCCACCACCAGCCTGAACCGGTGATATCCCATCCCCCACACCATTACACCCCCACTACCAGCCTGAACCAGTGATACCCCATCCCCCACACCATTACACCCCCACCACCAGCCTCAATCGGTGATACCCCATCCCCCACACCATTACACCCCCACCACCAGCCTGAACCGGTGATACCCCATCCCCCACACCATTACACCCCCACCACCAGCCTGAACCGGTGATACCCCATCCCCCACACCATTACACCCCCACCACCAGCCTGAACCGGTGATACCCCATCCCCCACACCATTACACCCCCACCACCAGCCTGAACCGGTGATACCCCCTCCCCCACACCATTACACTCCCACCACCAGCCTGAACCGGTGATACCCCATCCCCCACACCATTACACCCCCCACCACCAGCCTGAACCGGTGATACCCCATCCCCCACACCATTACACCCCCACCCCCAGCCTGAACCGGTGATACCCCATCCCCCACACCATTACACCCCCACCCCCAGCCTGAACCGGTGATACCCCATCCCCCACACCATTACAACCCCACCACCAGCCTGAACCGGTGATACCCCATCCCCCACACCATTACACCCCCACCCCCAGCCTGAACCGGTGATACCCCATCCCCCACACCATTACACCCCCACCCCCAGCCTGAACCGGTGATACCCCATCCCCCACACCATTACACCCCCACCACCAGCCTGAACTGGTGATACCCCATCCCCCACACCATTACACCCCCAGCCTGAACCAGTGATACCCCATCCCCCACACCATTACACCCCCCACCACCAGCCTGAACCGGTGATACCCCATCCCCCACACCATTACACCCCCACCACCAGCCTGAACCGGTGTTACCCCATCCCCCACACCATTACACCCCCACCACCAGCCTGAACCAGTGATACCCCATCCCCCACACCATTACACCCCACCACCAGCCTGAACCGGTGATATCCCATCCCCCACACCATTACACCCCCACCACCAGCCTGAACCGGTAATACCCCATCCCCCACACAATTACACCCCCACCACCAGCCTGAACCGGTGATACCCCATCCCCCACACCATTACACCCCCACCACCAGCCTGAACCGGTGTTACCCCATCCCCCACACCATTACACCCCCACCACCAGCCTGAACCGGTGATATCCCATCCCCCACACCATTACACCCCCACCACCAGCCTGAACCGGTAATACCCCATCCCCCACACAATTACACCCCCACCACCAGCCTGAACCGGTGATACCCCATCCCCCACACCATTACACCCCCACCACCAGCCTGAACCGGTGTTACCCCATCCCCCACACCATTACACCCCCACCACCAGCCTGAACCGGTGATATCCCATCCCCCACACCATTACACCCCACCACCAGCCTGAACCGGTAATACCCCATCCCCCACACAATTACACCCCCACCACCAGCCTGAACCGGTGATACCCCATCCCCCACACCATTACACCCCCACCACCAGCCTGAACCGGTGTTACCCCATCCCCCACACCATTACACCCCCACCACCAGCCTGAACCGGTGATATCCCATCCCCCACACCATTACACCCCCACCACCAGCCTGAACCGGTGATACCCCATCCCCCGCACCATTACACCCCCACCACCAGCCTGAACCGGTGATATCCCATCCCCCCCACACCATTACACCCCCACCACCAGCCTGAACCGGTGATACCCCATCCCCCACACCATTACACCCCCACCACCAGCCTGAACCGGTGATATCCCATCCCCCACACCATTACACCCCCACCACCAGCCTGAACCGGTGATACCCCATCCCCCACACCATTACACCCCCACCACCAGCCTGAACCGGTGATACCCCATCCCCCACACCATTACACCCCCACCACCAGCCTGAACCGGTGATATCCCATCCCCCACACCATTACACCCTCACCATCAGCCTGACCCGGTGATACCCTATCCCCCCACACCATGACACCCCAACCACCAGCCTGAACCGGTGATATCCCATCCCCCACACCATTACACCCCACCACCAGCCTGAACCGGTGATAGCCCATCCCCCACACCATTACAACCCCACCACCAGCCTGAACCGGTGATACCCTATCCCCCCACCATTACACCCCCACCACCAGCCTGAACTGGTGATATCCCATCCCCCACACCATTACACCCCCACCACCAGCCTGAACCGGTGATATCCCATCCCCCACACCATTACACCCCACCACCAGCCTGAACCGGTAATACCCCATCCCCCACACCATTACACCCCCACCACCAGCCTGAACCAGTGATACCCCATCCCCCACACCATTACACCCCACCACCAGCCTGAACCGGTGATACCCCATCCCCCACACCATTACACCCCCACCACCAGCCTGAACCGGTGATACCCCATCCCCCACACCATTACACCCCCACCACCAGCCTGAACCGGTGATACCCTTTCCCCCCACACCATTACACCCCCACCACCAGCCTGAACCGGTGATACCCCATCCCCCACACCATTACACCCCCACCACCAGCCTGAACCGGTGATACCCCATCCCCCACACCATTACACCCCCACCACCAGCCTGAACCGGTGATACCCTTTCCCCCCACACCATTACACCCCCACCACCAGCCTGAACCGGTGATATCCCATCCCCCACACCATTACACCCCCACCACCAGCCTGAACCAGTGATACCCCATCCCCCACACCATTACACCCCCACCACCAGCCTGAACCGGTGATATCCCATCCCCCACACCATTACACCCCCACCACCAGCCTGAACCGGTGATACCCCATCCCCCACACCATTACACCCCACCACCAGCCTGAACCGGTGATACCCCATCCCCCACACCATTACACCCCCACCACCAGCCTGAACCGGTGATACCCCATCCCCCACACCATTACACCCCCACCACCAGCCTGAACCGGTGATACCCCATCCCCCACACACCATTACACCCCCACCACCAGCCTGAACCGGTGATACCCCATCCCCCCACACCATTACACCCCCACCACCAGCCTGAACCGGTGATATCCCATCCCCCACACCATTACACCCCCACCACCAGCCTGAACCGGTGATACCCCATCCCCCACACCATGACACCCCCACCACCAGCCTGAACCGGTGATACCCCATCCCCCACACCATTACACCCCCACCACCAGCCTGAACCGGTGATACCCCATCCCCCACACCATGACACCCCCACCACCAGCCTGAACCGGTGATACCCCATCCCCCACACCATTACACCCCCCACCACCAACCTGAACCGGTGATACCCCATCCCCCACACCATTACACCCCCACCACCAGCCTGAACCGGTGATACCCCATCCCCCACACCATGACACCCCCACCACCAGCCTGAACCGGTGATACCCCATCCCCCACACCATGACACCCCCACCACCAGCCTGAACCGGTGATACCCCATCCCCCACACCATTACACCCCCACCACCAACCTGAACCGGTGATCCCCCATCCCCCACACCATGACACCCCCACCACCAGCCTGAACCGGTGATACCCCATCCCCCACACCATTACACCCCCACCACCAACCTGAACCGGTGATACCCCATCCCCCACACCATTACACCCCCACCACCAGTCTGAACCGGTGATACCCCATCCCCCACACCATTACACCCCCACCACCAGCCTGAACCGGTGATACCCCATCCCCCACACCATTACACCCCCACCACCAGCCTGAACCGGTGATACCCCATCCCCCACACCATTACACCCCCACCACCAGCCTGAACCGGTGATACCCCATCCCCCACACCATTACACCCCCACCACCAGCCTGGTCCGGTGATACCCCATCCCGCACACCATTACACCCCCACCACCAGCCTGATCCGGTGATATCCCATCCCCCACAGCATGACACCCCCACCACCAGCCTTAACCGGTGATACCCCATCCCCCACACCATTACACCCCCACCACCAGCCTGAACCGGTGATACCCCATCCCCCACACCATTACACCCCCACCACCAGCCTGAACCGGTGATATCCCATCCCCCACACCATTACACCCCCCACCAGCCTGAACCGCTGATACCCCATCCCCCACACCATTACACCCCCACTACCAGCCTGAACCGGTGATACCCCATCCCCCACACCATTACACCCCCACCACCAGCCTGAACCGGTGATACCCCATCCCCCACACCATTACACCCCCACTACCAGCCTGAACCAGTGATACCCCATCCCCCCACACCATTACACCCCCACCCCCAGCCTGAATCGGTGATACCCCATCCCCCACACCATTACACCCCCGCCCCCAGCCTGAACCGGTGATACCCCATCCCCCACACCATTACACCCCCACCACCAGCCTGAACCGGTGATACCCCATCCCCCACACCATTACACCCCCACCACCAGCCTGAACCGGTGATACCCCATCCCCCACACCATTACACCCCCACCCCCAGCCTGAACCAGTGATACCCCATCCCCCACACCATTACACCCCCACCACCAGCCTGAACCGGTGTTACCCCATCCCCCACACCATTACACCCCCACCACCAGCCTGAACCGGTAATACCCCATCCCCCACACCATTACACCCCCACCACCAGCCTGAACCGGTGATACCCCATCCCCCACACCATTACACCCCCACCACCAGCCTGAACCGGTGTTACCCCATCCCCCACACCATTACACCCCCACCACCAGCCTGAACTGGTGTTACCCCATCCCCCACACCATTACACCCCCACCACCAGCCTGAACCGGTGATATCCCATCCCCCACTCCATTACACCCCCACCACCAGCCTGAACCAGTGATACCCCATCCCCCACACTATTACACCCCCACCACCAGCCTGAACCGGTGATACCCCATCCCCCACACCATTACACCCCCACCCCCAGCCTGAACCGGTGATACCCCATCCCCCACACCATTACACCCCCACCACCAGCCTGAACCGGTGATATCCCATCCCCCGCACACCATTACACCCCCACCACCAGCCTGAACCGGTGATACCCCATCCCCCACACCATTACACCCCCACCACCAGCCTGAACCGGTGATATCCCATTCCCCACACCATTACACCCCCACCACCAGCCTGAACCGGTGATACCCCATCCCCCACACCATTACACCCCCACCAGTCTGAACCGGTGATACCCCATCCCCCCACACCATGACACCCCCACCACCAGCCTGATCCGGTGATATCCCATCCCCCACAGCATGACACCCCCACCACCAGCCTTAACCGGTGATACCCCATCCCCACACCATTACACCCCCACCACCAGCCTGAACCAGTGATACCCCATCCCCCACACCATTACACCCCCACCACCAGCCTGAACCGGTGATACCCCATCCCCCCCACCATTACACCACCACCACCAGCCTGACCCGGTGATACCCTATCCCCCACACCATGACACCCCCACCACCAGCCTGAACCGGTGATACCCCATCCCCCCCACCATTACACCCCCACCACCAGCCTGAACCGGTGATATCCCCATCCCCCACACCATTACACCCCACCACCAGCCTGAACCGGTGATACCCCATCCCCCACATCATTACACCCCCACCACCAGCCTGAACCGGTGATACCCCATCCCCCACACCATTACACCCCCACCACCAGCCTGAACCGGTGATACCCCATCCCCCACACCATTACACCCCCACCACCAGCCTGAACCGGTGATACCCCATCCCCCCACACCATTACACCCCCACCACCAGCCTGAACCGGTGATACCCCATCCCCCACACCATTACACCCCCACCACCAGCCTGAACCGGTGATACCCCATCCCCCACACACCATTACACCCCCACCACCAGCCTGAACCGGTGATACCCCATCCCCCACACCATTACACCCCCACCACCAGCCTGAACCGGTGATATCCCATCCCCCACACCATTACACCCCCACCACCAGCCTGAACCGGTGATACCCCATCCCCCACACCATTACACCCCCACCACCAGCCTGATCCGGTGATACCCCATCCCCCACACACCATTGCACCCCCACCACCAGCCTGAACCGGTGATACCCCATCCCCCACACCATGACACCCCCACCACCAGCCTGAACCGGTGATACCCCATCCCCCACACCATGACACCCCCACCACCAGCCTGAACCGGTGATACCCCATCCCCCACACACCATTACACCCCCACCACCAGCCTGAACCGGTGATACCCCCATCCCCCACACCATGACACCCCCACCACCAGCCTGAACCGGTGATACCCCATCCCCCACACCATTACACCCCCCCACCACCAACCTGAACCGGTGATACCCCATCCCACACACCATTACACCCCCACCACCAACCTGAACCGGTGATACCCCATCCCCCACACCATTACACCCCCACCACCAGTCTGAACCGGTGATACCCCATCCCCCACACCATTACACCCCCACCACCAGTCTGAACCGGTGATACCCCATCCCCCACACCATTACACCCCCACCACCAACCTGAACCGGTGATACCCCCTCCCCCCACCATTACACCCCCACCACCAACCTGAACCGGTGATACCCCATCCCCCACACCATTACACCCCCACCACCAGCCTGAACCATTGATACCCCATCCCCCACACCATGACACCCCCACCACCAGCCTGAACCGGTGATACCCCATCCCCCACACCATGACACCCCCACCACCAGCCTGAACCGGTGATACCCCATCCCCCACACCATGACACCCCCACCACCAGCCTGAACCGGTGATACCCCATCCCCCACACCATTACACCCCCACCACCAGCCTGAACCGGTGATACCCCATCCCCCACACCATTACACCCCCACCACCAGCCTGAACCGGTGATACCCCATCCCCCACACCATGACACCCCCACCACCAGCCTGAACCGGTGATACCCCATCCCCCACACTATGACACCCCCACCACCAGCCTGACCCGGTGATACCCCATCCCCCACACCATTACACCCCCACCACCAGCCTGAACCGGTGATACCCCATCCCCCACACCATGACACCCCCACCACCAGCCTGAACCGGTGATACCCCATCCCCCACACCATGACACCCCCACCACCAGCCTGAACCGGTGATACCCCATCCCCCACACCATGACACCCCCACCACCAGCCTGAACCGGTGATACCCCATCCCCCACACCATGACACCCCCACCACCAGCCTGAACCGGTGATACCCCATCCCCCACACCATGACACCCCCACCACCAGCCTGAACCGGTGATATCCCATCCCCCCCACCATTACACCCCCACCACCAGCCTGAACCGGTGATAGAAGGCAGGATGGATCCATGCGCCAAATTCTGGCCCCACCATCTGAATGTCGCAGCTGAAATCCAGACTCATCAGACCCAGAAACGTTTTTCCAATCTTCTATTGTCCAATGTTGCTGATCCTGTGCCAATTGTAGGCTCAGTTTCCTTTTCTCATCTGATAGGAGTGGCACCCGGTGTGGTCTTCTGCTGCTGTAGCCCATCTGCTTCAAGGTTAGATGGGTTGTGCGTTCAGAGATTATATTCTGCATACCTTGGGGTGTAACGAGGGGTTATTGGAGTTACTGTTGTCTTTCTATACTCTGGAACCAGTCTGCCCCATTCTCCTCTGACATCAACAAGACATTTTCCTCCACACAACTGCCGCTCACTGGATATTTTCTCTTTTTCCCACCATTCTTTGTTATCCAGAGAGATGGTTGTGTGTGAAAATCCCAGAAATACTCAGACCAGCCCCCCTCTGGCACAAACAACCATCCCACGTTCAAAGTCACTTCAATCCCCTTTCTTCCCCATTCTGATCCTCGGGTTTGAACCTCAGCAAGTCGTCTTCACCGCGTCTAGATGCCTAAATGCATTATTGAGTTACCAAGCGATTGAACAGGTGTACCTAATAAAGTGACCGGTGAGTGTATGTAAAGCAATAAAAACATGTCTAAATGCCGCGTACGCACGCTCGGAAATTCCGACGGGGGAAATGTTTGACGGGAGCTTGTTGTCGGAAATTCCGACCCTGTGTAGGCTCCATCGGATATTTGCTGTCGGAATTTCCGACAACAAAGGTTTGGGAGCCGGTTCTCAAAATTTTCCGACCACAAACTTTCCGTGGCACAAAAGTCTGCGCATGCTCGGAATCAAGCAGAAGAGCCGCACTGGCTATTGAACTTAAAGTTTCTCGGCTCGTCGTACGTCTTGTATGTCTCCGCGTTCTTGGTCTTCAGAATTTCCGACAACATTTGTGTGACCGTGTGTGTGCAAGACAAGTTTTAGCCGACATTCCGTCGGAAATAAATCCACAGGTTTTGTTGTCGGAATGTCCGATCGTCTGTACGCGGCGTGACTCTTCTGTATTCTATCCAAAAACAAAAGAAAAGAAAAATGTTTTGGTTTGAGTTGGTTTTTAACATTCCGCAAACAGAAGGCAGGAGACGGACATTTATAGGAACAGTCCTGGACTGAGGGACAAACAATGCTGGGAGCAAAGTGCAGCAAACCACCGAGATCAATCCAATCCACTGATGTCCGACCAACGCAAGATGTGTTTTGATTGGTTGCCATAAATACTGGACTTTGAACTTGGCGCTTGTTCCGTGTTTCTATTTCACAAGCCTGAAAATGTTTCTAAAATGCAAATCAGCCTCAAAGTGCAACAAAAGTTCATCCTCTGAACTAACATTTCAGGATGGAGTCCCCCGTAATGATTCAGGTTCTTTTTAATGGAATTATTTGGTTACCGTATATACTCGAGTATAAGCCGAGTTTTTCAGCACATTTTTTTGTGCTGAAAATGCCCCCCTCGGCTTATACTCGAGTCTGTGTACATCTTCACCTTTGTGTGCCTGTTTCTTGGCACACATGTAGCCCCACTCTTCCACTACAAGTGTGCAAAGTTTGTTGTCTGGGGGACCTACGGTCTGGGAGCACCGATTTTTCAAAGCCGGGCACCCCTTCCATAGACTCCAATGTTAAACCGCCATTTCTCCAGTGAATTTGGGGACCCGGTACCAGCCTGTCCTAGGTCGCCTTGACTCCATACATAGCACACATATAGCCCCCCTCTTCCTCTACAAGTGTGCAAAGTTAGTTTGTTCAGGGGACCTACGGCCGGCGAGCAATGATTTTTCAAAGCCGGGTACCCTTTCCATAGACTCCCATGTTAAACGTCAGTCTAGTCACATAGCGCCGGAGATCAGGTAGGGAGATTGGGCACAGTAAGGCATGGACACAGTGAGGCATGGGCACAGTGAGGCATGGGCACAGTGAGGCATGGGCACAGTGAGGCATGGTCACAGTGAGGCATGGGCACAGTGAGGCATGGGCACAGTGAGGCATGGTCACAGTGAGGCATGGGCACAGTGTAGGGTGACCACATTTCCAAACTACCATTGAGGGACACCCTCCCTTCCCAAAAATCAGGTTGTGCTGTAACGAATCACAGCACAGTGATTCGACACAAGAGGCGGGATTTATGCTTTCTCCAATCACAAGCAGGGGGTGGGGATTGTTCTCCTCCAGGCATTCCTGGCCAGGACAAGTACTGTCAGTGAGTAAAGCGGTGATGTGGCGGCCTTTTTTGAGGGCATCAGATTGGCCCGGGGGGTGGCTGTGTCAGTTTCATTCCGGGACACTGTATTGTCCTGGAATGAATGTGCCTGGGACAGACCTGCAAAATGCGGGACTGTCCCGGGCAATCCGGGACATGTGGTCACCCTAGCACAGTGAGGCATGGTCACAGTGAGGCATGGACACAGTGAGGCATGGACACAGTGAGGCATGGACACAGTGACGCATGGACACAGTGACGCATGGACACAGTGAGGTATGGGCACAGTGAGGCATGGGCACAGTGAGGCAAAGTGAGGCATGCAGATAGACACCCTAGGCTTATACTTGAGTCTGTGTCCATCCTAAACTTTGTGCGCCTGATCCCGGCCAGCCGTAGGTCCCCTGGACCCCAAACTTGGCACACTCTTGCTCTACAAGTGTAAAAACGTTTGTTGTCCGGGGGACCTACGGCCGGGGAGCACCGATTTTTCAAAGCCGGGCACCCCTTCCATAGACTCCCATGTTAAACGGTAATTTCTCCAGTAATTTCGGGGACCCGGTACTGGCCGGCCCTAGGACACCTGGACCCCATACTTGGCACACATGTTGCCACACTCTTTCTCTACAAGTGTGCAAAGTTTGTTGTCCAGGGGACCTACGGCCGGCGAACAATGATTTTTCAAAGCCGGGCACCCCTTCCATAGACTCCCATGTTAAACGTCAGTCTAGTCACATAGCGCCGGAGATCAGGTAGAAAGATTGGGCACAGTAAGGCACAGTGAGGCATGGGCACAGTGAGACATGGACACAGTGAGGCATGGACACAGTGAGGCATGGGCACAGTGAGACATGGACACAGTGAGGCATGGACACAGTGAGGCATGGACACAGTGAGACATGGACACAGTGAGGCATGGACACAGTAAGGCATGGACACAGTGAGGCATGGGCACAGTGAGGCATGGGCACAGTCAGGCATGGGCACAGTGAGGCATGGACACAGTGAGGCATGGACACAGTAAGGCATGGACACAGTGAGGCATGGACACAGTGAGGCATGGACACAGTGAGACATGGGCACAGTGAGACATGGACACAGTAAGGCAAGGACACAGTAAGGCATGGACACAGTGAGACATGGACACAGTGAGGCATGGGCACAGTCAGGCATGGGCACAGTCAGGCATGGGCACAATGAGACATGGACACAGTGAGGCATGGGCACAGTGAGACATGGACACAGTGAGACATGGACACAGTGAGGCATGGGCACAGTGAGGCATGGGCACAGTGAGACATGGACACAGTGAGGCATGGGCACAGTGAGACATGGACACAGTGAGACATGGGCACAGTGAGGCATGGACACAGTGAGGCATGGGCACAGTGAGGCATGGGCACAGTGAGGCATGGACACAGTGAGGCATGGACACAGTAAGGCATGGACACAGTGAGACATGGACACAGTAAGGCATGGACACAGTGAGGCATGGACACAGTAAGGCATGGACACAGTGAGACATGGACACAGTGAAGCATGGGCACAGTCAGGCATGGGCACAGTGAGGCATGGGCACAGTGAGGCACAGTGAGGCATGGGCAAGTGTAACCTAGGGAGTTATTCTTACTGTCAGGGGACGTGACTTGCTGTGACACGTCACTGATCGTGACAGTGTCACTAGGCAGAACGGGGAGATGTTGTGTTTACACTAACATCTCCCCGTTCTATCTCTCCGTGAGACGATCGCGGGTATGCTCGCGGCGATAGAGTCCGCACGACAACCGCTTCTTAAAGGGGACGTATATATATGTCCTTCTGCATGCCCATGACATTCTGCAGACGTATATCTGCGTGTGCCGGGCAGCAAGCGGTTAAAGGACAACGAAGGAGAAAGATCATCGGTGTAATGAATCTTTTTAGGATTATATATGGAGGGTGATAATGAAGAACATTGCTATTTCCGGTACTTGTTACTAGGGATGGGCGAATGGTTCGGCCCGAGCCTGAGTTTGGGCCAAACATTTGGCGTTCACCAAACACCCGAATTTTGACATATTAGGTGAGGTTGAAAAAAGTCCAACAAGTCCAACCTATATGTGTGATTATCTGTCAGTCTTATGCCGCGTACACACGATCGGACATTCCGACAACAAAACCATGTTTTTTTTTTTCCAACGGCTGTCGGCTCAAACTTGTCTTGCATACACACGGTCGCACAAATGTTGTCGGAAATTCCGACTGTCAAGAACGTAGTGACGTACCACACGTACAACGGCACTATAAAAAGGAAATTCCATACCCAGTGAGCCACCCTTTGGGCTCCTTCTGCTAATCTCGTGTTAGTAGAAGTTTGGTGAGAGACGATTCGCGCGTTTCAGCCTTTGTGCTTTTCAGTCCGTTACAGCTCAGTGCAGCATGACGAATGTGCTTTCTCCATTACGAACGATAGTCTCACCAGTTCGAGCGCTCCCGTCTCATACTTGATTCAGAGCATGAGTGGAATTTTGTGTGTCGGAATTGCGTACACACAATCGGAATTTCCGACAAGAACTTTTGTTGTCGGAAAAATTGAGAACCAGCTCTCAAACATTTGTTGTCGGAAATTCCGACAGCAAATGTCCGATGGAGCCTTCACACGGAATATCCGACCAAAAGCTCACATCGAACATTTGTTGTCGGAAATTCCGATCGTGTGTACACGGCATTGAATTGTATATCCCTGTATGTTGTGGTTGTTCAGGTGCTTATCTAATAGTTTTTTGAAACTATCGATTCTCCACCGCCTGTGGAAGAGAATTCCACATCCTTGCCGCTCTTACAGTAAAGAACCCTCTATGTAGTTTAAGGTTAAACCTCTTTTCTTCTAATTTTAATGAGTGGCCGTGTGTCTTGTTAAACTCCCTTCCGCAAAAAAGTTTTATCCCTATTGTGGGGTCGCCAGTACGAGTGGCGGCTGGTGCTCAAAATTTTTTGGGGGGCGCAAACTGAAAAAAAAAAAAAACATCAATTGCCGCCACTGTGCCCATTAAACGCAGCCACTGTGCCCAAACGCCACCAGTTTGCCCCCTCAAATGCAGCCAGTTTGTCCCCAAATGCAGCCAGTTTGTCCCCAAATGCAGCCAGTTTGTCCCCAAATGCAGCCTGTTTCCCCCCAGCCCTGCACTTACCTTCCTCGGGTCAGCGCCGTCCTTTTTTCGTCCTTGATGTCTTCCCCCGCCCTCGATGTCGCTTCAGCCAATCAGGTTACCGGTAACCAGACCCGGTGAACCTGATTGGCTGACACTCCTGTCAGTGTTAACCAAGGAACGCACCCCCCGTGCGTCCCCTGGTTAACTATTTGGAAGCCGCTGGCTCTAATAGGCACTTCCAAAAACCAACCAGCCACTGTTATTCAGATGGCCGGCGCTCAACAGGGGGCCGGCCATCTGAATAGTGGGCTGTAGCGGCGGCGACAATACATAGGTTCATGCAATGCATGAACTTATGTATTGTTGTTGTGAGCGCAGGAGAGAGAGGGGGTGGCGCTCCTGCGCCCACTATGGACGCACCGCCACTGACCAGTACGGTATTTGTAAATTGAAATCTCATCCCCTCTCAAGCGTCTCTTCTCCAGAGAGAATAAGTTCAGAGCTCACAACCTTTCCTCATAACTAATATCCTCCAGACCCTTTATGAGCTTTGTTGCCCTTCTTTGTACTCTCTCCATTTCCAGTACATCCTTCCTGAGGACTGGTGCCCAGAACTGGACGGCATACTCCAGGTGCGGCCGGACCAGAGTCTTGTAGAGCGGGAGAATTATTGTTTTATCTCTGGAGTTAATCCCCTTTTTAATGCCAATATTCTGTTTGCTTTGTTAGCAGCAGTTTGGCATTGCATGCTATTGCTGAGCCTATCATCTTCTAGGACCCCCAGGTCCTTTTCCATCCTAGATCCCCCCAGAGGTTCTCCCCCCAGTGTATAGATTGCATTCATATTTTTGCCACCTCCAACCAAATAATTATTTTACATTTTTCTACATTGAACCTCATTTGCCATGTAGTTGCCCCACCCCATTCATTTGTTCAGATCTTTTTGCAAGGTTTCCACATCCTGCGGAGAAGTTTAGCTTAGTATCGTCCGCAAATACAGAGATTGAACTGTTCATCCCATCCTCCAGGTCGTTTATGAACAAATTAAATAGGATTGGTCCCAGCACAGAACCCTGGGGGACCCTTCTACCCACCCCCGACCATTCCGAGTACTCCCCATTTATCACCACCCTCTGAACTCGCCCTTGTAGCCAGTTTTCAATCCATGTACTCACCCTATGGTCCTTGCCAACGGACCTTACTTTGTACAGTAAACGTTTATGGGGAACTGCGTCAAATGCTTTAGCAAAATCCAGACACACCACGTCTACGGGGCTTCCTTTATCTAGATGGAAACTCACCTCCTCATAGAAGGTTGAAATTTGAAGGGTGTTCACCCCAACAAAAGCCCTGCAATGCACTAAGCGATGCACAGTGCATTCTGTGCCCTGATTGGGCAAAGCTTTGCCCAATCAGGGTGCGATGTAAGCTGGTTGTTAGGGTGCGAGGCCAGGAAGCCGGCCAAGGCGTCTTTATCAATCGATGAGTCATCAGCTGTCAATGGGTTTCCCCGCTGACAGCTGAACAATAAAAAAAAAGTTAAAAAATGAAGAAAAAGACCTGTCACCATTTGAGGAGACCATGAGGATGGTGAGCAGTGACAGTGCATGCATCAGTGATACTGTCCCTCTTGTCTATCTGTTGGAGCACACGCTGCGTGGAATAATGCACAGGGAACTTGAGGCAGAACAGAGGGAGGAAGAGGAGGACTACCTTACCTCTCAAGGCCCCCTTTATTCAGACAGTATTCATGTGGGCCCGCCGATCTCACAGGAGGAGGAGGAGGATGAGGATTGTGTCAGCATGGAGGTGGAGCCTATCACTCAGCATCAGCAGCAGTCTTCAAGGGATTGTTTTCAGTCCCCAGAAACCCGTGGACTTGTACGTGGCTGGGAGGAGGTGGCTGCGGATCATGTCGTCCTTAGTGACCCAGAGGACTCCGGACCGAATGCCTCAGCAAACCTACGCTGCATGGCCTCCCTGATCCTGCAAAGCCTGCGAAAGGACCCTCGGATTCGTGGTATCAAGGAGAGGAATCAGTACTGGCTGGCAACCCTTCTTGATCCACGTTACAAGGGTAAGTTTGCGGAACTTATTCATCGTCGCAGAGGGAGCAGAGGATGAAAGATCTTCGGGAGGCCTTGCAGAAAGGTTTGTGCAATGCGTTTCCAGAGCCTGGGAGGTTACAATTTCCTGGTCCTGGACAACGTGTTGCTGAGGCTTCGGTCAGTAACAGAAGGAGCGGTGGAGAAGGTGGCTGTCTTTTTCACTTTAAGCATCATTAAAATCACTGCTCCCGAAAAAACTGCAGTTTTAAAAAAAAAAATTGCATTGATACATGTCCCCTGGGGCAGGACCCGGGTCCCCAAACACTTTTTAGGACAATAACTTGCATATTAGCCTTTAAAATTAGCACTTTTGATTTCTCACGTTCGAGTCCCATGAGCTTTAATGATGTTCGAATGTTCGCGCAAACTTTCGGTCCGTTCGCATGTTCTGGATGCGAACCGAACCGGGGGGGGTGTTCGACTCATCCCTATCTATGAAGACAATGTGATTGCAGAAGATGGAGGTGTTCTGGCCATAAAACCTAACCATATGATAAGGTTTCCATTTCTGTATCCTATATATATATGTGGAATTTTCCATTTCTTTTGATACAACAGGAAATGTCTCCAAAGCAAAATCCCATCTTAGACAGTTGTCACCAGCAGAGGTATGGACTCTATCACTATTCTGGCATTTAGATGGGCATGGTTGAGCACTGCATCCAAAACTCCTAACCAGGGCCGGCCCCGCCATGGGTCCCAGTGGGTCCATTGGACCCAGGCAGCACTTTGTAAAAGTAACTTTGCTTGTAAACATTGATCAGGCTGGAGATAGAGAGATACAAAGTAACATTGTTTATAAACATTGATCAGACAGGAGATATAGAGATACAAAATAACATTGTTTATAAACATTGATCAGACAGGAGATATAGAGATACAAAATAACATTGTTTATAAACATTGATCAGACTGCAGATAGAGAGATACAAAGTAACATTGTTTATAATCATTGATCAGACACTAGATAGAAAGATACAAAGTAACATCGTTTATAAAAAATGTTCAGATGGGAGATTCAGAGATACAAAGTAACATTCTTTTTAAATGCTGTCTTCCCTGCTCTCCAAAGCAGCTAAACAAGCACAGATCAAGCTTGATTAGCTGCTTCCCAGGTTGAAACAGGCAGGTAACGATTCGGAAACTGAAAGTGATGAAACCATTGTTGCGGGGGCAGGAGAGAGGGCGGACCTTCTCGGTATTGTAGAAGTTATTGGGTGGCTGTAGTGCTGCCAGGATCCCTTTTACGAGACATCCGATCACCAGCTACAACCATGATCTACGTTTATATATGTACAACGGTCAGCAAGTGGTTAAATTATATGTCCATTCAAACTTTTTCTGACTTTAGTTTTGGACACAGAGAGGAAAAGATTGACACTTCTGTGGGGTTCTACTTCCTATCCCGGTGACTATTGTTTCACCAAAGAGGAAAATCTGCAAATAAACTGTTGCAGATTTCTTTTACTTCCTTCTCGCTTGGAACACATTATTAGGAGTAGACGAGTGTGTCTAATAAAGTGCTCGACTGTGTGATATTTTCTGCCTCGTCTCATATTAGCAGACAGGTCCAATAACAACTAGACATGGGCCGAACACCCCCCTGTTCCGTTTGCAGCAGAACTCCTGAAACAGGGGAAATGTTCTAACCCAAACGGCGAACCCCATTGAAGCCTATTGGAGGCAAACAGGAAAAATAAAAAGTGCCCATTTTGAAGGCTTAAATGCAAGTAATTGGTGATAAATGGGGTATGGGGGTCCATGTACTGCCCTGGGGGACATGTACCAATGCAAACTTTTTTTTTTTTTAAATGATTGTTTTTTTCAGGCGCAGTGATTTTAATGATGCTTAAAGTGCAACAATAAAAATGAAAAATTCCTTTGAGTATAGTGCCTGGGGGGTCCCCTTAGTCTGCCTGTAAAGTGGCGCATCTGTACCATGTATAGAACCTGCTGCAATAAAACTGACATTTAAAAAAAAAAAAAAAAAAGAGTCTAATGCCATTTAAAGTGACTTATGGTTACAATTGCTGGCACCCGCCTATTGACAAAAAATGAAGAAAAAAATGGTGTGGGGCCCCCCAGTCCTGTCCCAAAGTACCCACCCCTCCACAGGGCCGCCATCAGAAATTCTGGGGCCCCTTACACAGCTTCAGGCACGGGTCCCCTGAAGCAGAGAACCGGGGGGGTGGGGGTGCTCAAAATGCTGAAAATTATATTGAGAACAGGGGGGGGGGACTGCTGACGAAAAGACGATAATGAAATTGAGAACCGGGGGGTTGGGGGGTGCTGATGAATAGACGATATTGAAATTTGTGAAATTGAGAACCGGGCAATGTCATGCCTACCTTCTCTCCCCTCTCCAGCCGTGCTCTGATAACCGGGGAGGAGGGGACACTGAAAGTGTCATGTAAGGGCCCCGAACATCCCTGGCCGGGCCCCTGGGGACGTTCGGACCCCTTACATGTGTACTGCCTGTACCCCCCCTGATGGCGGCTCTGCCCCTCCATATTGAGGGCATGGGGCCTGGTATGGTTCATAAGGGGGGCGGGGGGCTCGCGCCCCCCACTTTCCTGACCTGCCAGGCTGCAGGTATGAATTTTGGGGGGCACCACACAGTTTTTTTTTTACATTTTAGTGTCGGTTCCCCTCCAAATCCATACCAGACCCAAAGGGCCTGGTATGGACTATGGACGGGGGGGGGGGGGCATGCATCCCTGATCATTAGCCACTGGCGTGGGGAAAAAAAGCCAAGCTCCCCTGACCCTGTCCTGGTGCCATACTCGCACAGGTACTCATTGATGGCCCTCTGCTGCGTGTGCAGCCGCTGCAGCATTGCCAACGTTGAGTTCCACCTGGTGGGCATGTCACAGATGGCGGTTTTTGGGCAGGTTGCATTCCTTTTGGAGGTCAGCCAGCCGAGCACTGGCATTATATGACCGGCAGAAATGCCCACAGACTTTCCTGGCTTGCCTCAGGAGATCCTGTAAGCCCGGGTACCTGCACAAGAACCGCTGCACCACCAAATTAAGGACGTGAGCCAAACATGGCACATGGGTCAAGTGTCCCTGTCGGAGGGCGGAGAGGAGGTTGGTGCCATTGTCACAAACCACAGTTCCTGGCTGAAGCTGGCATGGCGTCAACCACCTCTAAACCTGCCCCTGCAGAGCTGACAGAATCTCTGCCCCAGTATGGCTCCTGTCCCCTAAGCAGACCAACTCAAGCACCGCATGGCATCTTTTTGCCTGAGTGCTTGCGTAGCCCCTTGAACGCCTACGGAGCACCGCTGGTTCCGAGGAAAAATCTGCCCAGGAAGAGGCCATGGAGGAATAAGAAGAGGAGGGTGTAGAGGAGAGAGGTGTGGCAGAATCACCACTACCAGCATTTTGGAGGCGTGGTGGCGGAACAAGCTCCAACACTACTGCACCCTGTCCTGCATCCTTCCCAGCTGCCAGCAGAGTCACCCAGTACGCCGTGAAAGAAATGTAACGTCCCTGTCCATGCCTGCTGGACCATGAGTCAGCGGTAATATGCACCTTACCGCTGACTGCCCTGTCCAACGAGGCCAAGACATTGCCTTCCACATGCCGGTAGAGAGCCGGAATCCCCTTCCGTGAAAAAAAGTAGCGTTTGGGAACCTGCCACTGAGGTACCGCACATTCCACAAATTCACAGAAGGGGGCAGGGTCTACCAGCTGAAAAGGCAGCAGTTGGAGTGCTAGCAATTTAGCCAAGCTAGCATTCAGCCGCTGGGCATGTGGATGGCTGGGAGCGAACTTCTTTCGCCGGCCAACAACTGGGGTAGGGAAATTTGCCTACTACAATCGGACGTTGGTATAGCGATAGCAGATTGCCCGCAAGTACTTGGCACACCTAATTCTACACCTTCATTCCTCTCAATGCAGGTTTCTGAGAGGACTGAAGGTATAGTGGGGTTGGAGATCCCAGCTGATGAAGGAGAGGTCCACTTTGTTCTGTGGTGTGGGTCTTTTAAGTACTGTTGCCAACGGACTGCATGGGAGCTCGACATATGTCTGGTCAAGCATGTGGTGTTTAAGTGGCTGCTGTTTTGGCCACGCTTGATATGCTTCAGACATATGTTGCAAACAGCAACGGTGCGATCTGCTGCACATGTCTCAAAAAAGGCCCACACCAAAGAACTTTTGGAAAAACGTGCGGAGTCAGCAGCGCCCTGCACATGCGGAGTTCTGTGGTGGGATGCAGTCGGTTGGCTGCCCTTAAGCTGGCCCCTGGAGGGTATCCTGACTCGTTGGAGATGTGCCTCCTCCTCCTCCTCCTCCTCCTCTCTCCTATCAGGCACCCACGTAGAGTCAGTGACCTCATGATCCACTCCCTCCTCGTCACTGGAGCAAACCTAGCAGTATGCTGCAGCTGGGGGAACATGAATGCCAGTTTGTTGTCCTTCTTTGGCACCCCCTCTCTCTGGGCTCACGTTACTGCCTTCCTCAAGCTGGGTACCATCATCGAAGCCTTCAAAACGCTGCGAATCCTCCTGCAGCATGTACCCAACACTGTGGTTGAACAGTTCGGGGGACTCCTCCGTGCATGATGGTGGGGCTAGGGAAGGAGTAACTAATGACAAGGAGCCGATGGAATAGGCCGCTTTGGCAACTGCATTGGCAGCCAAAATACTCTGTGCCTGGGTGACAGAGGATGAGGAGGATGAGGACGGCTTTGTGATCCACTCTACCAACTGCATGTTCTGGCTCAACACGGCCAGTTGTCGAAAAAAAGGACAAGTGTGCCCCACGGCCACGTTCTGAGGATGCACCGTGTCCACGACCAGCACTGTTGGCTGTAGACACAGCCTGCTTGCTTGCCCTCTTTTAGTGGCCTGTGAGCTTCTGCCTCTCCTTGTTGGCCTTCCAGACATACTGTAAAATTAGACTAGCAAAACACTGCCTGAAGTTTACTAGAAAAAGTACACCAGGAATGGCCTGCAGTCAGGTATAGGCTTGCCTACACTAGAATGCAGTGGATATATATGTAAGAGACTATATACCTGTATATATTTAATGCACTGAAGATCACTGAATCACCTGCCTGGCCTGCCTGCCTGAAGTATTTTAGAAACAGTACACCAGGAACGGTCTGCAGTGAGATCTAGCTAAACTGGTTAAAGTGTATATATATATATATATATATATATATATATACAAAGCCGGGATGTATATATATATACTAAATACACTACAGCTAACTAAATAAACTGCCATCTCAAAGTAAATGAAATGACTCTCTCTCTCTGACACTCTCTATCTCTCTCTCCGCCGGAACACACTACAGAAGGCCGACGTGCAGGCATTCCTTATATAGTGTGGGGCGTGGACTTAGTCCCCCTGAGCCATAATTGCCCAAAGGCACCCTGCCTTTGGCCAATTATGGTTCTCTTTGGTGACGGCGCTGTGATTGGCCAAAGCATGCGGGTCATAGTGCATGCTTGGCCAATCATCAGCCAGCAATGCACTGCGAAGACGCAGTGTATGATGGGACGCGACGCGACGCTCGAATTTGACGCGGACGCCCTATAATGTTCGATCTTCGTCAAATGATCGAACAGCCGATGTTCAACTCGAACAGAAAGCTCATCCCTAGTCACTGACATTTGTTCAGCATGTCAAACAAAAAGTGCCGGTCAACACGTTTTTTTTAGAAGTCCCTTCATTTCCTTCAGCAAACTGATGACTATGTCCGCGCCAAAGGCTTTTGTGATGCCTGAGAGGAATACAATCACCTCCTCAGGGGCTGCAGGCTGTTTGGTTTCTACAAATGAAAAAAAAAAAAAAAGAGATCATCCGGCTTCACAGATACACAAAGCTTCTGGCAGTATTTATAACACTGAGGAGAACGTGGCAATTGTATTCCTCGGAGGCCAAAAAGCCTTTGGCTTGGACACCGCAACCGATTTGCTAAAGGAAATGATAAGACTAAAGGAAAAGTGTGATGACCGGCAATTTTTGTATGACATTTGGAACAAATGTAAGTGAAGATGGTTTGATTGCAGAAGATTGAGGTGTGCTGGCAGCATCTTCTCATCTGATTGCTGTTGTTGACATCCCCCAGTTGTTCCATAACCTTCACATAAGGCTTGGTGGCGGAACAAGCCTTATGTGACCTTCCAATGAGGACATGTGTCCTGGTGAGAACTGACTAAGGTTAGGTTCACATATGCACATTTTATAAGTGCCCCCCTCTCTCGGTTATCTTTTTCCAATGTCCTTATATGTCCTTTTCAATCTTAAGCCAGTATATTAGACTTGTGCACAACGGAAAAATATGTTTAGTTTAGTTTAGTTTCTTTTCGGTCCTGTTGATTCGTAATCATTCGTAATTTTGCTAACCCTAAATCTAACCCTAATCCCCTAACCCTAAGTCTCAACCCTAACCCTAAGTCTCTACCCTAACCCTAAGTCTCAACCCTAACCCTAACCCCCTAACCTTATATCTCAACCCTAACCCTAACCCCTAACCCCCTAACCCTAAGTCTCAACCCTAACCCTAAGTCTCTACCCTAACCCTAAGTCTCAACCCTAACCCTAACCCCCCAACCCTATGTCTCAACCCTAACCCTAAGTCTCAACCCTAACCCCCTAACCCTAACCCCCTAACCCTAAGTCTCAACCCTAACCCTAAGTCTCAACCCTAACCCTAACTCTAACCCCCTAACCATAACCGCCTAACCCTAAGTCTCAACCCTAAGTCTCAACCCTAACCCTAACCCCCTAACCCTAAGTCTCAACCCTAACCCTAACCGCCTAACCCTAACCCCCTAACCCTAAGTCTCAACCCTAACCCTAAGTCTCAACCCTAACCCTAACCCTTACCCCCTAACCCTAACCCCCTAACCCTAAGTCTCAACCCTAATCCTAAGTCTCTACCCTAACCCCCTAACCCCCAACCCTAAGTCTCAACCCTAACCCTAAGTCTCAACCCTAACCCCCTAACCCTAACCCCCTAACCCTAAGTCTCCACCCTAACCCTAAGTCTCAACCGTAACCCTAACCCACTAACCCTAACCCCTAACCCTAAGTCTCAACCCTAACCCTAAGTCTCAACCCTAACCCTAACCCCCTAACCCTAACCCTCTAACCCTAAGTCTCAATCCTAACCCTAACCCTAACCCTAACGGGATTTTTCGTGTTCGGACTAATTTGTATTTTCACAAGCGACATTTTTTGTTGAATCGGAATGATTCGTATTAATGTAAGCCTTATTTTGAGTTGATTTATAATTCGTACTTTCGGTAGAGTACTAGTGATGAGCCGAACACCCCCGGGTTCGGTTCGCACCAGAACCCGCGAACGGACCGAAAGTTCGTACGAACATTAGAACCCTATTAAATACAATGGATGCGAACGTTCGAATTCTAAAGTGCTAATTATAACGACTATTATGCATGTTATTGTCCTAAAAAGGGTTTGGGAACCCGGGTTGTGCACCAGGGGACATGTATCAATGCAAAAAGAAGTTTTAAAAACGGTCGTTTTTCGGGAGCAGTCATTTTAATGATGCATAAAGTGAAAAAAAAAAAGTAAAATATTCCTTTAAATATCGTACCTGGGGGGTGTCTAAAGTATGCCTGTGAAGTGCCACGTGTTTCCCGTGTTTAGAACTGTCCCTGCACAAAATGACACTTCTAAAGGAAAAAAAAGCCATTTAAAACTGCTTGCGGCTTTAATGTAATGTCTGGTCCCGGTAATATGGATGAAAATCTTTAAGAAAAATGACATAGCTACCCCATGACCCCCTCCCCCCCCTACCCCAGCCCATTACCAGCCCCTTTGGGTCTTGTATGGATATTAAGGGGAGCCCCGCACATAAAATAAAAAAGGCCCTATATACTCTGAACAGCCGTATACAGGCGGTGCATACAAGACAGGGACTGTAGGTTTGTTCTTATGTAGAATCTGTTTGTAATTTTGAACAGGTACATTGTTTAAGTGTAGCTCCAGCCCAAAAATCTATTTTTAAACTTTTTGGAAAACATAGGTAAGGGTTATCACCCCTGTAACATTTGTTTTGCTGTCTGTGCCCCTGTTCAGAACATTTCACCTCACTTTCCGTCCCAATGACAACTGTTTTTGAAATGTGGTGTTTTTCTTGAAACAAGGATTGGTGATAAAGCATCAGTACAGAGGAGACACCTTTCTCCCATATTAATTCTTACAGGAGAGAATTTTCCTTCCAAGGGGTAGATTTCCTCTCACTTCCTGTTGTCTTCTTGCGTTTGCAAGTAGGAGTCGTTTGTAAGTTGGATGTTTGAAAGTAGGGACCTGCCGTATATACTCTGCAGAAATAGGCCCCTTAGTTGTTGGTGTTGGCACAACACTGTAAGCACTCACAGTTACACTTGGTTGGTGCTGGAACGCCCTGCTGTCAACTATTATATCAGGAATTGTAATAACATATAATTGTTGAACAGTGGTAGTAAAAATTGGGCCTTTGATGGTGGTGCTGGTGCCACAACACTGTAAGCCCTGACAGTTACTCTTGCTGGGTGCAGCAATGGGCCCTGCTGTGAATTATTAGATCAAGAATTGTAATTGCATGCCCCTGTTGAACAGGGGCTGAAAAATTGGGCCTTTCGTGGTGGTGGTGGTGGTGGTGGTGGTGTTGCCACAACACTGTAAGCCCTCAGAGTTACTCTTGGTGGGTGCAGGAATGGGCCCTGCTGTGAATTATTAGATCAAGAATTGTAATTGCATGCCCCTTTTGAACAGGGGCTGAAAAATTGGGCCTTTCGTGGTGGTGGTGGTGGTGGCGTTGCCACAACACTGTAAGCCCTCAGAGTTACTCTTGGTGGGTGCAGCAATGGGCCCTGCTGTGAATTATTAGATCAAGAATTGTAATTACATGCCCCTGTTGAACAGGGGCTGAAAAATTGGGCCTTAGGCACTGGTGGCACAACACTGCAACCCCTCACAGATACTGTACTTGGAGCACAGCAATGAGCCCTGTTGCAAAGTATTGCTTCAAAAATTGTAATTACACGCCCCTGTTAAACAGGGGCTGAAAAATTGGGCCTTAGGCACTGGTGGCACAACACTGCAACCCCTCACAGATACTGTACTTGGAGCACAGCAATGAGCCCTGTTGCAAAGTATTGCTTCAAAAATTGTAATTACACGCCCCTGTTAAACAGGGGCTGAAAAATTGGGCCTTAGGCACTGGTGGCACAACACTGCAACCCCTCACAGATACTGTACTTGGAGCACAGCAATGAGCCCTGTTGCAAAGTATTGCTTCAAAAATTGTAATTACACGCCCCTGTTAAACAGGGGCTGAAAAATTGGGCGTTAGGCACTGGTGGCGGCACCCATAAACAAAAATGATCTTCCAAGCTATCATCATCAATCGTATCATTGAGGACTCGGAGGAGGAGGATAGCCAGTCAACATAACAGCACAGGCACTCAGCATCAGCATCAGTCTTGAAGGGATGTGACATGTTAAAATCAATTAGTCTGTTATATCAGCATCAGGTGTGTGGTAGCTGGTGGTGATCCAAGACTGGTTCATCTTGATGAAAGTCAGTCGATCAACCGAGTCGGTGGACAGGCGCACCCTGTGATCCGTGACAAATCCTCCAGCAGCACTGAATGTGCGTTCCGAAAGAACGCTGGATGCAGGACAGGCCAGTAGCTCAATTGCATACTGTGCAAGCTCTGGCCAGTGATCCATCCTCAAGACCCAGTAAGCCAGAGGATTTTCGGTGGGGAAGGTGTCCAAGTCTGACCTTGCCCCTAGATATTCCTGCACCATGTTTATCAGACGCTGGCGATGGTTGCTGGAACCGATCATACTTTGGGGCTGCGGACTAAAGAATTGTCTGAACGCATCGGTCAGACGGCCACCTTCCCCCGCTCCTTCTTTGACTGGCCGAAGCCTCAGCAACTCGTTGTCCAGGACCAGGAGTTTGTAACCTCCCAGTCTCTGGGAACGCGTTGCACAGACCTTTCTGCAAGGCCTCCCGGAGTTGTCTCATCCTCTGCTCCCTCTGCGACGGTAACATAAGGTCCGCAACCTTACCCTTGTACCGTGGATCAAGGAGAGTGGCCAGCCAGTAATGGTCCCTCTCCTTGATCCGAAGAATACGAGGATCCTTCCGCAGACTTTGCAGGATCAGGGAGGCCATGCAGCGTAGGTTAGCTGAGGCATTCGGTCCGGAGTCCTCTGGGTCACTAAGGACGACATGATCCGCAGCCACCTCCTCCCAGCCACGTACAAGTCCACGGGTTTCTTGGGACTGTAAATCATCCCTAAAAGACTGCTGCTGTTGATGCTGCTGAGTGCCAGGCTCCACCTCCATGCTGACACAATCCTCCTCCTCCTCCTCCTCGTCCTCTTCCTGTGCGATGGGTGGGACAGAAGGAACACTGTCTGGGTAAAGGGGGCCTTGAGAGGCAAGGAAGTCCTCCTCTTCCTGCCTCTGTTCTGCCTCAAGTGCCCTGTCCATTATTCCACGCAGCGTGTGCTCCAACAGGTGGACAAGAGGTACAGTGTCACTGATGCATGCACTGTCACTGCTCACCATCCTCGTGGCCGCCTCAAATGGTGCCAGGACAGTGCATGCATCCCTGATCATGCCCCACTGGCGTGGAGAAAAAAAACCAAGCTCCCCTGACCCTGTCCTGGTGCCGTAGTCGCACAGGTACTCATTGATGGCCCTCTGCTGCGTGTGCAGCCACTGCAGCATGGCCAACGTTGAGTTCCACCTGGTGGGCATGTCACATATAAGGCGGTTCTTGGGCAGGTTCAACTCCTTTTGCAGCTCAGCCAGGCGAGCACTGGCATTATAAGATCTGCGGAAATGCACACAGACTTTCCTGGCCTGCCTCAGGACATCCTGTAAGCCCGGGTACCTGCCCAAGAACCGCTGCACCACCAGGTTAAGGACGTGAGCCACACAGGGCACATGGGTCAGTTGTCCCTGTCAGAGGGCGGAGAGGAGGTTGGTGCCATTGTCGCAAACCACCATTCCTGGCTTAAGCTGGCGTGGCGTCAACCACCTCTCGGCCTGGCCCTGCAGAGCAGACAGGACCTCTGCCCCAGTGTGGCTTCTGTCCCCCAAACACACCAGCGCAAGCACGGCATGGCATCTTTTTGCCTGCGTACTTGCGTAGCCCCTTGAACGCCTACGGAGCACCGCTGGTTCAGAGGACAAAGCACAGGAAGAGGCCATGGAGGAAGAAGAAGAGGAGGGGGTGGAGGAGAGAGGTGTGTCACAACCAGTAGTAGCATTTTGGAGGCGTGGCGGTGGAACAACCTCCAACACTACTGCACCTTGTCCTGCATCCTTCCCAGCTGCCAAAAGAGTGACCCAATGGGCCGTGAAAGAAAGGTAACGTCCCTGTCCATGCCTGCTGGACCATGAGTCAGCGGTAATATGCACCTTACCGCTGACCGCCCTGTCCAGCGAGGCCAAGACATTGCCTTCCACATGCCGGTAGAGAGCCGGAATAGCCTTCCGTGAGAAAAAGTGGCGTTTGGGAACCTGCCACTGAGGAACCGCACATTGCACAAACTCACGGAAGGGGGCCGAGTCTACCAACTGAAAAGGCAGCAGTTGAAGCGCTAGCAATTTAGCCAAGCTAGCATTCAACCGCTGGGCATGTGGATGGCTGGGAGTGAACTTCTTTCGACGGTCCAGCAGCTGGGGCAGGGAAATTTTCCTGCTAGAATCGGACGTCGGTGTACTGCTAGCAGAGTGGCCGCAAGTACTTGGCTGTGACACACCTAATTCTACACCTTCATTCCTCTCAGTGCATGTTTCAGAGAGGACTGAAGTTATAGTGGGGTTGGAGATCCCAGCTGATGCGGTGCAAGGAGAGGTCCGCTTTGTTCTTTGGTGTGGGTCTTTGAGGTAGGCTTGCCAACGAGCTGCATGGCAGGTCAACATATGTCTGGTCAGGCATGTGGTACCCAAGCGGCTGATGTTTTGGCCACGCGATATACGCTTGAGACATATGTTGCAAACAGCAGCTGTGCGATCTGATGCACTAGCCTCAAAAAAGGCCCACACCAAAGAACTTTTTGAATGACGGGCAGAGGCAGCGCCCTGCACAGGCAGAGCTCTGCGGTGTGATTCCGTCGGTGTACTTCCCTTACGCTGGCCACCAAAGGGCATCCTGCCTCGTTGGAGATGTGCCTCCTCCTCATCCTCCTCCTCCTCCTCTCTCCTATTAGGCACCCACGTGGAGTCAGTGACCTCATCATCCCCTCCCTCCTCATCACTGGAGCCAATCTGGCAGTATGCTGCAGCTGCTGGAACATGACTGCCAGATTGGTGTCCTTCTTGAGCATCCCCTCTGTCTGCTCTCACGCTACTGCCTTCCTCTAGCTGGGTTTCATCATCAGACCCTTCGAAACGCTGGATATCCTCCTGGAGCATGTACCCAGCACTGTGCTCAAACAGTTCGGGGGACTCCTCAGGAGGAGGACATGGTGGGTCTAGGGAAGGAGTGACTGATGATGAGTCTGACATTGATACCAGGGAAGAGGACGCTTTGGCAGCTGCTTTGCCAGTACCCTGAGCCTGGGTGAGAGAGGATGAGGAGGAGGAGGAGGGCTTGGTCATCCACTCTACCAAGTCTTCGGCATGATGTGGCTCAACATGTCCAGCTGCCGAAAAGAAGGACAAGCGTGTCCCATGGCCATGTGCTGATGACAATGCACCGCGTCCACGACCAGCACTGTTGCCCCCAGACACAGAGCCTGCTTGCCCTCTTTTATTGCCTCCTGACTGTCTGCCTCTCCTTGTTTGCCTTCCAGACATTCTAATGGATGGCCTGCAGGGAGATGGGGAAAAAAGCAATAAGGGCTACCTTCAGGTGTCCTTCTCTGTCCCTTTAATTAAGGATTTCTAAATATGGTTGAGGATGATTGCTTTCGCACAGAATAGCACAACGACAACTTCCCTGACTGTCCAAAAAACAAGGATTTCAAAGATGGTTGATGAGGAATGCTTTAGCACAGTATAGCACAATGAGAATTTCCCTCACTGTCCTTCCCTGTCCCTACAAACAAGGTTTAGCACAGTAAAACACACTGACACTCTCCCTACCTATAGTTTTCTGTCCCTATAAATTTTTTTTTTTTTAAAGATGGTTGATGAGGAATGCTTTAGCACAGTATAGCACATTGAGAATTTCCCTCACTGTCCTTCCCTGTCCCTACAAACAAGGTGTAGCACAGTAAAACACACTGACACTCTCCCTACCTATAGTTTTCTGTCCCTATAATTGTTTTTTTTTTTAAAGATGGTTGATGAGGAATGCTTTAGCACATTATAGCACAATGAGAATTTCCCTCACTGTCCTTCCCTGTCCCTACAAACAAGGTTTAGCACAGTAAAACACACTGACACTCTCCCTACCTATAGTTTTCTGTCCCTATAAAAAAAGTTTTTTTAAAGATGGTTGATGAGGAATGCTTTAGCACACTATAGCACAAGGAGAATTTCCCTCACTGCCCTTCCCTGTCCCTAGAAACAAGGATTAGCACAGTAAAACACACTGACACTCTCCCTACCTATAGTTTTCTGTCCCTATAAAAAAAGTTTTTTTAAAGATGGTTGATGAGGAATGCTTTAGCACAGTATAGCACAATGAGAATTTCCCTCACTGTCCTTCCCTGTCCCTACAAACAAGGTTTAGCACAGTAAAACAGACTGACACTCTCCCTACCTATCCTTCTCTTTCCCTAAACTAAAGGAATCCAGGTTAAGCAAGAAAAAAAAATGTCACTGTCCCTGCCTATGCTTCTCTTTCCCTGCTCTGGAACACACTACACTAGGCCGCCGTGCTGGCGGCCTTTTATAGTGTGGGGCGTGTACTAAACACCCTCAGCAATAATTGGCCACAGGCATCCTGCCTGTGGCCAATCATTGCTCTCCTCGCTGCCGGCGCTGTGATTGGCCAAGCATGCGGGGTCACAGTGCATGCTTGGCCAATCACAGCGCCTGGATGACACTGCGATGGCGTAGTGCATTGTGGGCCGCGAATTAGGCGCGAACGGCCCAAATCGTTCGTTGTTCGGCAAACGATCGAACAGCCGATGTTCGAGTCGAACGTATGTTCGACTCGAACACCGAGCTCATCCCTATAGAGTACATTGTTTTTCCGTTGATTCTGGACACAACTCCTACTTTCGTAACTTTTTTTTTGGTTCGTTGATTCGTAATTTTCCCGTGTCTCTCTCACAATGGCACTGCCTAACGTGCTTCGAATGGATTTGTAACTTTTTTTGGTTCGTTGATTTGTAATTTTCTGTGTCGCTCTCACAATGGGGCTGCCTAACGTGCTTCGAATGGATTCGTATTTTTCTAAATACCATGCGGTTATTTGTAACGATTCAAAATCTCGTATTTTACTGCGGTTATAGCCTCCACCCCCTGTACACCATTTTGAGAGGGAGTTCAGCACGGTGAGGGAGTAGCAGAGAGCAGAGCAGAGTGTTATTGTGCTTTGAATTGGATTCGTACATTCTGAACTTTTTTTTTGGTTCGTTGATTCGTAATTTTTCGTGACGGATCACAACAAGTCGACTTGCTGTTGCATTAGGCCGCATTAACGCAACAACAAATTATGCCGAAGGCATTCGGGCATTCACTATTTGCGATAAAATTTATTTCGGATTCGGTTTTATTCGTAATTGCTTTGTTCGGAAATTTGAATGCTTCCGAACGTCCGAAAGTTGCTAAATTCGTACGAATTTTGTTTTGTTACAAAACAAATTGCTCAAGCCTACAGTATATATTGTAACACGGGGGACTATTAGCTCTCGTGGTAGATGCATTTTCAAGTGATTCACGATGGTCAGGAACTATATTTTAGTTTTTATATTCATGGCAGCCCATTTTTATTGAAAAGGGCCAATAAAAGTCTGTGACATAAAAGTTTCTCACGCAGGGGTTCTTCTCCATCAAATACACACAACCGAAAATACTAGCCCACCTGGCTCTCTCTTTAGCAGTACCTCTGCTCGTTACTCTGGTCCTCAGATCATAGGTTCTTCGATGCTGATGGGTACACTCTAACACACACAGCTCATTGGGCCTTAATCCTCAGGCCACTTATTGTCACTTGCCGACAATCATGCTCTGGCTGCCTCCTGCAGCCCTTCTGACTCCTGGAGAGGCATGGAGTCCTCCTGACTTCCCATGCATAGACCTCTTGTCTGTAGAGTGGAGCAGTCTCCAACTGGGAGCCGTGAGGTATTCCCATACCTTCATTATAAGGAGTGTGCTCACCTGAGCACACACCCTGCTGGTCCTCCACAAAACCTGGACACAGGTCCCACCCAAGACACTATGGAATCTCCCAACTACAGAGCCCTGTCCAGGTATATCCACTCCACAGCTACACTCTGTAGACCTGCACTGAGCCAATGTGCACACCTTGTGTCCTTCAAATCACCAATTTCACAGTGACAGCGTCTCCTCCTGTCACAATAGTAGTCAGCGGATCTCACCAACTTCTCCGCCTGCTGCGTAGACTCATCCCCTTCATCCCAGAAGAGGAGATAGCAGTAGTAGTCGGAACAATCATCAATTCCTGACTGGACTAAGCAAACTCCCTCTACGTAGGACTACCTAAATACCAGAGGCGCGCCTACAAGTCGTCCAGAACACGGCAGCCAGACTGGTAACAGGGAAAAAACCCTGGGAATCCATCACCCCATCCCTGAGGACTCTTCATTGGCTAACCGTAAAGGATCAGGTCACCTTGAAGACCCTCTGTCTCACCCACAAATGCACACAAGGAAACGCTCCTCAATATCTATGCGAGAAAATAAAACACTACATCCCCAATCGCATTCTCCGATCAACTAACCAAAACCTCCTCCACATCCCCAAGTCCCGCTACAAATCAAAGGGAGAATGAAGATTTGCAGTCCAAGGATGACGGCTACCCATCAACATCCGTATGGAAGAAAACCACCGGGACTTCAGGAAAAAAACTTAAGACCCACCTCTTCTGAAGGATCAGGACGACACTGAATGGAAAAAGTGCCTTGAGGCGATTTAGTTCGCATTTGTAGCGCTATACATGTTATTCACTCACTCATCCACAATATCTGCAGGGCCGCCATCAGGGGGTACAGGCAGTACACCTGTAAGGGGCCCGTAAGTCCCCAGGGGCCCGGATGGCAACCCCACTATTTTTTATTCTTTTTTTTGTAAGGGGCCCAGAGGTCCCCAGGGGCCCGGAGGTCCCCAGGGCCCCGGATGGTAACCCCCATTTTTTTTATATACATTTTTTTTTGTAAGGGGCCCAGAGGTCCCCAGAGGCCCGGAGGTCCCCATGGCCCAGGATGGCAACCCCCCCCTTTTTTTTTTGTATAATTTTTTTTTTTTATTTGTAAGAGGCCCAGAGGTCCCCAGGGCCCCGAATGGCAACCCCCCCTTTTTTTTCTTGTTTTTTTGTTCGTCAGCACCCAAAGCCCCCCCCCCCTGACCTCACAGCAGCAGCACCCCCCCACTTCTCAATTTGTGGCACCCCCCGCTTCTCAATTTGCTCCAGGGGGCCCATGCCTGAAGCTGTGTAAGGGGCCCCAAAATTCCTGATGGCGGCCCTGAATATCTATACCTACTTCCTTTTTTACATTTCCAGATTTTTTTCCTGCAAGATTCAACTTTTTGTCCACTACAGCCACGGGCTCTTTGTTGGACCCAGGTCCAGTGCCAAAACTACAGCGCAACCGTTTATCTATGGGATCCCACAATTAAACTTTATTAGCTGTATCATCTACAGATTTTATATTAAGGTACATCTATTTTATATCATTTTCTCTTTTACCCTGACCCAGTGGGGGGTTTGGCTGGGTTTAATATTGAAGATAATAAGCAGTGCTATATATATTATATATTCTATTTTATAGAGTCTGTGATCCTTCTTATAAAAACAGATTGTATCATACAAGTGGAGACACACACCTCCTTAAAAACGACATGTAAGCAATATTATACAAAATATTTTGGTTATATACTATACAGTGGAATCTTGGATTACGAGCATAATCCGTTCCAGGAGAATGCTCGTAATCCAAAGCACTCGCATATCAAAACGAGTTTCCCCATAGAAGTCAATGGAAACAAAAATAATTAGTTCCGCATTGACTTCAATGGAATGCAAAACCGCATGCGGCCAGAAGTGGGGGGGCGCCAGAGAGCCTCGGAAATGCTCGGGGACAGCTCGGCTGACCTCAGAAAGGTTTAGAAACACCCGGGAACTGAGTATTTCCGAGTTTTTCCCGAGTGATTCCGAGTATTTCCGTAATGGATCCGAACTGTTCCGAACCGTTCCAAGTGTCACCGGCGCCCCCCCACCTCTGGCCAAATGCGGTACTGCACACCCCATTAGCTAGAATTCTGCTTGTCTTGCGAGACAACACTCGCAAACCGAGTCAGAATTTTAAAAAAAAAGTTGCTCGTCTTTCAAAATGCTCGTTAACCGCGTTACTCGGAAACCAAAGTTCCATTGTAGTTACCAATCTGTGTCATTACATTTACTATCTTGAAATACCCTCAGCATATACTTGTGTGTCCGCACATCTTGACGCATGAGCCTTTTTATGGCCGCCCAGGGAGGTTCCCGCCTGAGTCTGACCAGGAAGTCGGCGCTAAACTGACGGCTTTCGCCATGTGATTAAAGTGTCTGGGATGTGAGAATAGTATATACTGTATGTACATGCATCATGTTTGTTTACCACTGTATACTCTGATAAATGTATGTTCTTATCTAAATAGATTTGCAAAAGCTCCTGAAGAAGCGACAAAATGTTGTGAAACATGCAGAGGGAAATATACAAGGACTAGTGGTACCCCAAAATTTCCAGGATTGGTTGATTGTATGTTTGCAACAAGCACTATATAAGATAATTTATCCTCTAGGGCAGGGGTCACCAAACTATGGTCCTCCAGATGTTCAGGAACTACAATTCCCATCATGCCTAGTCATGCCTGTGAATGTCAGAGTTTTACAATGCCTCATGGGACGTGTAGTTCCGCAACAGCTGATGGTTTGTAGTTTTTAAATCCCTGATCTAGGAGATCCATATTTTGTCCAAAACTAAAAATTTTAAGACATTTTTCAGTATTTTCTACTATTGTATTGTTTACAAAATATTTTTAATGTAGACCAATAAATAGTTTTCTTTTACTTAGGTGCCTATAAAGGCTAATATTTTACTCCCTTGAGCCCCAACATATAAACAATGTTACTTTGTATCTCTCAATCTCTTGTCTGTTCAATGTTTATAAACATCATTACTTTGTATCTCTCCATCTCCTGTCTGATCAATGTTTATAAACAATGTTACTTTTGTATGTCCCTCTATGTCCCGCCTGATCAATGTTTATAAACAATATTAATTTGTATCTCTCTATCTCCCTTCTGATCAATGTTTATAAACAATGTTACTTTGTATCTCTTTATCTCCCGTCTGATCAATGTTTATAAACAATGTTACTTTGTATCTCTCTATCTCCTGTTTGATCAATGTTTATAAACAATGTTACTTTGTATCTCATGCCTGAACAATGTTGTGTGATGGAGAGATCTTCATGGCCTTCCAATGAGGACATGTCTAAGGCTAGGTTCCCATCACCTTATTTCCTATGGGTCCCGTTCACATCTATGCAGTTTCCCGCCATGTATTTTATCTACTATCAATGGTATGATTTATCAATAGTTCCTGGGGTGCGTATTCAATGTCCCGTATCTCTCTTTTTGCTTTGATTTCAGTTGGTGTAAAAGGGTCCTTATTGTAAATAGTTAAGATGGTGTCTTTACAAGTCCCCGCCTGCAATATACCGCTGATGGGCGGACGGTGCAGGCAAAGCGGCATACCTGTACATCGTTGCCAACTTCTGTGTGTAGGGCGCATGCACGCGCGCCCCCTGCTGGCACCCACTGTGATTGTACACAGCAGGAGCCTGTTAGCAAGTCCCGACCAATGATTCACAGCCGGGACCTGCTGAGCAGCTGTGTGCAATCACAACCCAGAGCCCTGTGATGACAATGAACACAGAGCTCTGTACAGAGCTCTGCAAACCAAGGATGAAAAACTTAGAGATCTATTAGTAAAAGCAGCACACACATTACACACAATACACACATTACACACAATATACACATTACACACAATACACACAATACACACATTACACACAAAATACACATTACACACAATACACACATTACACACAATATACACATTACACACAATACACACATTACACACAAAATACACATTACACACAATACACACATTACACACAATATACACATTACACACAATACACACAAAATACACATTACACACAATACACACATTACACACAATATACACATTACACACAATACACACATTACACACAAAATACACATTACACACAATACACACAATACACACATTACACACAATATACACATTACACACAATACACACAATACACACATTACACACAAAATACACATTACACACAATACACACATTACACACAAAATACACATTACACACAATACACACATTACACACAATATACACATTACACACAATACACACAATACACACATTACACACAATACACACATTACACACATTACACACAAAATACACATTACACACAATACACACACATTACACACATTACACACAATACACACATTACACACAATATACACATTACACACAATACACACATTACACACAATATACACATTACACACAATACACACAATACACACAATACACACAATACACACATTACACACAAAATACACATTACACACAATACACACATTACACACAATACACACATTACACACAATACACACAATACACACATTACACACATTACACACATTACACACAATACACACATTACACACAATACACACAATACACACATTACACAAATTACACACAATACACACAATACACACAATACACACATTACACACAATACACACAATACACACATTACACACAATACACACAATACACACATTACACAAATTACACACATTACACACAATACACACAATACACACATTACACACAATACACACAATACACACATTACACAAATTACACACATTACACAAATTACACACATTACACACATTACACACAATACACACATTACACACATTACACACATTACACACAATACACACAATACACACATTACACACAATACACACATTACACACAATACACACATTACACAAATTACACAAATTACACACAATACAAACATTACACACATTACACACATTACACACAATACACACATTACACACATTACACACAATACAAACATTACACACATTACACACAATACACACAATACACACATTACACACATTACACACAATACACACATTACACACATTACACACATTACACACAATACAAACATTACACACATTACACAAATTACACACAATACACACAATACACACAATACACACATTACACACATTACACACAATACACACATTACACACATTACACACAATACACACATTACACACATTACACACAATACACACAATACACACATTACACACATTACACACATTACACACAATACACACATTACACACATTACACACATTACACACAATACAAACATTACACACATTACACACATTACACACAATACACACATTACACACATTACACACAATACAAACATTACACACATTACACACATTACACACATTACACACAATACACACATTACACACATTACACACAATACACACAATACAGACATTACACACATTACACACAATACAAACATTACACACATTACACACATTACACACAATACACACATTACACACAATACACACATTACACACATTACACACAATACAAACATTACACACATTACACACATTACACACAATACAAACATTACACACATTACACAAATTACACACAATACAAATGTAGCGGGGTGTTCCCCTTTAATGCAGAGAGACAAGAAGTTCCAGGTGAGAGGTGAGTCGGGAGGAAGTAAAGAGACATTATGGAAGTGAAAGTAGAGGAGAGAGAGACTACATCTCCCAGTACATCTTGCAGCACCCAGGGTGCATTGCTCCAGAACAGAGACTGCTGGGGCAGACTTTATAAAGGGGAGGCGGAGTTTTGGTCGGCCTCTTTGGACACCCCTCTCCTAGCAAGAGGATCTCTGTGCTGAACTGCTGTGTGCACAAGGCCTGAAGCCCGGGCCGTGTGCTCCTTTCCAAAGAGCCCTCTGCCAGCCTAGCAGAGCCTTAGAGACATCTAATCCTCCTTGCTGCAGTACACCAGAAGGATTGAAGACTTGGATGTCGGTGGATTCCTGTTCCTAGACGAATCGATGGAGGAAACGGACTTGGACTTGTCCAGGTGGTGAGAGCTGTTTAAAGACAGATACGTTATCTTTACTATTCGTTGGGATTACAAAGTTGTTCTTCAAGTGCACCACCGAGAGATTGCTAGCGAATATTGTTTCACTGAACTTCCATTTAGATCAGTCAGGCCTGACTGCATAGGTAGACATTGCTAGGTGTTAGTCTACCCATGAGGGGAAGTAGCTGTAAAAGGGCAGCGCTAGAGTTGCATAGCAATACTTTATTATTCTGATTACTCTGTTTATCTTTATTACTGTTTATTGCAGGGATCTGCAACTTGTTATACTGTTGTTTATTACTTGCCCATTAGCCTCAGTAAAATATCTGGGTCAAGTACATTGGTGTCAGTTTCACTTACTTTAATAGAAGTTTTAAAGTATATCACTGTGTGTGTTTGCCATAGGACTGCGTCACCTAGAGTTGCGGTCACGCGGTCCTATCTCCCCTTACTAGCTGTGCCACGGGAGGTTAGAGCCGATTGCCAGGGGTTGACAGCGGTGCACTGCAGGGCCCAAATCAATACCAGCGGCTCTCTTAACTGGGGGTAGCGCTACACGTGGGGGCTCGAGCCGGGATCCTTGTACGTTGCACGCTGCAATCAAGCCGGTCAGAAGTACCAGCATGGACCCGCTAGCAATGTCACAGTGGTGTGCAGCGGCTGGTACCGATCCAACCGCGGCGGTAGTTATTGAACTCCCGGGGGGGATCTGGCAAGAAGAAGCGATAAAGCAGCTAATAATGTCACTATCACCGAGCCAGAAAGCATGGGTGATGGATACAAGGTCAAATGCCTCGTTTACGTACGCACTGGTAGAATGGAAAGACGAAATCCCAGAGCATTTTAAAAGTCAGAGTATACAAGCCATAGATAATCAGATCTATCACTTGATACATACGCTGCCAGTGAAGGGAGAATGGTTCCAGACACCAAAACCATCATCTCCACAGATATCTCCACCGCCTGCCACCCTCAGCACAGAATTATGCGCGGTCCTGGGGGAGATTGTAGCCCAGTGTAAGAAGGATCCCACAGACTACCCGATGTCAGGATACAGGAAACTCAGGATATTTTGTGGAAAGAAACCTTTACCTTCGGAAGAAGAGGGATTTGAAGAGTGGCTAGACGGCGCCACTCAGGCCCTAGAAGAATGGGAGGTCCCGGAGTGACAAAAGAAGCAGAGGATTGTTGAAAGTTTAAAGGGGCCTGCTCTGGATGCCATACGTAACCTGAAGATAAGCAGGAAAGACTGTACTGCACAGGATTACTTAAACATCCTGCAGAATGTGTTCGGTGGGACAGAAAAAATCACTGAGCTTACCTATCAGCTGGAGCACTGCTACCAGAAGACAGGCGAGAAACTATCAGAATATATGGGACGTCTAGACAAGATCCTGCATAGGATCATTTTGAAGAAGGGGATCGACCCAGGGAAAGTAGACGAGGCCCGTGCTCAACAGGTATTGAGGGGAGCTCAGCCCCTGGATCCTATTGCATTGGCGCTACGCACCCGACAGGATGGGAAGAGCCTGGAATACCCCAACTTGATTCGGATAGTCAGGGAGGAGGAGGCTGTGTTGGAAAAGAAAAGGAGGAGTCAACATACCGAACCAACTACCCTCCCTGCGGTGGGAGTCAGATCAGCCATGGCTACTGAATGGGACTCAGAAGTGGAGATCCTGAAGAACCAAATGACCCAGGTGCTGGATCTTTTGACCTCACTCCTGTCTAAAAACTCAGGAATGGAGGAACCAGAGGAAATTAAGAGTGAACCACGCCGGAGCAGTTCAACACCAACCTCCCCACAGGAGAGAAGAGAGATTGTCTGTTTCAACTGTGGAGGTGTAGGCCACTACCAGCGAGTATGTCCAAGTCCACGAATGGAGACAGAAGGCTGGCGGAGGCCTCAGAGAAGTGACCCAAGAATGGAGAGAAGATCCGGGCCTTCAAAAATAACTTTCCCTGAATCTGCGAGGGAGCGGTGGAGGACACCTGCAGTCTATGCCGTCTCAGTGAACAACACCTATCAGCCTTCCAAACAACGCCAGAAACGGCATTCCCAGCGCCGGAAGCTGAAGAGAGCACAAGTCCAAGTATGCCAGCCTGCTGTTACAGGTGTTTCCAAAAGGACTGCTACCCAATTGGTAGGTCCTCTGCCTGTAGTGCCTGTTCTGATCGAAGGGATCTACACCAGAGCCATCCTTGATACAGGTGCTCAGGTTACCCTAATGACCAGAGACTTTTACAAGAAGTACCTGTCATACCTGCCCCTGGAAGAGATGGGAGACACCAAGATTCAGGGTATCCTAGCAGAAGAGTACTCTTGTGATGGATGTGTGCAGATCAAGTTGTCGTGTGATCCATTGAGGGCTGGGGAGCCCCAGAACTTTGAGACACTGGCCATTGTCTGTCCCTGGCTGCCAGGGCCCTCAAGAAGCTCTCTCATCATTGGGACCAATACCGATCTGGTGAAACGGCTTTTAGCCCCTGCTGTCCCCAGATGTGATCCCATACTCTCACTACCGGAAGAGGTTCCTGCTTTAGTACCAGAGGAAGAACCAAGAGTAGCTGAAACTGTGACTCCCAGGGAGAAGAAAAGGAAGAGAGTCATTCATCCTCCCCGGAAACTAACTCATGATCAGAAGGGAGAAAGTTCCGAAAACACGGTCCTAACCTCAAGAAGGACCATGCCCACATCTGGTCCCTCCACCGTACATTTGGTGGAGGGCAACCCCAACTCACTCCCTGGCACAGTTAGGCAGGCCACTTCCAATAATATGGCCTGTGGGCAGGACAATCTTCTTCACCATGCTAGGTGGGAGATTCCCCTGCCAGGTTCCCTTGCAACTGTGAACTATCTTTTATGTACATATTGTTGATGCTGTCTTTGGGGACCAAAGATTCAAAGTGGGGGGAGTGTGTAGCGGGGTGTTCCCCTTTAATGCAGAGAGGCAAGAAGTTCCAGGTGAGAGGTGAGTCGGGAGGAAGTAAAGAGACATTACTGGAAGTGAAAGCAGAGGAGAGAAAGAGACTACATCTCCCAGTACATCTTGCAGCACCCAGGGTGCATTGCTCCAGAACAGAGACTGCTGGGGCAGACTTTATAAAGGGGAGGCGGAGTTTTGGTCGCTCTCTTTGGACACCCCTCTCCTAGCAAGAGGATCTCTGTGCTGAACTGCTGTGTGCACAAGGCCTGAAGCCCGGGCCGTGTGCTCCTTTCCAAAGAGCCCTCTGCCAGCCTAGCAGAGCCTTAGAGACATCTAATCCTCCTTGCTGCAGTACACCAGAAGGATTGAAGACTTGGATGTCGGTGGATTCCTGTTCCTAGACGAATCGATGGAGGAAACGGACTTGGACTTGTCCAGGTGGTGAGAGCTGTTTAAAGACAGATACTTTATCTTTACTATTCGTTGGGATTACAAAGTTGTTCTTCAAGTGCACCACCGAGAGATTGCTAGCGAATATTGTTTCACTGAACTTCCATTTAGATCAGTCAGGCCTGACTGCATAGGTAGACATTGCTGGGTGTTAGTCTACCCATGAGGGGAAGTAGCTGTAAAAGGGCAGCGCTAGAGTTGCATAGCAATACTTTATTATTCTGATTACTCTGTTTATCTTTATTACTGTTTATTGCAGGGATCTGCAACTTGTTATACTGTTGTTTATTACTTGCCCATTAGCCTCAGTAAAATATCTGGGTAAAGTACATTTGGTGTCAATTCCGCTTACTTTAATAGGAGTTTTAAAGTATATCACTGTGTGTGTTTGCCATAGGACTGCGTCACCTAGAGTTGCGGTCACGCGGTCCTATCTCCCCTTACTAGCTGTGCCACGGGAGGTTAGAGCCGATTGCCAGGGGTTGACAGCGGTGCACTACAGGGCCCAAATCAATACCAGCGGCTCTCTTAACTGGGGGTAGCGCTACACGAACATTACACACATTACACACAATACACACAATACACACATTACACACAATACACACAATACACACATTACACACAATACACACATTACACACATTACACACAATACACACAATACACACATTACACACAATACACACATTACACACAATACACACATTACACACATTACACACAATACAAATGTAGCGCTACCCCCAGTTAAGAGAGCCGCTGATATTGATTTGGGCCCTGTAGTGCACTGCTGTCAACCCCTGGCAATCGGCTCTAACCTCCCGTGGCACAGCTGGTGATAGAATGATAGGACCGCGTGACCGCAACTGTTGGTGACGCAGTCCTATAACAAACATACACAGAATATACTTTAAAACTCCTATTAAAGTAAGCGGAACTGACACCAAATGTACTTTACCCAGATATTTTACTGAGGCTAATGGGCAAGTAATAAACAACAGTATAACAAGTTGCAGATCCCTGCAATAAACAGTAATAAAGATAAACAGAGTAATCAGAATAATAAAGTATTGCTATGCAACTCTAGCGCTGCCCTTTTACAGCTACTTCCCCTCATGGGTAGACTAACACCCAGCAATGTCTACCTATGCAGTCAGGCCTGACTGATCTAAATGGAAGTTCAGTGAAACAATATTCGCTAGCAATCTTTTCGGTGGTGCACTTGAAGAACAACTTTGTAATCCCAACGAATAGTAAAGATAAAGGTATCTGTCTTTAAACAGCTCTCACCACCCGGGCAAGTCAAAGTCCCTTTCCTCCATCGATTCGTCTAGGAACAGGAATCCACCGACATCCAAGTCTTCAATCCTTCTGGTGTACTGCAGCAAGGAGGATTAGATGTCTCTAAGGCTCTGCTAGGCTGGCAGAGGGCTCTTTGGAAAGGAGCACACGGCCCAGGCTTCAGGCCTTGTGCACACAGCAGTTCAGCACAGACATCCTCTTGCTAGGAGAGGGGGGTCCAAAGAGACCGACCAAAACTCCGCCTCCCCTTTATAAAGTCTCCCCCAGCAGTCTCTGTTCTGGAGCAATGCACCCTGGGTGCTGCAAGATGTACTGGGAGATGTAGTCTCTCTCTCTCCTCTGCTTTCACTTCCATAATGTCTCTTTACTTCCTCCCGACTCACCTCTCACCTGGAACTTCTTGTCTCTCTGCATTAAAGGGGAACACCCCGCTACACACTCCCCCCACTTGAACTCTTTGGTCCCCAAAGATAAACTTCAACAAATACTGTTTACCATTTTGGACAATGTCGAGCATGATGTTGGCATAGGGAATTCCCACCAAAACTTTGGGATGGAACTCTCTTGCCCACAGGTCACACTACCATGAGTGGCCTGCCTAACTGTGCCAGAGAGTGAGCTGGGGTTGCCCTCCACCAAATGGACGGTGGAAGGATCAGGTTGTTCAACACTTCTCCTAGCCGTTACAACAGAGTCCTCTGAGCTCGTCCCCATTTGGGGGTAAGTTAGTTTCTTGGGAGGCCTGATGACTCTGCGAGCCCTCTGCTCTCTTGGTGCTTCTGACTCTGGCACCACAGGCTCTTCTTCAGGAGTAAGTTCAGGTAACATTGCTGGTTCTGGAACCTCTGATTCAGAAGTCGACTGACGTATGGAATCTCTAGAGTCCTCCTCTGCGCAAGTGTCAGGAACATCTTCCCAGTAATCAGCTGAGGGACTGAAGGGTATGAATTCAGTAGCCTCCGGATTCAGCGTTGCATCTGGGGTATCCCCTCCATTTGGGAGATCTATGGCGGACGTTCCCAGAGTCGAGGGAGGCCACAGCCAGTCCAGTTCTCCACCTTCTTCTGTACTCAATTGGGAGGCCTCCCCATCTTTGGCTCGAGAGGTCTGGGACCGAGTGTTCGGCCTAGGAATATCCAGGATAGAGGCCGGTTCAGGGGAGTCTCTCACGGGAGGTATTCTGACTGCCTCAGCAAGTGGGAGCAGGTGGTTCCGATGCCACGTCTTCAGTGGACCCACCTTTCCTTCTGGCTTTAGTTTGTAGACAGGCAAACCGGGCAACTTCCTACAGACAACATAGGGCTCAGATCTCCACCTGTCGGCAAGCTTGTGTTTTCCAGGGACCCCCAGATTGCGTAGCAGTACTCGGTCCCCGGGCTGCAGATCTTGCACTCGAACCTTCAGATCAAAATTTCTCTTGTTGCGGGCCCCCCTTTGATCCGAAGCCGCCTGGGCTTGTTCATAGGCCACCTGCAAGCTACGTCTAAGTCTGTCCACGTATCCCTTGTGGGATGTAGCTGAGGTATTGTCTATAGAAGTGCCAAAGGCCAGGTCCACAGGTAGCCTTGCTTCTCTCCCAAACATAAGTCGATAAGGGGAGTAGCCAGTGGCGTCACTTGTGGTACAGTTATAGGCATGTACTAGGGCTGATATGTGCTGACTCCAGTGTTGCTTCTTCTCTGTTTCTAAGGTTCCCAACATGTTGAGCAGGATCCGGTTAAATCTCTCCGGCTGAGCATCTCCTTGTGGGTGGTAAGGCGTGGTTCTGGTCTTCTTTATTCCTAATGAATCCAAAAGTCTTCGGATCAACCGACTCTCAAAGTCCCTTCCTTGATCTGAGTGGAGTCTCTGTGGTAGTCCGTAATGGACAAAATACTTCTCCATAAGTATCTTGGCCACGGTGGATGCCTTCTGGTCTTTGGTTGGGAAAGCTTGAGCATAGCGGGTGAAATGGTCGGTTATTACCAGAACATTCCCCAATCCACTCAGGTCGGGTTCGAGGCAGAGAAAGTCAATGCATACCAGATCCATTGGGCCTTGACTCTGTAAGTGGCCCATTGGGGCAGCTTGATGGGGTAGGGTCTTTCTCTGAATGCATCGTGCACAGGAATGGCAATACTCCTCTACTTCTGCCCTCATGCAGGGCCAATAGAACCGATTTCTGACGAGCTGGAAGGTCCTTTCTGCCCCTAGGTGACCATGATGGTCATGCAGGGCAATTAGTACAGTCTCTCGGTGCTTCTCTGGAAGAAATAACTGCCACTTATCTTCTGAGTCATCAGAGGGGCCCCTTCGGTAGACCACTCCCTGATGTACCTGTAGCCTGTCCAATTCCTTCCTCAACAGGCGAGCCTCCTTTGAGGGGTGATGTAGGAATTTGTTGGGATCCTGATTCTCCAGGGCTTCGAGGACCAATCTCCCCATGGGGTCTTCCAATTGGTCACACCTCAACTCCTTCTTGGACAGTCTCGGTAGGTTGTCTTCCTCCAGTTGAGTTACCCCACAATAGTGTTTGGGGACTCCTACCATGGTAACCCCTATTTCTTCTGCTCTGGAGCCTCCTCTGGCTTGGAATTCAACCCCTTGACAAAGGGCCCGCACCCCGTCCGGTGCCACTTGGGTCCAATCTTCCCAGTCATTTGTCGTGGCATGAGACCTCCGGGACAGGGCATCTGCATCCCTATTTCCGGCTCCTGGTCTGTACTTCAGACTGAAGTTGAATCCAGACAATGCGGCCAACCACCTGTGTCCGGTGGCATCTAGTTTCGCGGTGGTGAAGAGGTAGGTCAGGGGGTTGTTGTCTGTCTTCACAGTAAACTCTGCCCCATACAAGTAGTCTTTTAGCTTGTCTACTACCGCCCATTTGAGGGCCAGGAATTCCAGCTTATGAGTGGGGTAATTCTTTTCTGAGGGGGTCAGGCTCCTGCTCACATAGGCCACTGGTCGCAGTTGTCCTTCATGTTCTTGGTAGAGTACACCACCTAGACCCTCATGGCTGGCATCCACATGTAATTCATAAGGTCTGGTAGGGTCGGCGTAGGCCAGGACTGGGGCAGTGGTTAAGCTCCTCTTCAGAGCATGAAAGGCCTCTTCACACCTTGGGTTCCACTGATCTTGAACTGACTCACCAGGCCTCCTGGGCCCTGAGTCATCCTCTTCCCCTTCTGCCTTTAGCAATTCATTCAACGGGCGGGCAATCCGAGCAAACCCCTCCACAAACCTCCTATAATAGGAGCAGAACCCCAGGAAGGATCTGAGCTCTGTTACTGTGGTGGGTCGTGGCCAGGAAGTGACTGCTTCCAACTTCTCAGGATCTGTGGCCACCCCTTCTTCAGACACTATGTGCCCCAGATAGTTCACAGAAGACTGGTAGAACCGACACTTCTCGGGGGAAAGCTTAAGTCCCTCTTCGCTGAGTCTTCTCAATACTTTCTCCAACCTGGCTTCATGTTCCTCCAAGGTTCTTCCAAAGACAATGACATCGTCCAAGTACACAAGGACTTCTATAAGATTCATGTCTCCAACAGTCTTCTCCATAAGGCGTTGAAAGGTAGCAGGAGCTCCAGACAGACCCTGAGGCATCCTATTGAATTCGAAGAATCCCACCGGGGTTATGAAGGCTGTCTTCTCCCTGTCTTCTGGGTGCATAGGGATTTGATAGTACCCACTCTTGAGGTCCATCACACTGAACCATTTGGCTCCAGACAAACTTTGTAGGGCATCTTCTATCCTTGGCGTGGTGTATTGGTCAGGGATGGTTCTCCTGTTGAGAGTCCTGTAATCGATACAAAGCCTCAACGACCCATTCTTCTTTCTGACCACCACGATTGGGGAGGCATAGGGACTTCTAGACTCACGGATAACACCAGTCTTCTTTAGTTCTACAAGTTGTTCCCTCAGATCCTCCAGATCTGCCAGGGGGACCCGCCTGACCCTCTCTCGGAAGGGCTTATCTTCTTGGAGGCGGATCCGATGGGTGGCACTTCTTGCACACCCCACATCGAATTCATCTTTGGAAAAGATCTTCTCCCACCTGGTCAGCTGGGCCTTGGCTCTTTCTTTCCAAGCCCTGGGTAGGTTCGGGTTTTCCACGGACAGTTTCTCCCAAACATCTCCTCCGTCACCCGTCCCCTTGACTTCGGACCAAGTGACCGGGGCAGCAGGGCTCACCTGACCAAGCAACACTCTGGCAGGGATCTCCATGGGTCCTCCCGTAGTGTTCCTAACACTCACCGGAACTCTGCCATGGGCCTTCTTCAGGGCCTTGAACGGAATCACTTCTGGTATCACTTCCAGGCCTGAGGACTCTTCCCTTGGGTCTGATTCCAGCATGACAAAGGGGCCAGGTTGTTCCCACGAAAGCTTCACAGTGGCCCTAAGACAGGTTACTTCTCCGGGCTGTAGCACTACTCCTTCTCTGCCAAGTCTCCACACCTTCCCTATCCCCTCTCCCGGGGTCTTCTGCTCTAAGACCAGTCGTTGGTAGGCCGTCTTTAGCATGGGATGGATTTTGGTGGCTGAATGGTTTCTCTCTTTCACTAGAGGGGTCAGGAGTCTCCTGACTAGATCCGTGTTTGTCCCAATGATCAGGGAAATCTTGCTGGCTCCAGGCGGCCGGGGACACACAACTGCCAAGGTGTCAAACACTTCAGCCTTCCCAGCCACGGATGGGTCGAAAGTCATCTTTATGGGCAGGTACCCATCATAAGGGAAACTCTGGGTTCCAAGTCCCCATATCTCCAGCTCTTCTATCTTCTGGATAGGCAGATGACTCAAGTGCCTATCATAGAAGTCCCGGTATAGTAAAGTCACCTGTGCTCCGGTGTCCAAAAGAGCTTTAGTATAGACTCCTTCCACTTGAATGGGCACAGTAGGAGACGGGCCCACCAGTTCCTTTGGGTATGGCCAGACTGGGGTCACCTCTTTTTTTTTGCTTTCGACCCTTGCCCTGCTCCTTTTGGACTTTAATTTTTCCTGAGCCTGGCATGCATTGACTTTCTCCCTCTCAATGGGGGCACAAACCCGCTGAGGGATGTTATTGTTCCTTTTAGGTGGATGTTCCTTCTTTGGGGTGCTGTACTTCCACTGAGGGGTCTTGCCCCCTCCCTCTGGGGTACATCTTGGTGGGGGTGTACTATACCTCCTCCTAGGAGTTTTGTCTCCTCCATTCTTGGCCTTTTTTTTTAGTTTGGAGCGCACTGAAGATGATGGGCACCCGGTTGACTCCTTCACCGGGGCCCCTTTGGAGTTTCCCGCCGGCTTGCAATTATCTGTTCTCTTCTTCTTTGGGCTGGAGCATACGTTAGCAAAGTGGCCACTCCCTCCGCAGTTATAGCAAATCACCTCTTCTCGGTCCTGTAGGGAGGCCGGTGCTGAGGTGTTCGGGAACAACTCCTTTCTTGGGCTTGGTTTCTCTCGTCTTCTCTGATCTTTCTCCATCAAAGAGGTCAGCATCTCCAACACTTGGGCCATTTGCGATTTCAGAGTGTCAACCTCCGCATCTCTTTCTGGGCTCTTGACCGAATGGACCAACACTGGTACAGGTGTGACATTCGCCTTGGCCACCTGCTGATCTTCCTCCAGCGCCTCTTCGTCCCTAATAATTTTTATTAGATCAGAGTAGGTTAGTGACATTCCTCCTCCTGAGGTTTTCAGGTGCAGCCAGACCGGGTCTGAGCGCCGCGCTCCCCTCATGATCTGCTTCATGCGTGCTTCATCTGCATCTTTGGGCAGCATTCCCTTCTTCAGTACAATCTTGCATAACTGCCTGTTCAGCCTTCTAACATATTCTGACAGTTTCTCATTCGGCTGCTGGAGAGTGTGTTCAATTTGATAAATCATCTCTGACACCTTCTCCAGCTGACCAAACTCTTCCTGCAGCATGGCCAGGCAATCTTGAGCTGTACAGTTTTCATTTCCAAACCGGAAGCTCTTCACCGCTTCTGCCGCGGCACCTTTCAGACTTTCTAAGACTCGCTGTCTCTTCTGTGCCTCAGGCACCTCCCATGCTTCTACTGCCTGCAATGCCTGTTCCACCCAAGTGTCAAAATCTTCCTCCCCCGCAGGGACGGGGAGCTTCCCTGAGAAGGTGCTAAGCTTCCGGTAACCGGCCTCCACATGCACCGTACTGCTTTTCTGGCACTTAATTACAAGGTCTCCTAGAGCATTCAACAATTCAGGCCCTATAGCGGCCAGCGGTGATCCCGGGCTTAATAGTTCCTTATGCTTTTCTGCTTTAGGGGATAGTGGTGGAGATAATTGTGGGAGTGATGGCTTTGGTGTCTGAAACCATTCTTCCTTCACTGGCAGCGTATGTATCAAGTGATAGATCTGATTATCTATGGCTTGTATACTCTGACTTTTAAAATGCTCTGGGATTTCGTTTTTCCATTCTACCAGTGCGTATGTAAACAAGATCACTGGATCTGGCCTAAAATCCATCACCCATGCTTTGTGGCTCGGAGACAGTAACAATACGAGCTGTTTTATCTCCTCTTCCTTCCATCTTTCCCCCGGGAGTACAATGACTACCGCCGCGGTTGGATCGGCGCCAATCGCTGCGCACCACTGTGACATTGCCAGCGGGTCCATGCTGGTACTTCTGACCGGCTTGATTGCAGCGTGCAATGTACAAGGATCCCGGACTCGAGCCCCCACGTGTAGCGCTACCCCCAGTTAAGAGAGCCGCTGATATTGATTTGGGCCCTGTAGTGCACTGCTGTCAACCCCTGGCAATCGGCTCTAACCTCCCGTGGCACAGCTGGTGATAGAGGGATAGGACCGCGTGATCGCAACTGTTGGTGACGCAGTCCTATAACAAACATACACAGAATATACTTTAAAACTCCTATTAAAGTAAGCGGAACTGACACCAAATGTACTTTACCCAGATATTTTACTGAGGCTAATGGGCAAGTAATAAACAACAGTATAACAAGTTGCAGATCCCTGCAATAAACAGTAATAAAGATAAACAGAGTAATCAGAATAATAAAGTATTGCTATGCAACTCTAGCGCTGCCCTTTTACAGCTACTTCCCCTCATGGGTAGACTAACACCCAGCAATGTCTACCTATGCAGTCAGGCCTGACTGATCTAGATGGAAGTTCAGTGAAACAATATTCGCTAGCAATCTTTTCGGTGGTGCACTTGAAGAACAACTTTGTAATCCCAACGAATAGTAAAGATAAAGGTATCTGTCTTTAAACAGCTCTCACCACCCGGGCAAGTCAAAGTCCCTTTCCTCCATCGATTCGTCTAGGAACAGGAATCCACCGACATCCAAGTCTTCAATCCTTCTGGTGTACTGCAGCAAGGAGGATTAGATGTCTCTAAGGCTCTGCTAGGCTGGCAGAGGGCTCTTTGGAAAGGAGCACACGGCCCGGGCTTCAGGCCTTGTGCACACAGCAGTTCAGCACAGACATCCTCTTGCTAGGAGAGGGGGGTCCAAAGAGACCGACCAAAACTCTGCCTCCCCTTTATAAAGTCTCCCCCAGCAGTCTCTGTTCTGGAGCAATGCACCCTGGGTGCTGCAAGATGTACTGGGAGATGTAGTCTCTCTCTCCTCTGCTTTCACTTCCATAATGTCTCTTTACTTCCTCCCGACTCACCTCTCACCTGGAACTTCTTGTCTCTCTGCATTAAAGGGGAACACCCCGCTACACAAACATTACACACATTACACACATTACACACATTACACACATTACACACAATACACACAATACACACAATACAAACATTACACACAATACACACATTACACACAATACACACATTACACACAATACACACATTACACACATTACACACAATACACACATTACACAAATTACACACAATACAAACATTACACACATTACACACAATACACACAATACACACATTACACACAATACACACATTACACACATTACACACAATACAAACATTACACACATTACACACATTACACACAATACACACAATACACACAATACACACATTACACACAATACACACATTACACACATTACACACAATACAAACATTACACACATTACACAAAGTTAGGCACATGGTTAACCCCTTGATCACCCTAGATGTTAACCCCTTCCCAGCCACTGTCATTAGTACTATGGCAGTTGTGACAGCAGGAAGGTAAAGTCACCTGGTTGCATCCAGGGGGGTAGATATATTTCGCCCAGATTCAGGCTTTACGCCGACTTATACAACTAGGTGGAGAGTTGTATAAGGCTAGTGGGCTCATGGATGACTCATACCTCTAGGGAGAGTGTGGGGCGTCGTGCAGACAGAGATGAGGAGACCAGCTGAACCTTGTCAGCTCATTTAGGCCTCTATAAGAACTCCCAGCTTCATTAGATGTTAGCTCATGCCTGGAACCAGACCTGTGTGGACTGTCTAGGGAGAGTGAACCCCTGTGCGGTGAGGCAAAGCCTGTGTGGCTATTTGTTTGGACTTTTACTAAACCAGGGACTTAGGGACTAGGACAGCACTAGGCTGATCCCAGTTGTTAGTTAGGAAACCTGTATGTTTAGTCAGAGGTCAACTTGACCAGGATTTATTTTGGTTATGTTTCTTTTGCTTTGCTGTGTTTTGTCACTGTAAATAGAAAATAAACCGCACCTTTTTTTGATTTTGAAAACCACAACCTCCGTTTGCTGGGCCTGTTTTGTGTGGGGAGCCCATCCCGGGGGTCACACACACCCGCTGCCGAGCTAACCCCCTCACACAGTGTATAGTATTATCACTGATCTCTGTATTAGTGTCACTGGTGGTGTCAGTGGCAGTTAGTCACTGCCCCCCCCCCCAGAATCAGTTAGTGTCAGATTGACTGCCGCACTATTGCAGTCCCATTATAAGTTGCTGATCACCACCATTAGTAGTATTAAAAAAAAAAATCCAGTATATGTCCCATAGTTTGCAGATTGTCATGGAAAGTTGGCTGTTTGCAGAGCACACAGCCATTTCTCCTTGTGCTCATAAGCTAAAATTCACTCACCTTCCATTCGATCCCCATTCATACAAATCAAGAAGCATCACCAGACTGGTCTCATCATCAAGGCATCCCAGCAAAGACTGACCGCCGACGCCCTCATAGGCTGTTTTATTAAACTCCCAGCCGGAAGTGATGTCACAACATGTGACCTCCTCCATAGGAAGTGAGCTCACAGGGCTCCACCCAGCAGATGACCATATAAGGATATGTTAAATACAGCCAATACAATACATGAATACAATGAAAGAACGAATCACAGACATGTATACATTCAAATAGACTAGCAGTGATGTGCACCGTTTCCAATGACGGGAACCATATGAAAGCTATGGCTCTCAGTGGGCCACAATTGTCGTATCGTTATGCTATAGTTCTAGGGGACGCAGATCTGTCCGCTCGGAGTCATTCAATGCCAACGCCAAGAAGTGGCCAGTCCCTTGGTGAGGCATAAAACAAACATCCCTAAAAAGAGCAAACATCGCTGTGTCCACAGGAAGATTTTCACGCCACCGGTCTTCCACCAACGTCTGTATGTGCGAATACGTTCACATGAGTGCATTACAGAAAAACCGACACTGGGGGACATCTGACAACATACATTCATAAAATTTTCCACAACAAGATGCATTACCTTTCACGCAAACCAATCAATATACGCTTATTGGCATTTTTTTTTATATAAAAGACATGTAGCAGAATACATTCTCTTAGATTGTAAGCTCTTCTGAGCAGGGCCCTCCTAACCCTTTTGTATTTGATTGCATTGTAACTGAATCCCTTTTATATTGTAAAGTGTTTCATAAACTGTCCGTACTATATAAATTCTGTATAATAATTTTGACCTAAATTTACGAAGAATTTTTTATTGGATATGTTTTATATAAAAAAAAAGTAGGATTTTTAAAACAGCTTACCTGTAAAATCCTTTTCTTGGAGTACATCACGGGACACAGAGCAGCATAGTCATTACTATGTGGGTTATATAGAATTACCTTCAGGTGCTGGCACTGGCAACTTCCAAAACAGGAAGTACCCTCCCCTATATAAGCCCCTCCCATCCGGGAGTACCTCAGTTTTGTAGCAAAGCAATACGTGTCCCCAAAAGAGGGGTGGGAGCTCTGTGTCCCGTGATGTACTCCAAGAAAAGGATTTTACAGGTAAGCTGTTTTAAAAATCCTACTTTCTTGTTCATACATCACGGGACACAGAGCAGCATAGTCATTACTATGTGGGACGTCCCAAAGCAATGCCACATGAGGGGGGGGATACACCATACATAAGCTGGGCGCCATCAGGCATGAGGATCTTTTGCGGCCTGCAACACACTGCGCCCAAAGGCGACATCCTCCTGACTTCTCACGTCCACCTGGTAGAACCTAGTAAACGTGTGTACTGAAGACCATGTTGCGGCCTTACAAATTTGCGCCAGGGAGGCCTGGTGATGCACTGCCCATGAAGTTCCAACTGCTCTCGTGGAGTGCGCCCTAACTTTGAACGGAGGCGGTCTACTTTTCAAGCCATAGGCTTGTATTATGACCTGTCGAATCCACTTGGCTAAAGTAGATTTTGATGCTGCCTGACCCTTTCTGGGGCCTTCCGGCAGAACAAACAGAGAATCCGTTCTACGAATCTGAGCAGTGGCTTTTAGATAAGCTTTAACTGCTCTTACTACATCCAAAGAATGCAATAACTTTTCCTCTACCGAGCTTGGTTTGGGGAAAAAAGAAGGAAGAACCACATCCTGGTTCAAGTGAAACCTCGATACCACCTTAGGAAGAAAGGCTGGGTGAGGACGTAATACTACTCTGTCCTTATGGATAACCAGATATGGCTCTTTACAGGACATGGCGGCTAATTCCGACACTCTTCTAGCCGAGCATATGGCTACTAAAAATATCAATTTCCTGGTGAGTAGAACCAAGGAAATGTGCCGCAAAGGTTCAAATGGCTGCTTCTGCAGAACCGACAGAACCAAATTTAGATCCCATGGGCATATGGGAGCCTTAATCGGTGGAATAATACGAGTCACACCTTGCATAAAGGATTTGACAAGTGAATGCATAGCCAGGGGCCTTTGAAATAGTATTGACAAGGCCGAAACCTGGCCCTTGATAGTACTTAAGGCAAACTTCCTGTCTACAGCCTACTGCAGGAAGTCCAGAATTCTGCCTATAACGTACTTACGTGGATGCCATTTTCTGGCCTCGCACCAAGTGATGTACGCCTTCCAAACTCTATAGTAGATCTGCCTGGATACAGGCTTCCTGGCATTGATTATAGTTGATACCACAGAGTTAGAGAGACCTCTCTTCTTTAGGATGTGGGACTCAATAGCCAGGCTGTTAAACTTAGAGTTAGTAAGGAAGGGTGGTATATCGGTCCTTGCGAAAGCAGGTCCGGACGACGTGGAAGGGTCCAAGGACTCCCCACAGACATTTTGATGATCTCCGCGTACCAGGCCCTTCGGGGCCACGCTGGAGCCACCAGGATCACCGGCTTCTTCTCCAACCTGACTCTGCGAAGGAGTCGAGGCAACAATTGTAGCGGAGGGAATGCATATATCAGTCTGAACTGATCCCAAGGGAACACCAGAGCATCCGAGCCGCAAGCGAGGGGATCCCTTGTCCGGGAGACAAACCTGTCCACCTTTGCGTTGAATCTGGATGCTAGCAGATCTACATCCGGTGTTCCCCACCGCTGACATATTGCTCGGAAGACCTCGGGATGAAGGGACCATTCCCCTGGGCATAACTGTTGGCGACTCAGAAAGTCCGCCTTCCAATTCTCCACCCCTGGAATGAAGACAGCTGATATACATGGGACATGCTTTTCTGCCCATTCCAGGATGTGACTTACTTCCCTCTGGGCTGCACGACTCCTGGTGCCTCCCTGATGATTGATATATGCCACTGCTGTGGCATTGTCTGATTGAATTCTGACAGGGGACCCTTGGAGTCTGGATGTCCAGGCTACTAGGGCGTACCGGGCTGCTCGTATCTCTAAGAGATTGATGGGCAGGGTTTTTACTACATTTGACCATCTGCCCTGGAGAGACCATTGCTCCAGTACTGCCCCCCAGCCTGTAAGGCTGGCATCTGTAGTGACCACCTTCCAAGATATCGGGCTGAAGGGTTTTCCCTTCTGGAGATTCTGGGGGATCAACCACCAGCAGAGACTCTTCCGAACGGAAGGGGACAAAGCCATCGGGAAGTCTAGAGCCTGAACTTTTCCGTTCCAGGCTGACAATATGGCCCTTTGTAAATTCCTTGAGTGGAATTGGGCGTATGGCACAGCTTCAAATGATGCTACCATCTTTCCTAGCAGCCTCATGCACAGGCGTATGGACGGCTGTCTTTTTGCACAAAGCAGACGGACCAAGCCCCTCAAAGAGGATACCTTGTCTAGAGGTAAGAAAATCTTCCTCTGGTCTGAATCCAGCCGTAGCCCTAGATATACCAGGTTTTTCACTGGCTGTAGGGCTGACTTGTCCAGGTTGATGACCCAACCGTGAGATTCTAGATACTTGATTGTATCGATAATTACCACTTCTAGCTTGGCAACTGAGTGGTCCATCAACAACAGGTCGTCTAGGTATGCCATTATCGTTACCCCCCGTGTTCTTAGATCGGCCAACAGTGGGGCCAGAATTTTTGTGAACACTCGTGGTGCTGTGGCCAGACCGAATGGTAAGGCTCTGAACTGAAAATGGCGCCCTTCTACTGCAAAGCGTAGGAATTTTTGATGACCTGGAAAGATGGGAACATGCAAGTAAGCATCTTTGATGTCGATCGAGGCTAACCATTCCTCCCCTTGTAGGGCAGCGGTGACCGATCGGATCGACTCCATCCGGAAAGACCGGACGTTTAGAAATTTGTTTAGACTCTTTAGGTCCAATATGGGTCTTATGTCCCCGTTTGGCTTCGGGACTGTGAAAAGGTTTGAGTAGAAACCCAACCCCCACTCTTCCATGGGAACCTCCATAATTACTCCTTGGAGCAATAGTTGTTCTAACGCCAATAGGAGAGACCGTCTTTTCAGAGGGTCTCGGGACGGAGGAGACTCTTTTAACTCCAACTTGTATCCCAGAGTTACTGCGGAGAGCACCCATCTGTCTTTGATCGTCTCCCGCCAGGTCTCTGCGAACAACTGAAGTCTTCCCCCCACCCGTTTGAGTGGGGGCAGCCCTTCATAGGCTTGACTTGGAGGCTGGTTTAGTACCTCTTCGGATCCAGGGCTTTTTATTACCCTGTGGCTGTCCCTGATTTTTACCTCCTGAGTTTGACCGAGGAGGCCGTCGGAACTGCTTAGTAGCAGACGTCGCAGGGATAGGAGAGGTAGTCCTCTTAAAAGATGGACCCCTAGACCTCTTCTTACTCGGTAAGAGAGTACTTTTACCACTGGAAATCTTCTGGATATACTTATCCAGGTCTTCGCCAAAAAGGCGTTCCCCATGAAATGGGAAGCTAACTAAGAGCTTCTTACAGGGAGCTTCAGCAGACCAGTTTTTAAGCCACAGAAGCCTACGCATATGTACCAAAGACAGCGTGAGGCGGGAGGCCTGATGGATAGAATCCTTGATGGCGTCAACCGCAAAGCATAATGCTCTAGGCAGATCAGCCAGAGCCTGGGCCTGTTGGTCTGGCAAATCCCTCAGGACCATTTTCATTTGATCCTTTAAAGCTTGGCAGACCCCAATAGCTGCCACTGCTGGCTGTGTAACAGCCCCTGCTGTGGAAAAAGCAGATTTTAATAAAGATTCCAATTTTTTATCCACTGGATCTTTGAACATTTGAACATTATCTACTGGACATGTCAGTGATTTGTTCACAGAAGAGATGGCTGCATCCACCGTAGGAACATTCCATCTCTGGGTGAACTTTTCCTCCATGGGATAGATCACCGGAAACCTTTTAGGCGGAACAAATAGTTTATCAGGATGTTCCCAGTCCTGGTATATAAGTCCTTCCAATAATGGATGTATTGGAAAGGAGCAATTAACCTGGGGAGCTTTTAGCGACCCCAATGGGGAGACAGCAGTAGTTGATGGTTCAACAAGAGGCATTTTAAATGCAGATCGAACCATGTCAGTTAGGGTCTGGACCCACAATCTTTCAGTCTGTGATGCTGAAAATGGTTCATCTACTGTCGATTCCTCAAAAACAGAGCTAACCTCCTCCTGATCCCCTTCAGGTAGGTCGGTCCCTTCCTGGGACTGTTGCTCTGCCAACAGGCACTCTAATGGAGGTGATGGAGATCTGGCGCGCTTTCTTTCCTGTAGAGAAGAAGCGATCAATGCAGCCAATCTCTGCTCCAATCCCTCCAGAGTTGAGGAAAAAACCTCCTCTGTTATATATGCAGGAGCAGGTGGACTGAGGACAGCCGCAGTACCTGGCACTCCCGGGGGTTCCTTATGGGTATTAACCTCTGATTTCTCAGGGGAGGAGGGTGCAGATGACTGCTCCAGATCCTCAGAGCCCGATGGAGACCCCCTACACTTCCTGAGAGGTATATCTCGGAGTTTTTTAGGCGGCATATTCCTTAGTTCAAAGCTGAGGTATTCCAGCCGCAATACACCCCTTACTGAAATAGTCTAATGCAATTTGCTGCTATGTACATCAGTGGGTGTCTACTAATGCGTCTTTCTGGGGATGCCTGTATCAACCGCCCGCTGTAAGCCCCTATACCATGCTACCAGCTCCTTTTCATGCTCTGTGTCCATAGCAAGCAGCGTGGACTGAGTCCTTTTATCTTGCTGGGACGCCTGCGCATGCGCAGAAGCGCTGGGCGCACAGAGCGCGTCATCCGCCAGGCTCCGCCCCCTTTTTTGAAGCTAAACCTTATAAAAATAAAGCATGTGTGCGCGCGCGTGCACGTGTGCGCTCTTGGCGCCATGTAGGGAGAGGAGCCAGGGTCCCTGTTTTACCAGGACTCGGGGATGGAAGGAAACTACTTGGCAGCATGACAGAGGAATGCAGCTTCCCTGATAGAGAGCTCACTCATCTGCCTGGACTTTCACCATGGAAGGAATAGTCCCAAGAAAAAAAGACGTTCCACAGCGGCCTCTAGTGGACAAACACAGGTACCGCACTTTTGTCTTTTTTTTTTAAAACCTCCTTTATGAAAAACATTTCCAGGTTTACAGTTTTTTTAAAACTTCCCTTATGAAAAAACATTTCTAGGATTCCTTAGGCATATACAGCTATTAGCGGGAATACCCTTTAGGTAACAGGCAGAAAGACATATTAGGCTTGGGGGTCCCCTCAATAGAACCAAGTTCCTGAGGGGCCCCCACTTACCTTTTCCCCGCCGCAGGACTTTGTTTGGTCCACAGAAGCCCAAACTTCACCTCTCACGGCAGGCATTGTACTAGACCTTCAGGGACCGGGTTCCCAAGGATTCCACTCCCCTGGACCTGTATAGCACCCTGCACAGATAGCCTCTTGGTTTTGGGTATGACCAGAGCTCTGGATCCCAGGGTCCAGCCCTCCTAAGAGAGGCATTACAGGCAAAACCCTGCTCTTCTCTGCAAGGCCCGGGTACCGACCGTTTAGCTATGAAGCTTTTTTGGTCGGATCCAGAATAGCTTGCTAAGGCCCAGAGAACCTGTACACAAGCCCAGATGAATACATGTTAACCTTGGCCAACACCTTAGACACTGGCAAAAAACTGAGGTACTCCCGGATGGGAGGGGCTTATATAGGGGAGGGTACTTCCTGTTTTGGAAGTTGCCAGTGCCAGCACCTGAAGGTAATTCTATATAACCCACATAGTAATGACTATGCTGCTCTGTGTCCCGTGATGTATGAACAAGAAATATATATATACACTGTATATACTCGAGTATAAGCTAAGTTTTTCAGCCCTTTTTTTAGGGTGAAAATGCCCCCCTCGGCTTATACTCGAGTCAGTGTACCTGAACGGTGTGACGCTCCTCCGCACGGCGGCAGTGGACTTTAGGCCGCGGCTTCGGCCTAGTCTTCAGATCCGGCCGCCATCTTGCTCCTCCCGGCCTCTCCACCAGCACTGGCATCCCTGGTGTCTGGCTCCCTCACCGCACGCAGATCCTGCTCCACGGGCTTCCGACCGGGCGGGGGTCTGAACGTAACGGTGCCCTCCCGCACGGCGGCAGCCCCAAATCCAGACCGCGGCTTCGGCCTAGTCGCGGGCTCTGGCGGCCATCTTGGCTTCTGCACTCAGGCCTATGGACGCTTCCTGCATCCTCCAGGAAAGGGGCACAGTGAGGTTGCAATGGGCACAGTAATGTTGCAATGGGCACAGTAATGTTGGGCACAGTAATGTTGGGCACAGTAATGTTGGGCACAGTGATGTTGCTATAGGCACAGTGAGGCTGGGCACAATGATGTTGCAATGGGCACAGTGATGTTGCAATGGGCACAGTGATGTTGGGCACAGTGATGTTGCAATGGGCACAGTGATGTTGGGCACAGTGATGTTGCAATGGGCACAGTGATGTTGCAATGGGCACAGTGATGTTGGGCACAGTGATGTTGGGCACAGTAATGTTGGGCACAGTGATGTTGGGCACAGTGATGTTGCAATGGGCACAGTGATGTTGGGCACAGTAATGTTGGGCACAGTGATGTTGCAATGGGCACAGTGATGTTGGGCACAGTGAGGTTGCAAATGGACACAGTGATGTTGGGCACAGTAATGTTGGGCACAGTGATGTTGCAATGGACACAGTGATGTTGGGCACAGTGAAGCTGCAAATGGGCATTGTTGACCCTCTTTTCCGCTTACAGTAGCTTCTGCATTCTCACCCTAGGTTTTTTGTGGTAAAATTAGGTGCCTCGGCTTATACTCGGGTCGGCTTTTACTCGAGTATATACGGTGTGTGTATATATATATATATATATATATATATATATATATATATATATATTTATATATATTGTGACAGCAGGAAGGTAAAGTCACCTGGTTGCATCCAGGGGGGTAGATATATTTCGCCCAGATTCAGGCTTTACGCCGACTTATACAACTAGGTGGAGAGTTGTATAAGGCTAGTGGGCTCATGGATGACTCATACCTCTAGGGAGAGTGTGGGGCGTCGTGCAGACAGGGAGTTGATGAGACCAGCTGAAGCTTGTCAGCTCATTTAGGCCTCTATAAGAACTCCCAGATTCATTAGGTGTTAGCTCATGCCTGGAACCAGACCTGTGTGGACTGTCTAGGGAGAGTGAACCCCTGTGCTGTGAGACAAAGCCTGTGTGGCTATTTGCTTGGACATTTAAAACCAGGGACTTAGGGACTAGGACAGCACTAGGCTGATCCCAGTTGTTAGTTAGGAAACCTGTATGTTTAGTCAGAGGTCAAGTTGACCAGGATTTATTTTGTTTATGTTTCTTTTGCTTTGCTGTGTTTTGTCACTGTAAATAGAAAATAAACCGCACCTTTTTGATTTTGAAAACCACAACCTCCGTTTGCTGGGCCTGTTTTTGTGTGGGGAGCCCATCTCGGGGGTCACACACACCCGCTGCCGAGCTAACCCCCTCACAGTTGGTGGAGAACCAGTGGCAGTTTTTTTTTAAGCCAGCATGGAGGAGATACTGAAGCAGCTGGCTCTAGCAAATGCCAATCAACAGCAGACAAATGCAGGTTTGCAAAAGAACTTCGCAGCCCAGCAGCAAGCTCATCAACAGAGCCTTGCAGCCCAGCAGCAGACAAACGCAACTTTGCAACAGAGTCTGGAGGCTCAGCAACAAGCCCAGCAGCAATCTGAGGCCCGCTTCATAGACCTGTTGCAGAAGCAAGAGCAGAGACTACAACAACAGATGGAAGCAGTAATGCAGCAACGTCCGCAGACCAGTGAGGAAAGCCGTCCCACTAATACCGCGTCCTTTGGGGTGAGTCGTTTATTGACAAAAATGACTGGAGAGGATGATCCAGAGGTATTTTTGACCACATTTGAAAGGACCGCTGAAAGAGAAAAGTGGCCTGAGGAGCAGTGGGCTGGACTGGTGGCTCCTCTGTTAACTGGTGAATCGCAGAAAGCTTACTATGACCTAGAGCCTAACCAAGCAAAAGACTATGTGATGCTAAAAGCTGAAATATTGGCAAGGCTGGGTGTCACCCAGGCTGTCCGGGCTCAGCGTGTGCATAACTGGACTTTCCAGCTTGGAAAACCCCCCAGGTCTCAAATGTATGATCTCATTCACCTGAGCAGAAAGTGGCTACAGCCAGAGACTTTGTCCGCACCAAAGATTGTGGAACGTGTTGTAATGGATCGGTTTTTGAGAGCTCTTCCTACTGCCATCCAAAAGTGGGTAAGCCATGGAGACCCAGAGACGGCCGATGGTCTTGTGGATCGTGTGGAGAAATACTTGGCTACAGAGAACCTGACGGCCTCTTCCAGAGACACTCGGACTTTCCACCCTAAGACCAGACCATCCCCAGGGGCGGATAAGAGGATTCCAAGGGGTGAGGGTGGAGAGAGTGAGAGGGTGGGAGCTCTACCCCAAGTTTGGCGAGAACAGCCTGGGAAATCAGCGGCTCAAGAGGCCGCAAGAAGGATCGTTTGCTACCGCTGCCGGCAAGCGGGACATATTGCAGCCAATTGCCCGGTTGTGGAGGAACCCATGCAGTGTGACTTTCTGACGGGCAGACGTCAGTCGCTGTGTGCGACAGTCGCATGCACTGCCATTCGAGGAACTGAGAAACATTTATGCAAAATGTGTGTTAATGGTAGAAATGTTGTGGTATTGTTGGATTCAGGTAGCCTTGTGACCCTGATAAAGGCTGAGTTAGTTAAAACAGAGGTCTCTGGGAATAGCAAGGTAGCTGTTATTTGTGTGCATGGGGACACCCGAGAGTATCCAGTGACTACAGTGTGTTTCGAGACCCCCAAAGGTACCCTCTCTCATCCAGTGGGCTTAGTATCTCAGTTACCGCATGACGCCATTGTGGGAAGGGATTTTCCGAAGTTCTGGGAACTGTGGGATGATCCTGAGCCCCCCATTGGTGCCCCTATGTACCAGGAATGTGATAGCCAGAACTCCCCTGAGAGTGGTGAGGACTCTCCGGAATTTCCCTTATCAGTATTGGCAGGGGAGACTCAAGAAACTGGAGAGGAGCCCACCTCCTCAGACGAAAACCTACCGTCTGTGGAGTTTTCTGATCTTGAGGTTCACAGGGAAAACTTTGCCACAGAACAGTTGAAAGACCCCGCCCTAATAAAGGCACGGGAAAACGTAGTGAAAATAGATGGCGAGTTAGTGAACCCAGATAATACCTGCACTTACCCATACTTCAGCGTAGAGAAGGACCTACTGTATCGGGTGGCAAAAAGGGCAGAAGAAACCGTTGAGCAGCTTGTGGTGCCCAAACCTTACAGGAAGTTGGTGTTGGAGTTGGCCCATGGGCACATTCTTGGAGGTCATCTGGGGACAGAGAAAACCCGAGAGAGGGTATTACAGAGATTCTATTGGCCGGGGGTGATGAAGGACATAGAAAATTATTGTTCCTCCTGCCCTGTGTGTCAGAGGTCGGCCCCGATGCCACATTTCCGTAGCCCGCTGGTCCCTCTACCCATCATTGAGGTCCCGTTTGAGAGGATCGCCATGGATTTGGTAGGTCCTATAATCAAGTCCGCTAGGGGGCACCAGTACATATTAGTTATAATGGACTATGCCACCCGTTATCCAGAAGCGATCCCTCTCCGAAATACCTCGGCCAAAACCATAGCCAAAGAGCTATCTCTTGTGTTTAGCCGGGTGGGTATTTGTAAAGAACTGCTTACGGACCAAGGTACACCCTTTATGTCCCGGGTTATGAAGGAGCTGTGTAAATTGTTCAAAGTGACGCAATTACGTACATCTGTGTATCACCCCCAAACCGATGGGCTGGTTGAAAGGTTCAACAAAACCCTAAAACAAATGTTGAAGAAAGTGGTGGATAGAGATGGAAAGGATTGGGACTGTCTACTTCCTTATCTGATGTTTGCTATTAGGGAGGTGCCCCAATCCTCTACGGGATTCTCCCCCTTTGAGTTACTGTATGGGAGACACCCAAGAGGGCTGTTGGATATTGCCAAGGAAACTTGGGAAAGTGAGAGTTCTCCCCACAGGAGTGTGATTGAGCATGTCGCCCTGATGCAAGACCGAATTGCACAGGTAATGCCCATCGTGAAGGAACATTTGGCCCAAGCGCAGTTAGCACAGCAGAGAGTGTACAACCGTGGAGCCAAGACCCGTACCTTTTCCCCGGGGGATAGGATACTGGTACTTGTCCCTACGGTTGAAAGTAAATTCCTTGCCAAATGGCAAGGCCCCTACGAGATAATGGAAAAAGTGAGCGAAGTGAATTACAAGGTCAGACAACCAGGAAGGCGAAAGCCCGAACAGATCTATCACGTTAATCTGTTGAAAGCCTGGAGGGATAGAGAGTCCCTAGTCGCAGACACTTGGTCACCAGCTCAAACTGGTTGCGTGATTCCTGAGGTTGGAATAGCAGCCACCTTGTCACAACCCCAACAACAGGAGGTTAAGGAGTTTGTGCTTCGCAACAAGGAGGTATTCTCTGAGCTGCCGGGACAAACATCTGGGGTAGAGCATGACATCATTACCCCGCCCGGTGAAAGGGTGAAGTTAAAACCCTATCGGATCCCAGAGGCCCGACGGGAGGCAATACGGGAGGAAGTACAGAAAATGCTGAACTTAGGGGTGATAGAGGAGTCCCAAAGTGATTGGTCTAGTCCCATTGTGTTGGTGCCTAAACCGGATGGGAGCTGGCGATTTTGTAACGATTTTCGTCAGTTGAACAAAGTTACAAAATTTGACACCTACCCCATGCCACGTATAGATGAGTTGATCGACCGGCTGGGAACAGCCCGATACATGACGACTCTTGACCTCACAAAAGGGTATTGGCAAATCCCCCTGGCCAAGTCGGCCAAAGATAAAACCGCATTTGTAACCCCAGACGGGGCGTTCCAATATAAAAGAATGCCGTTCGGGTTACAGAATGCGCCGGCCACATTCCAGCGGAAAATGGACCAGATGCTGAGGCCCCATCGGAAGTATGCTGCGGCTTACCTGGATGACATAATTGTCCATAGCACAGATTGGGCCTCACATCTGCCAAAAGTGCAAGCAGTCCTGGACTCTGTTCGGGAAGCGGGGTTTACGGCTAACCCCAAGAAGTGTACCATTGGGCAGGAGGAGGCCAAATATCTTGGGTACACCATTGGGAGGGGAGTAATAAAACCCCAACTCAACAAAGTCGAGGCCATCCAGAGTTGGCCACGTCCCAACAGCAAGAAGCAGGTACGAGCCTTTCTGGGAATCGCTGGGTATTATCGGCGATTCATTCCCCACTTTGCTTCTAAGGCTGTGCCCCTAACCAACCTGACGAAGGGGAAAGGGTCGGTCATGATTAAATGGACCCCCGAGGCTGAGGCAGCATTCCAATTCTTGAAACAAGCCTTATGTAGCCAGCCAGTGTTGTACTCACCCGACTTCTCTAAAGACTTTGTCGTACAAAGTAATGCGTCAGATGTGGGGTTAGGAGCAGTATTGTCCCAGGTCTGGAACGGGGAAGAGCACCCAGTCATTTACCTCAGCAGGAAGTTGAAGTCCCATGAGGTAAATTACGCCACCGTTGAAAAGGAGTGTTTAGCGGTGAAGTGGGCTCTAGATTCCCTTCGGTACTACCTGCTAGGTAGGCACTTTGACATGGTTACGGATCACGCTCCGTTAAAGTGGATGGCTCAAAACAAGGAAACAAATAGAAGAGTGAATAGGTGGTTCCTGGCCCTCCAGGAATTCAACTTCACAGTAAAGCATCGCCCTGGCGTTCAAATGGGGAATGTGGATGCTTTGTCTCGAGTACATGAATGCCTGATTGCTGGTGTTCCAACCCCGAGGTTAAAACAAGAGGGGGGGGGGTATGTGACAGCAGGAAGGTAAAGTCACCTGGTTGCATCCAGGGGGGTAGATATATTTCGCCCAGATTCAGGCTTTACGCCGACTTATACAACTAGGTGGAGAGTTGTATAAGGCTAGTGGGCTCATGGATGACTCATACCTCTAGGGAGAGTGTGGGGCGTCGTGCAGACAGGGAGTTGATGAGACCAGCTGAAGCTTGTCAGCTCATTTAGGCCTCTATAAGAACTCCCAGCTTCATTAGATGTTAGCTCATGCCTGGACCCAGACCTGTGTGGACTGTCTAGGGAGAGTGAACCCCTGTGCGGTGAGACAAAGCCTGTGTGGCTATTTGCTTGGACATTTAAAACCAGGGACTTAGGGACTAGGACAGCACTAGGCTGATCCCAGTTGTTAGTTAGGAAACCTGTATGTTTACTCAGAGGTCAAGTTGACCAGGATTTATTTTGTTTATGTTTCTTTTGCTTTGCTGTGTTTTGTCACTGTAAATAGAAAATAAACCGCACCTTTTTGATTTTGAAAACCACAACCTCCGTTTGCTGGGCCTGTTTTTGTGTGGGGAGCCCATCTCGGGGGTCACACACACCCGCTGCCGAGCTAACCCCCTCACAATATATATATATATATATATATATTATTATTATTATTTTTAAATGTCGGTCTTTTTTCGTTTATCGCCGAAAAAAAAAAAAAAAACAGTGGTGATCAAATACCACCAAAAAAAACTCTATTTGTGTGAAAAAAAATTATATTAATTTTGTTTGGGTACAGTAACCACGCAATTCCCAGTTAAAGTAGCGCAGTGCTAAATAGCGAAACTTGGCCTGATCATGAAGGGGGTAAAACCATCCGGAGCTCAAGTGGTTAATCTTTTTTTTTTTTTTTAAGAAAATACAAAGATCCTTTTGATCTTTATGTTTATCCATTTGTTTTAGATGGGCCTAAACTTTAGCTTGCTATCTGAGTCCATGTGAAAGCACATCCACAGTCCTGAAGAAGCCGTAATAACAGCGAAACATGCAGACCGAATACGATACTGTTGTGGGATGTTTTGGAGCGTTCGGAAATATATTGATTGTAATTGACAAAGGAAGTCCTTTTAACCTACTGTATGCCTGTTGGTTTTAATGAATGATTTTAAATAAAAACACATACTATTAATGGTATGATTCCTCAATAATTCCTGAGGTGCATATTTAAAGTCCCGTATCTCTCTTTTTTATGTAAATAGTTAGGGTTGCGTCTTCAATCTAATTAGGCTGACATTCTATGTACCGTATATACTCGAGTATAAGCCGAGTTTTTCAGCACATTTTTTTGTGCTGAAAATGCCCCCCTCGGCTTATACTCGAGTCATCAGTTTGCGCCTGATCTCCCAGAATTTGGGGATCCGGTACCGGCCGGCCGTAGGTTCCCTGGATCCCAAGCTTGGCACACTTGTAGCCCCACTCTTCCTCTACAAGTGTGCAAAGTTTGTTGCCTGAGGGACCTACGGCCGGGGAGCACCAATTTTTCAAAGCCGGGCACCCCTTCCATAGACTCCCATGTTAAACGGTCATTTCTCCTGTGAATTTGGGGACCCGGTACCAGCAGGTCGTAGGTCCCCTGGACCCAAAACTTGGCACACATGTAGCCCCATTTCTCCTCTATAAGTGTGCAAAGTTTTTTGTCTGGAGATCCTACGGCCGGGGAGCACCGATTTTTCAAAGTCGGCACCCCTTCCATAGACTCCCATGTTAAACGTCAGTCTAGTCATGGGCACAGTGAGGCACAGTGAGGCATGCAGATGGACACCCTAGGCTTATACTCGAGTCAATACGTTTTCCCATTTTTTTGTGGTAAAATTAGGTGCCTCTGCTTATATTCGGGTCGGCTTATACTCGAGTATATACAGTATTCTTTATTTATTATTTATTTATTTATTATTACCTCATCTGGCCTTTAAAAATAAATTTGTTTCTTTTTCTTTTATTATTTTTTATTATTTTTTTGGAAGCAAAACACCTTTTAGTAAAAAAGCAAATTAGGAGCAAAGTGTTTGACACCCACCCGAATGAATTCTTCATATTTAAAAATCACCTTTTAAAAATGCATAAATGCCATATTCCCTGTCAGTGTTATTGTTGCATATTTAAGGATCTCACAAATACATTGTCAGTTTTTCATGCACTTGACTGTATGAAAATTTTCCACCAACAGAATTTGATTATTTTATTTTTTTATTATTATTATTATTATTTTTTTTCCTCCTGACCCAGAAATGACCTTGCGAGGATATAAAGCGTTGCCACGTAAAATGATCATATTTGCAAATGAGCCAAAATGACTCGCAGTATTTAAATTGTTGTCTGCCGAATTACTTTCCATACTGCAACTGATTACTTTCCTTATTAAGCCGCCGGATAATTGACTGAATCAAAGTTTAATAAGAGTGAACACAACAGTTTAAAGATTAGATAAACACTGCCGGTGGAGGGGATGTCCCCAGGCGATGGTTTTTCGCTCCCGGCTCCTTCGGAAAACAAAAAAAAAATAAAAAAATAAAAAGTTTGCTAAGTAAAGAGTTTGTGGCCCAGTGTAGCATAAAAACAAATATTAATAGACTGCGGCAATAAAACCGCGTTTCCGTGTTAGGACAATAAGCGTTCTTAATCACTACGAAGTGCCGGCGCTGCTAAACTACAGCGAGGAAATATTCTCAGTGGAAATTTAGGAGGAGCCGTAATTCCCAATAATTCTGTCCAAGTCCTGACATATATATTGTGGAGGCGTATAAAACCCCCGAACAGTGGGGTGTATAGGAAATGGACCATCGCTACGGTGGGCCATACAGGAGAGAAGGTTAATTGGAGGATAAAAAAATAAAGGTGAAGTTAGTAGACATGTGCAATTCGTTTCGTTCTGAATTCGTTTTTTAACAAATTTCGTCAAGTTCGTTAATTCGGAAATATCCGAATTAACGAAAACTCGTTTAATGAATTTTAACGAATATTCGTAAATTTGAATATTCGAAAATTCGTATATTCGTACATTCGTAAATGCTTAAATTCGTATATTTTTAAATTCGGAAATTCGGAAATTCGGAAATCTGAAATAATAATTAACTAATAATAACTTAACTATTACTAACTATTAAATTATAAGTATTGGAATTTCCTTTCAAATTTGGCTGTTAGTGAACTTAACGAAGTTACGAATTGTTTTCTGAAATATTGAATGCCGTATCTAAACGAATGGAACGTAATGAATTAATAATAATAATATATAACAATAATAATAATAAAAACGTTTTATTATTATTATTATTATTTATTATTAATTTGTTCCCTTCCATTCGATTACATATGGCATTTGTTATTTCAGGTAATGCGTAACTTCGGATAAATTCGTATTTGTTGCGTTGTCTAACAGCCAAATTTGAAAGGAAATTACTATACCTATAATTTAATAGTTATTTTTTCTGATTTTTCGAATTTTCTGATTTTCGAATTTCCGAATTTCCAAATTTCCGAATGTCCAAATTTACGAATGTATAAATTTACGAATGTACGAATTTACGAATGTATAAATTTACGAATTGCGATCATGACACGAAAATAAACAAAAAAAAAAACCAAATGAAATTAAAACGAAAACGAACAAATTTTTGGGCAGTGCACATGTCTAGAAGTTAGGCAATTTTTTTAAATAATGTACAAATGTATCATTTATTTGGCACAAAAGAAAGAAAGGTTCAAGCAGTTGTGTATGTGTGTATATATATATATATATATATATATATATATATATATATATATAGAGAGAGAGAGAGAGAGAGAGAGAGAGAGAGAGAGAGAGAGAGAGAGAGAGAGAGAGACATGGGAAAGGCCCCCCAGTGGGGTTTTTAGGCAGCGGAATATAGGCAATATACTGAAGTATGGGTTAAAAAGATTTATTAACCACTTCAGCCCCGGACCATTTTGGCTGCCCAAAGACCGGGTCGTACGACGTGGCTCCCAAACAAAATTGACGTCCTTTTTTCCCCACAAATAGAGCTTTCTTTTGGTGGTATTTGATCACCTCTGCGGTTTTTATTTTTTGCGCTATAAACAAAAATAGAGCGACAATTTGGAAAAAAATTCAATATTTTTTACTTTTTGCTATAATAAATATCCCCAAAAAATATATAAAAAAAACATATTTTTTTCCCTCAGTTTAGGCCGATACGTATTCTTCTACATATTTTTGGTAAAAAAAAAACCACAGCATTTATTGATTGGTTTGCGCAAAAGATATAGCGTCTACAAAATATTTTTTTTTTCATGGCATTTTTATTAATTTGTTTTTTTTTACTAGTAATGGCGGCAAACAGCGATTTTTTTCGTGACTGCGACATTATGGCGGACACATCGGACACTTTTGACACATTTTTGGGACCATTGTCATTTTCACAGCGATCGGTGCTATAAAAATGCACTGATTACTGTGAAAATGACACTGGCAGTGAATGGGGTTAACCACTAGGGGTTAAGTGTTCCCTGCTTGTGTTTCTTACTGTAGGGGGGGGGGGATGGGCTGTGTGTCACATGACACCGATCTCCGCTCCGAGTACACGGAGCCAAGATTAGTGTCATTGTCACTAGCCAGAGCGGGGAGATGATTGTTTACACAAGCATCTCCCCGCTCTATACCTCCGTGACCCGACCGCGGGGATCCCCGCGGTCCGACTCACGCGGATGGCGGCAGGGTCACAAACGCACCGCTGCCGGCGGCGCGCGTGCGCGACCACATGGACAGGCACTTAAAGGGGACATACAGGTACGTTGATGTGCCTGTCTGTGCCATTCTGCCGACGTAAATGTACAGGAGGCGGTCGGCAAGCGGTTATATATGTACATTTGATAACAATCAAGTTGAAGCTCCGATAAAAAAATTGTATGACTACACACACAGAATATACAAACACAGCATTGCTATACAGTTATACATGTCAAATGCATCTGTATATGTCACTGACGCGTTTCGATCACAAAGGGATCTTCTTCAGAGGATATGTGGTTTGCTGTAAAGAATTATAAAGTAAGTTTCAATTCATTACCTGGGTGTGTGCCCAAAGGTAAGAGATACAGAGTATGTAGTTACCAGTTAAATGTGTGTTGGAAACATTGCTTCTAATCAGAGTTCCACAAAAGATGCTTCAAAGAGATCCGACAGCCTCCCAGCCATTCGACATCCCAGAACATGGCACCACCAACCAGGGTGCGACCTACAGGGGTCCACACCGGAGGGAGGAAGCCCCCAAGGGGGCGCACAAGGACAGATGGCCAGCACCTGCAGTGAACACCAAGGAGATCAATGTGGGAGGCATTGGTATTGCATCCATACAATTTGTATTTTCTAACATATTAATATGTGGACAGACCAGAGGTCCACATTCCACTATATATATATATATATATATAAACACTATATTACCAAAAGTATTGGGACGCCTGCCTTTACACATACACATGAACATTAATGAAGCTATGAAAGCACAAAGCCCAGTTTAGGAGCCACCATAGGAAGTGATGACACACAGAGAAGATGAGGAGCCAAGAGTAGTAACGGGGACCCCAGAAAAGGAGGTTTGGGGCTGCTCTGTGCAATCCCATTGCACAGAGGAAGTAAGTATAACATGTTTGTTATCTTAAAAAAAAAAATATATATATATATATATATATACACACACACACTATATTACCAAAAGTATTGGGACGCCTGCCTTTACACGCACATGAACTTTAATGGCATCCCAGTCTTAGTCCGGAGGGTTCAATATTGAGTTGGCCCCACCCTTTGCAGCTATAACAGCTACACCTCTTCTGGGAAGGCCGTCCACAAGGTTTAGGAGTGTGTCTATGGGAATGTTTGAGTCTTGACTTCAACCCAATAGAACACCTTTGGGATGAATTAGAGCGGAGACTGTGAGCCAGGCCTTCTCATCCAACATCAGTACCTGACCTCACAAATTCTCTTCTTGAAGAATGGTCAAACATTCCCATAGACACACTCCTAAACCTTGTGGACGGCCTTCCCAGAAGAGTTGAAGCTGTTATAGCTGCAAAGGGTGGGGCCAACTCAATATTGAACCCTACGGACTAAGACTGGGATGCCATTAAAGTTCATGTGCGTGTAAAGGCAGGCGTCCCAATACTTTTGGTAATATAGTGTGTATATGTATATATATATATATATATATATATATATATATATATATATATATTTATTTAAGATAACAAACATGTTATACTTACTTGCTCTGTGCAATGGTACAGCACAGAGCAGCCCCAAACCTCCTTTTCTGGGGTCCCCGCTACTACTCTTGGCTCCTCCTCTTCTCTGTGTGGCATCGCTTCCTATGGTGGCGCACCTGCGGGTGGCTCGCTCCTGAGCTGGGCTGTGTGCTTCCATAGACACACGCAGCGCAGCTCGCCCCAGCTCCCCCTCAAAGAATTTGATTGACAGCAGCAGGGACCAATGGCTCCCGCTGCTATCGCTGCAGCCTTTGAGGAGAGGAACACAGACAAGCGCCGCTGCAGACGGGCACTACGCTGTATCTCAGGTAAGTGTAAAGGGGGGGTGAGGGGGCGATACAGCTAGTGGGATATTTGAATACCATACAGACAGACAGACAGAGGGGGAGTGAGAGAGAGAGAGAGAGGGGGAGAGAGAGAGAGCGATAGAAAGGGAGACAGAGAGAAAGTGAGGGAGAATAAGAGAGAGAGAGAAAGGAAGAGATAAAGCAGAGCTCCCAACTGTCCCGGATTTGGAGCAATGTCCCTCTGTCCTTCATTCCTCCTCATTTGTCCCTCATGTTGCTCTGATCTCTATAGTTGTATATAAAAAAGCAATTTGTATCTTTCAAAAAGTGTTTCCCGGGGCTAAAACTTTCATCCAACTTCTAAATTGCTGCATTTGTAAATTCCAAAATCCAATATAAAGGAATCGAAGTGGTAAAAAAAAAAAAAACACTTGTGGGTTTGACTAATCTTTTTTTGTGTAATTCTCCTTTAACCTCCCTGGCGGTATGTCAGATGTTTGCGTCTCAAATCGGTACAATTGTTTTGCATGGATATTTGGCATTTTATATTGTAGGCAGGGCCGGATTTGTTCTCCCTGCCGCCCCAAGGCCAGGTTTCGCAATGCACCCCCTTCCCGCCAACCGAACCTCCCCCCCCCCCCAAGAATCAACTGAGACTGGCAACTGGATGGCAGGGGCGGCACAGTTAGTTCAAATAGTTTTTGTTTCTTTTTACTTTTTTTTTTTATTTGTAGCTTGTCGTTTTTTTTTTTTTTTTTATAATTTTCTTATTATTTTTAATATTATTTTTCTTATTCTTTACTTTTTAATTACTTTTTTATTTTATTAATTTAATTTAATTATTATTTCTTATTATTTATTTTTTTATTTTTTTTATCAATTTCTTTTCACTTAAGTTTATTGCTATCACACAGGAGAAAACAATTCCCTGTGTGATAGCAATTGAAGGTGACAAGTTCTCTTCATTGACCCTGTCACCTCCAAAACAGGGGTCCTAGCACTGCGCTGGATCTCCTGTCACAGCTGAGATGGGAAGAGCACAGCTCACCCCTCTCACTGTGTACATCGGCGGCAGGGACAGGAGAAAGACTCGGCGGCCGGTGGGAGGCCCGAAGACAGAGCCAGCAGAGAGAGGTATGTGGGAGGGGGAGAATGGGGAGGATGGACGGCAGCACACATTTTACAAGTGATTGCGGCGACATCGCCGCAATCACTTGTTAACGAGCGAGCGGATTCCCCCACACTACATTTAGTCCTGCTAGAAAGCAACTAACCACCCTGTATGTTCCGGCCGTCAGGGGACTACATGCTGCTGCCGCCCCGAGGCGCCCTGCCGCCCCGAGGCCTGGCTTCGGTGGCCTTGTGGGAAATCCGGGCCTGATTGTAGGCCTGCAATTCTTAGGAAAAACTCACTTTAATCTGTCCAAACAAGAGTCTAGTAGACATCCCGGGTATGATAAAGTTTGAAACACAAAATCATGAATTAGAATATAATAAATATCTATAAATAATTATGACAAATAATAATGTAGTGCCCTCCTCAATATTTGGGGGCGCTGTGTATATATTTAGGGGTAGTCTGAGCTAGTAGTTGGGCTCAGATTAATTGATTATTCATTATTGCTTCTGCTCTGGGTGTGATGCTGCCTGGCAGTAGTGTTCCCTGTTGCCTGTAGGTGGCACTGTCACCGCCGGCATAGGTTGAACCACAGGGGGTATCACAGCACCTTGGGTGTCCTCTCTCGGCAGCCATGCAGTGGGCGTGGTCTACCCGCTGTACATGCTGGAAGAAGGGTACATAAGGGGCAGACGCCATTGGGGTTCGTTCGTTCCTGGGGACCCATTGGTCCTGTGCGTGCGCCTCGTGGCCCGTATGGCACGAGGTGCGTGTGTTCTGGTCCTGGGCACCTTCAGCTCGAGGCCACATCGCTGCTTGTAGGCCCAGCTCTGCTGGCTTAGGCCTATGTTTCAAGAAAAGGATCCCAAGCTGCCCACCTACGGGAAGCCCACTGTTTAGGAAAGGAGACCAGGGGAGGATCCGTCCCAGAGGAGACTAGCGACGGTACTGCCGTCTCAGGAAGAGGCCTGGAAACTCGCCTAAAGAGGGATCCATCATCAGAAGCCTGCAATACGCCGATCTGGCCTAACGGTTCTCTTCATTATTGTCTGGCTGGGAGGATCGGGACTTTAATCCTGTGGCAGAGGATTCCTGATCGTATCCCTAATACAAAAATAAAAGATTGATTTGTGCTGCATTCCGGCTGCTAGGACCACTAAACGGGACTATCCGGGTGAGCAATACCCACTCAGGCTTGAGTGGCGACGAGTGCTATTTTAGTGTTGCGTGCCTGAACCTTCCCCTGTGTGTTTTCTCTCTCGTGTCCTACTCTTCCTCTAAAGTTTCCTCAGCAAAAGAAAAATAAAGCCTAACTGTTTGGGTTTTACATGGTGTGGACATTGGCCTTTCTGAACACTCTTCTCACACCCTGACAACGGAAGCCTTGGAGGTAATTCACAGACCCAAACAAAACCAGCAGCTCTCCTAACTGGGGGTGGTGCTATAATAATAATACATTTTATTCAATAAATGTAATCAAATCAAAAACACAGAAATTTGCTCAGTTGCAGAATTGTCGCTGTCGTCACTTTCAGTGTCTGATGACGAATTTCCCCACAAATCGCTAACGCTCAATTCTGCAAGTGATTCTAATTTACTATCGCCGTTTTCTAGCTGGTCAAAAAAACGGTTTTGACGTAAAAGGGACGCTTTTTTGTTGCCATGGACATTCTCAAGTTTCCAGGCAGAAAGAACAGTATATATAATATAAAACTGCGGGCAGGGCACCGGACGAAGCATTAGGGACAAAAGGGATGTCAAATGATTTAATACAGTAATGTAATCTATCTTACAGATTGCAGTGTACTGTAGGTGTTATGTATTTTTCACTTTATGAATTTCCTCCCGGGCTCCGCCCCCGTGCGTTGCGATGCTCACAGGGAACAGAGACCGGAACAGTAACACATTGGGTGGATGATCCAGCAGAATACACAATGGGAGAGGACATCGCAGGATCCCGGGGACAAGGTAAGTAAGCTGTACATGGATCCTGCGATGCAATCCCGAGTGTGGCTCGGGGGTTACTGCTTTTGGTAATGAAAATTCACTCCAAGCCACACTCTGGAATACTGCCAGGGACAGGGAGGTTAAGGGGGCGTGGCAGGGGGTATGTCCTATGCCTACGTACTTTTGCTAATCGGTGTCCCTCGTTCCCATTTCAGAAAGTTGGGAGGTGTGTGATAAAGGGAGACAGATAGAGAGAGAGAGGAAGAGAGAAAGGGTGTCAGGTCACCTGTGGCCAGATGACAGATGCACACCGTAGGGGGACAGGAGTGCACCACAAGGTAGTGAACCCTATGGCTGACTGCTGCGAATAGGATACTGGGTGGTTGTGGAAAGCGGGACCAGAGGAGCACAACCGGGATCCACAGGAAGCTAGAGCCGAGATTCCCCAGAGCGCGGAGTCTAAGACCCAGCAGGTCTTCACCAGAGCCTCTAGTGGTGAGGATGTTACGCTGCAGCTAGGTCCAGGTCGTGACCTCTAGAGTCTCCTAGCTCACGCCTCGTAGGGTAAGGAGGAAAGAGGGGAAGCAGCAGCACAGGATACAAGAATAGTGAGGGGAAAGGCCAAGGTCAGGGTCATAAGCAGACAAGGATAAACAAAGGACAAGCCGAAGGTCAAGGGTCACAAGCAGACAGGCATAGTCGGGAACAAGCCAATATCGGTAACACAGAGACAGACGTAGCACATGGCAGGCAGGAACCCAAACACACAATAGCTTAACAAACACGTTGATCAGCAAAGCAGGCTTGCAGTGCACAGGTTAATATAGTGTTCTGTGATAGGGCCTGGGGTGGAGTCAGGCTGGGAGGAGATCAGGCCCGGACTGGCCATAGGGCATACCGGGCAAATGCGGGCTGCCAGAGAGCATGTCACGTCCAGGGCCGGCGCTACCAGTAGGCGGATAAGGCAGCCGCCTAGGGCGCAGCCATGGCCTGTCACCTCCTTATCCCCGCTGGATGTAATCTCTGGAGCCGATGTCCCTGTGCCACGGGTCTGCAGAAGTGTGTACTGGAGGTCTGAAGGAGGAGAGGGAATGTCCGCTGCCGGGGATCGTGCAGGGGCGCGGGGAGGGAACTATCACATGCAGTACACTGACAGATCCCTCCCCCAGCTGCAGAGATGTTCGGCGCCTCAGGGCTCTGATGCAGAAGAGCTGGCCGCCTCCTTCATGGTCACTGGTCGGGACTCGTGAGGAGGTGTGGCTAGGCAGGGGCTAATCCCGTATGTCACTGGGGGGCGGAGCAGCTGGCGTCAGGGAAGATCGCGTGGTCCTTCTGGGCAGAGCAACATGGAGGTAAAAAAAAATAATTGTTTTGTCTTTTATGCAGCCACTGGACTGGGAGAAATTGGGTTGAAAACTTGCCCAGTAACTCACACTCAGGACAGTGCTACAGGAGATACCATCTTGATCTTTGTCATCTTTATTACTTCTATCTTTAGACTTTTACATAGAAGTAGAAAGTGCTGTTAGCTGACAAAGATCAAGATGGTATCTGGTATCTCCTGTAGCACTGTCCTGATTGTGAGTTACTGGGCAGAGCAGTTTTCAACCCAATTTCACCCAGCACTCTGTTGTCACCCAGCCCTCTGTTGTCACCCAGCCCTCTGCTGTCGCCCAGCCCTCTGTTGTTGCCCAGCCCTCTGTTGTCACCCAGCACTCTGTTGTCACCCAGCCCTCTGCTGTCACCCAGCCCTCTGCTGTCACCCAGCCCTCTGCTATCACCCAGCCCTCTGTTGTCACCCAGCCCTCTGTTGTCACCCAGCCCTTTGTTGTCACCCAGCCCCCTGCTGTCACCCAGCCCTCTGCTATTACCCAGCCCTCTGCTGTCGCCCAGTCCCCTGCTGTCACCCAGTGCTCTGTCCTGCTGTCACCCAGCTATCTGCTGTCGCCCAGTCCCCTGCTGTCACCTAGCCCTCTGCTGTCGCCCAGTCCCCTGCTGTCACCCAGTCCTCTGCTGTCGCCCAGTCCCCTGCTGTCACCCAGCCCTTTCCTGTCACCCAGTCCCATGCTGTCACCCAGTCCTCTGCTGTCGCCCAGTTCTCTAAAAAAAAAAAAAAAAAATGTTGGCAACTATGCTTGCTGTGCACAGCAGCTCAATGAGGGGGAAACAAACATCACAGGGGGGTATAGATAGGGATGGTGTTAGACTGTTTTGCGCTCTTTCTATTTCTATTCTATTCTAGTTATAGAAATTATATTTTATCGGTACAGAAGTTTAATTTTTTATGGGGGGGGGCGCAAGTAGCTGATCTCGCCTAGGGCGCAAAATAGTCTAGTACCGGCCCTGGTCATGTCTTCCCCATCATCTACAATGTCTCCGGAGGCAGCCGGAGTTGGTGGGTGGAGCTGGGGGTGTGGCTGCCCCCTCCACTCCTCCCACAGACTCGTTCACTCTGGCTGATCCCACAGCTGAAGGAGAAAGAAACAAGGACTCAGCAGCCAGAGTGTCTTCATCTCCAGGCATGCTGTAAGTTACTGCACTGCTGCACATGTCACTACATAGAGTCCTAACCTGGCACCATACCACCCCAGCCTGCCCTATGCCACCACACCCTGCCCTATGCGTGCCACCCCAACCTGCCTTATGCCACCGCACCCTGCCCTATGCCACCACACCCTGCCCTATGCGTGCCACCCCAACCTGCCTTATGCCACTGCACCCTGACCTATGCCACCGCAACCTGCCTTATGCCACCGCAACCTGCCCTATGCCACCGCAACCTACCCTATGCCACCGCAACCTGCCCTATGCCACTGCAACCTGCTCTATACCACCCCAACCTTCCCTATGCCACCGCAACCTGCCCTATAACACCGCAAACTTCCCTATACCACCCCAGCCTGCCCTATGCCACCGCAACCTGCCCTATGCCACCGCAAACTGCTCTATACCACCCCAACCTGCCCTATGTCACCGCAACTTGCTCTATGCCACCACACCCTGCCCTATATCACCCCAACCTGCCCTATGCCACCCAACCTGCCATATACCACTGCAAACTGCCCTATACCACCCAAACATGCTCTATACCACCCCAGCCTTCCCTATACAACCGCAACCTGCCCTATATTACCCCAACCTGCCCTATAAAGCCCCAGCCAGCCCAATACCGCCCTATACTTTAATTTACAGGGGTCATTTGGGGGTGCGCCTCGTGACCGTGCGCTGCCTGCAGGGCGCTGGGCAGGATAGACAGGAGGGGGGTGACACCATGTTTTGCCGCACCAGGTGACACCAACCCTAGTGACGCCACTGCTCACCCAGTGCACTCTCAGCTGCGAGTCGGAGCCGCACTCGAATGACAGTGACACCGGTCGGCACATCAGGGGGCCGGGACCCGCAACGATCCCCTTCTCTCTGGCAAGATGGCCATGGCACTGATGATCTGATCAGTCTCGGCTTGGCTGTCTCACACAGCCGAGCAGAGTGAAGCCGCCTGCCCCTCCTCCTTTATGTCCACACAGGGGGAGGGGACCCAACATGCAGTCCCGTGCTGATCTGAGGTACATTATGGGTCTGAAGGGGGGGTCTGTATTGTAGTGGGGGTTTCTGTATTGTAGGGGTGGTCTGAAATGTAGGGGGGTTCTGTATTGTAGGGGGGTATGTAATGTAGGGGGGTTCTGTATTGTAGGGGGGGGGTCTGAAATGGAGGGGGTGTTCTGTATTGTAGTGGGGGTTCTGTATTGTAGGGGGGTTCTGTATTGTAGGGGGGTCTGTAATGTAGGGGGGTTCTGTATTGTAGGGGGGTCTGAAATGTAGGGGGGTTCTGTATTGTAGGGGGGTCTGAAATGTAGGGGGGTCTGAAATGTAGGGGGGTCTGTAATGTAGGGGGGTTCTGTATTGTAGGGGGTCTGAAATGTAGGGGCGTTCTGTATTGTAGGGGGGTCTGAAATGTAGGTGGGTTCTGTATTGTAGGGGGTCTGTAATGTAGGGGGGTTCTGTATTGAAGGGGGTCTGAAATTTAGGGGGGGTTCTGTATTGTAGGGGGGTCTGAAATGTAGGGGGGTCTGTAATGTAAGGGGGTTCTGTAATGTAGGGGGGGTCTGAAATGTAGGGGGCTCCTGTATTTTAGGGGGGTCTGAAATGTAGGGGGGTCTGTATTGTAGGGGGTCTGTATTGTAGGGGGTCTGTAATGTAGGGGAGTTCTGTATTGTAGGGGGGTCTGTACTGTAGGGGGGTCTGTACTGTAGGGAGGGGGTCTGTACTGTAGGGAGGGGGTCTGTAGTGTAGGGGGGTCTGTAATGTAGGGGGGGTCTGTATTGTAGAGGGGGCTGTAATGTAGGGGGGTCTGTATTGTAGAGGGGGTCTGTACTGTAGGGGGGTCTGTACTTTAGGAAAGGGGTCTGCACTGTAGGTAGGGGGTCTGTACTGTAGGGAGGTCTGTGTAACATGCAGGGGGTCCAGAACTGTTAGGGGGTGTCTGTGTAACAAACTGTGGGGGGCTGTGTAATGTAATGGGGTCCAGAGGTGTGGTGCTATGTAATGTAAAGGGGTCCAGAGGTACAGGGTGCTGTGTATGTAAAAGGGTCCAGAGGTGCAGGGTGTTGTGTAATGTAAAGGGGTCCAGAGGTGCAGGGTGCTGTGTAATGTAAAGGGGCCCAGAGGTGCAGGGTGCTGTGTAATGTAAAGGGGCCCAGAGGTGCAGGGTGCTGTGTAATGTAAAGGGGCCCAGAGGTGCAGGGTGCTGTGTAATGTAAAGGGGCCCAGAAATGCAGGGTACTGTGTAATGTAAAAGGGTCCAGAGGTGCGGTGCTGTGTATTGTAAAGGGGTCCAGAGGTGCAGGGTGCTGTGTAATGTAAAGGGGTCCAGAGGTACAAGGTGCTGGAACCGCACATCCCATCATTAACCGCCGCCGCGCCCCTCCCCCCCGGGCTGCTCAGTCTAAAATGCCCGGGCCTATTTTTTGTCCCAGTCCGGGCCTGGAGGAGATTATAAAGGAAGCCAGGTGAAGGGGTCTGGCCTCTAAGATGAACACATGAGGAGGAAGGTAAGATGGCAGACAGACATTAATGCATATCCATGACAAAAGGGAGAGAGGGGGAGAGAGAGCAAGAGGGAGAGAGAGGGGATGAGAGAGAGGGAGAGAGAGAGGGGAAGAGAGAGAGAGGAAGGGAGAGAGGGAGAAATTGAGAGAGCGGGAGAGAGAGAGAAAGGAAAAGAGAGAGAGAGGGGGTGAGAGAGAGAGGGAAAGAGAGGGGGGAGAGAGGGGGATGAGAGAGAGAGAGAGAGGGGAGAGATGGGGGATGAGAGAGGGGATGAGAGAGAGAGGGGGAGAGAGAGGTGGGATGAGAGAGAGAGAGGGGGGAGAGAAATGGAGAGAGAGGAAGGGAGAGAGAAAGGGAGAGCGAGGGAGAGAGAGAGAGCGAGGGAGAGAGAGGGGGTGAGAGAGAGGGGATGAGAGAGAGGGGGAAATAGAGGGGGGTGAGAGAGAGAGAGAGGAGAGAGAGGGGAGAGAGGGGGATGAGAGAGAGGGAGCGAGAGGGGAGATGAGAGAGAGAGAGAGAGGCAGAGATAGAGGAGGGGGGAGAGAGGATGAGAGGGAGAGAGTGAGAGGGAGCGAGAGAGAGGGAGAGAGGGGGATGAGAGAGGTGAAGAGAGGGAGAAAGAGAGAGGGGGAAGAGAGGGAGAGCAATGGCGTCCCTAGGGGGGGACCAGAGGGGGCCCTGCCCCCCCAACATTATGCTGTGCCCCACCATGTGCCCCCCCCAAAAAAAAAAAAATTTTTGCATTTTTTTTCCGCTCGGGCTGCTGCTGGGGTAACATAGTCTCTCCTGAGAGGGAGAGCGTCCCCAGTCCGCTCCTGCGGGGGATTCCTCCCCCTCCCTCTGCTAGCTGACACTGCATAATGCTCACACAACCACAGCCGCCCGATCTGCTCCTTTCCCTGCATCCTCATTGGCACGGAGAAGAGCGAGTTGCAGGAAGGACTCCATGAGCACTGTAGGAGGGGGGCCCAAGCCTTCATCTCAGTTACTGAAAAAACAGACTGATTTCTCCCGTCCTTAGGACAGGAGAACCAGCCTGTAAATTCCGAGATTGGTGACTGCAAGCTGAGCCGAGTGTCAGTCTATGACACTCTTTCACAGCCCAGCGAGTCCAGCCACCCCCCCTCACTCTCCTCACATACGAGCAGGGAGGAATACAGCTCCTCCTCCTCCTTCCAGTCCCGCCCACACTATCCCAGCGTGCTGTATCTGAAGAGAGGGGATGTGTGGGCGGGAAATATGAAAATCAGCAGCATTCCTGGCTGTGTGTGAATGATGCCTGAGATTCTAGCCTAGAGCGTGGGTAAGTGTGTGCACTGCAGACTGCAGTACACTGTAATCACTGAACTGCATTATCTCCATCCCTTCTCTCCCCCATCTGTCTCCCTCCCCCTCTTCTGTTCTTTCAAGACATTCACAATTTACTTTCACTTTCAGTTAGGCAGGTAATATACGATGCAAATTTCTTTCCTACATCCACTGATTGCAGGAAAGAAACTTGCATAATTCCCCCATCAACACAGACAGTGGTGACATGCCAATATCCCTCCTGCCCAGCAATTGTATTCTCCCGACAAACAGTGATTATCACTAGTGGCTATAGAAACCACTAGTGATAATCATAAGAGAATCTGCTCATTAATGGTTCAAATCTCAGCCAGTTCCTGCTGAACCAGCTGAGATTTAAACTGTCTGTGTCTGGTCTTGGCTCTTAGGCAGCCCATACATTGATCACTTTTTTTCATTCAACTATTAGGTTGAATGAAAAAAAAAGGAAATTATCCAATTCCCCCATCTACACATTATAGGTGGATGGGGGAATCCTCCCAGTGTGGACCAGTGCTGGAACAACCAGAGTTGCTGTCCTTTGTCTCCATGGTAGCGGCGGCAGCACATTGGAACCCAGTGCTGGTTACTTTATGGGGCTGATGTACAGGAGGGCCAGCACAATTTGTTGTTAGAGATGGGCTGGACATGTTCAAAATTCCACATGCCAGAGCCTGCCAGGAAGCCCACACTGCACAGCGCTAATCACAGGCAGTAAGACATTTCCCAGTCCACAGCTCCACAGATCAGGGAATGTCTCACTGGTTGTGATTAGCACTGTGGAGTGTCGGCTTCCTGGCGGGAGATCGGGCATGTGGGATTTCAAACACACCTGAGCCCATCTCTATTGGTTGTAGACAGTTGAGCTCCCTGCAGGTTGCTTAGCAGCAGTGGAGCCTTCTCTGACATGCTGATCGGGATGCAATCCAGGTGATGCTCCTAGTCCAATCCCAGTGTTAAATATCAGTGATTTTATTGATCAAAGCCCACACTTCACAGGCATAGAGCCCACATGGCTGCTGAACATAGGGTTGATTATATATATGTGGTTGTACTCTTGATGCTAATAAATACTGTGTTTATTAGATCTGACTGGGAGCATCACTAGGATCACATCCCGATCAACATGTCAACAGAGAAGGTTATACAGCATTACTGCTGCTAGGTGACCAGCTGGGGGCTCGGCTCTCTATAACCAATAGTGCCAGCCTTCCCCTACATGCACGCATAATGTCACCAGCACAAAGTCCTAATAGACTGCTGCCACTGCCAAGGAGACAGATGCCAGACCAGCGCTATCAATAACAGGGACAGGACAGCTGGGGAACCCCACAGTGGCAGAACACCAGGGCCCGGTGGCAAGACAACCTTTGCAACCCTGATAGTTCTCTCACTGCTTTGGACCCTTATATTTTCTTGGTGTGCTGGTGACATATATCTCTTGTTTTCTGCCACCCTGGTGGGGCCCCAGTATAGTAGGAAGGGAGCTCACTGCAGAACATGTGAAAGGGCCCGTTGTGGGATCGTAGTAAAGGGCCCCAGGATATATATATATATATATATATATATATATAAATTGCATTTTATAGTTGGCCCCCCTACTTTTGTCCCTGTCCCCCCATGTGCCCCCCCTAAATATGAAAGCTGGAGACGCCACTGAGGGAGAGAGAGAGGGGAGAGGGGGGATGAGAGAGAGGGGATGAGAGAGAGGAGGGGGAGAGAGGGGATGAGAGGGAGAGAGATAGAGATGGAGGGGGAGAGAGAGAAAGGGGAGGAAGGAAGAAAGAAAGAGACAGCAGATGTGGTTGGAATCATCAGGGATATCTCCTAAATCTCTTAACTCTGGAAACTGATTTAAATACTTATATTCTTATTTTACTGGTTTTAATTAGGAGAGAGAGAAGAAAAAAAAGAAAACAATAGAAAGAATAAATCTGTCTAATTCCATTCAATAAAGCTTTTATGTTTTTGGCATAGCCTCAGATATTGACTGCAAATTGTAACCTATAAAGACTTCTTCTGACTACAAAGACATCATAGGAGGAATGTTTGCAATCTTTGTTTACCTAACATAAAGAAGTGATACATTTCAGAATCAAATTTCTCCTTTCAAATAAGATGAGATTTGTTTTCTTTTTCAATATTTCACCACAATGTACACAATAAAAAAATAATAATATTTGATTAAAGCTCTCTAGATGAGAACGCATGGTCAGAAATGAGGGGAAGGGTTTGCATTTTTTTAATTGGTGTGTATTGAAACCCCCCCCCCTTTTTTTTCTTTTTAGGCAGCCTGTTGATTTCATGTGGTTAATGGGATATTTTGGCGTTTTGTAGGTTGTGCGTTTTGCAGCATTTGCCCCTCGTTTTTTCACATGGCAAAATGTGTGTTTGCTTCTGTTTGGTGTGCCGTTAACAATTAATGGCACTGAAAGTTCAACTCGTCATTTTAGGTGTATAAACATGGCCACACACTATGCAATCTGATTGTATGTTGTGTATTTAGTGAGAAGGGTGATCACTGATTGATTGCATTTCATTTAAAAAACGTGCAGCTGGGAATGGGTGGGTGGATGATGCAGAGTGTGTGCTAATGAGGTCAGCTGGTCAACTCCTTCCTGTGTCATGACCTACAGTCTGATCAGGAAGAAGACATCACTAATGGAAACGTCTGGAAATGTGGATTAGGACAAGAAAAGTAAGGGACTGTAGATTTAATGGAAAGCTTTGATATTTTTGCAAAAAAAGTACATGAATGCTATTTTGGTCCATGGGGGAGCTGGAATTTAGAAGAAAAAAAAAAGTGTACGAAGGTGAACTTACCCTTTAATCAAAAACATTTCGATACTCTTTTGCCGCGTACACACGATCGGAATTTCCGACAACAAATGTTTGATGTGAGCTTTTGGTTGGAAATTCCGACCGTGCGTGAGCTCCATTGGACATTTGCTGTCGGAATTTCCGACAACAAATGTTTGAGAGCAGGTTCTCATTTTTTACGACAACAAAAGTTTTTGTCGGAAATTACGATCGTGTGTATCCAATTCCGACGCACAAAAATCCTACGAATGCTCGGAATCAATTCGACGCATGCTCGGAATCATTGTACTTCACTTTTCTCGGCTCAACAAATTGTTGTACGTCTCCGCGTTCTTGGCGATCGGAATTTCCAAGCAACATTTGTGCGACCGTGTGTGTGCAAGCCAAGTTTGAGCCAACATCCGTCGGAAAAAAATCCACGGTTTTGTTGTCGGAAATTCCGATCGTGTGTACGCTGCATTACAATTTCTGTCTAAACCAATGGCAAACATGATATGGCTACATTTTGATTTTTGTATCCTCTGCACTGTAATAGTGCACTGGATGCATACATAAAACCATAAAACCATGAGTGCACTTATTGTCCTAACGCTGGACAAGAAATCAACATTCATGGACTCGTAGGCACTAATATTTGGGTGGTGTGACAGTGCTGTGCCCTGCCATGGTGTGGAAAGGTTCAATATCATCGAGGGTTTTCATCCAGACAGGTTAGTAAAACCATGTTTGGGTTCTGGAGTCTGGAGACTTCCTAGAGACTTGGGAGGGATGAAGTCTCCAACACTTGGTCCTGTTTTTTTCCATCAATTGAGTGGATATTTGCAGGACTTTTAGAGGCAGGACTATGGTTCAGGGCTCTACCCTTGTGGACAGAAAAGGTCTCTGCCCAGGGGTCAGGAGGGGTCCACCTAGGAGACAGTTGGGAAGAAAAGAGCGGTTAGGTATATGCACAACGTTTGTGTCTGAAGACTTTCTGGAGGATACAAAGTGCCTGAAGAGTTAGACCAGAGCAGCGGCGCTGAAACTGTGAGCCAGGAGGCCGATGAACAGCTGATTTGTGGCAGACAATTGCTTCCCTGTAAGAAAAACCCTGCGATTTCTTCAAATTTGTTTTAATAAATGTGGGAAAGAAAAGCCCTAAAAATAAGATTTATGTGAGTGTCTGTGTCTTTAATCTGCTACCATTTGAAGTTGGTTCTCACAGTAGCTACACCGTAACTATTAGGAGCATGTTTCCTTGCCCATTTCTGCATTTCCAAGACACACTCCTACACTTCTCATCTCTGCATTTCTAAGATTTCTCGGACCTCCAGGTCCACCAGAACTTCTACCAGGACCCCAGAATATTTGTACTTCCAATGGTGCATATAGAATCCCTGACATATGTTCCAGAAATCCCGACAGTATTTCCAGTAGTACTCAGGGTCCGGGAATCCCTGCCAGTACTTCCAATGATGCACGCAGAATCCCTGCCATATCTTCTAGAATCCCTGCCAGTATTTCCAGTGGAACTCAGGGAATCCTCACTGTAATTCCAATGGTCCTTGCAGAATCCCTGCTAGAACTACCAATGGTACTCATGGAATCTCTGCCAGGCATTTTAGAATCTATGACTTCTCTGAAATGACGCTGGGTGTGTCCTCTGACCCAAGGGTATTTAAGCTTCAATGCTGGAAGTGGCTGGTGCTGTGTCTTCTTGCCAGATACTCTGCTTTGTAAAAATAAGCTATACTATACTACTGATTGCCTCTTTAATTGACTTGGATTATTGTGACAACTCTCTTGCCTCCTGCCCAGGGCCATCTTTTCCAACTGCTGGGCAGTTGCCCGGGGGCCACACTTGCCTGGGGGGCCCCACCGGCTGCCCAGCCACCCCAGTAAAAAAATGGTGGGAAGCGGCGGGTCAAAACTGTGCATGCGCAGTTTGCGGATATTGCTGAGAAGATCCGATCCTCCACGAGTGCTTCCTATGTCTGTCCGCCGATGATGACGTTAGCCACACCCGCCAGACTTAAAAAAAAAAAAAAAGCAGGAGGAGCTGAGGGTGAATGGACAGAGTAGAGTGGTCAGAGCAGACAGCACAGCAGGCTTGAAGCAGAGTGTGGCGGAGTCGGACCCCTGTCGGCAGTGCCGGTTTTCGTGAGCCTGTAACCTGCCCAGCCACCAGCCAGTACAGACACGGAGTGCCCTGGTCGGTGTCGTATGGTGAGTGGCTGTCTGGCTGACTGTGCAGCTTGCACAAAGAGATTGGGGGGTGGTCTGTTGCTCTGATGTAAGTGGGAACTCTGATGTAAAGAGAAAGCAGTGGACTCTGATATAAGGTGTTCTCTGGTCACCAGAGCCCCCCTTACATCAGAGTTTCCCCTTACATCATGATCTGCAGCGTTCCCCTTTACATAAGAGTTCCCTTTCACTGTAAGGGGGAATCCTGCAGACTCTGATGTAAGAGGAAACTCTGTGCTGGCCGGGTTATAGTAACCTAACCTTCATGTCAATGAAGAAATGTTTTTTCTTTTACTTTTGTTTAACTTAAACACATTGCTAATAGCACGATCTATATGTTTATAGTTTAAATACTGACATTTGCACTGTTTGGCACTGAAAACTGTAATTTTAGGTACCTTTTTGCAGTGTCAGTAAAAAATGTGGTTCTGCCAGTAAATGTCATGATTTTTGTCAGTAAAAAATTCTTGTGCATGATTGTGTAGACAGGGCCCCAGTGCACCGTATTGCCCAGGGGCCTATAATGCTCTTAAGATGACACTGCTCCTGCCTGCCCACAACCTCCTTTCTCACCTGACCACTCTCTCACTTGGTGCTTGCCCATGACCTTCCCCTGGACCTGGCCATTCTCTTGCCTGCCCTAACCTCTGCCCAGATTCTAACTACTCTTCCCAGATTCTAACTACTCTTTTGACCAATATATAGTGTACAGTATCCTTACTGTAGCCTTCCTGTCCTTGCTCAACCCATGATGGGGCAATCCTGCGGTCCATGACCTGGTACCAGCCCACAGCAAGGAGCACCAGGGCTCACTAGGGCTCCAGGCCCATCTTCACCACCAGGAGCTTTGGTGAAGACCAGCTGGTGCTTAGACTCCATGCCTTGGGTAAGCACACATCACCCACCAGGGGGGGTGACGATAACACAACCTTGTACTAGCCCACAGCAAAGAGCTCCAGGCACCACTTGGGCTTCCAGCTGATCTCCACCATCATGAGCTCTGGTGAAGAGTAGACCAGCTGATACTTAAAGCGGAAGTAAACCCATCGATTTAACAGTTTCAAAAAGCCGTTACATTCCCGGCATGCCGGGAATGCCAACTCTCACATTGGCTGTGCTCTCAAACAAACTGTCAAACCATCCAATGGCTGGTGTCATAATTGATCACATGTGCAGCATCATGGCAGTTGAAGATTAAACAGAGGCCAAGATGGCAGCTTCCTTGCCTAAAAATGATAGGAGGGATTACTTCCACTTTAAACGTCATGCCTTGGGTAAGCCCGCATCACCTTCCAAGGGGTGTTCCTATAACATGCCCTGGTACTAGCCTGGAGCAAAGAGCTTAGAGGGCCACTTTGTCTCTCAACCCATCTCTATCATTAGGGGCTGTGATGAAGACCAGATTGTAAAAAGAAACGCTTGGTTGGTTTGGGACTTTGAATGAGGCGGTGACCTGGTAAGGTCCAGTGCCTCCATCCGTATTTAATTGAAGAAGGGGGAGGAAGGGGAGGGTGGGACTTTGAATGAAGAACATAGATGTAAATAGTAAAAATTATTGTATAGATGAAGGATATAATGCATAGTAACAATCATTATCAATATTCAGTATAATTAATATATATATATACATACATATACATACAATAGAGGTAAAATACCACATAATTGCAGACAGTAATATCATAAAAAGTATGTATTGAAATTGATCTAATAGGACCCATGATGATTGGAAACACAGCATTGATATCTCAACGTGTTTCGTGAATTGATTCACTCTTCAGGAGCATGCACATGGGTTGGGTATAAGAGGTAATAAAATAAAGAGGTTTTCTGCATGGTCTGACCCTATAAAGGAGAAAAATAATGTAAATAAAAATAAAATAAAAATTGGGCTACAAAGCTCCCCTCTCTTTAAGATACTTACACACATAACTATATGGTAAGAGACTAGCACTAGCGATCCAAGACCCCAAACGGGGACATCACCACTGGGAGCTTAGGTGGTGTGGACAGCCAGAGGCCCAGCAAGGGCAACATCCAGCGAGGACAGATTTCCAGGAGCTAGAGGTGGTCGTTAGTGGCTATAAGTGCTGGAACCTTGAAACAGAGAGAGACTTCTGAGAATATAATAATATATATGGTGTGTGATATGTCCTGTGCTTGGTGAAGGGCGGGACAATGAGAGTGAAGATAAGTGTGAGTGAAGTCCAGCCAGGGAAATTAAGAGATGATAGAGTGGTGGAAAATAGAGACCAGCAAAAGAAAGTAAAAACCAATAGTTGAAGTGTGCACATTGATAAAAGGGATTGATTGTGAATAACAAAGTTACCTGAAACTGGTTAAATAAGAGCCTGGAATCCAGGATAACATGCAGAGTGAAGCAAAGATAGCAATGGAAATCATCAAGTTAATCAGCCACCCATGAATGAAGCCTATAAGGGCACTGCCGCCACACGCCCACCAGGGAGGGAGACAGGTCTCAGATCGCTAGTGCTACTCTCTTACCATATAGTTATGTGTGTAAGTATCTTAAAGAGAGGGAGGCTTTATAGCCCAATCTTTATTTTATTTTAATTTACATTCTCTTTCTCCTTAATAGGGTCAGACCATACAGAAATCTTCTTTATTTTATTACCTCTTGTACCGAACCCACGTGCACGCTCCTGAGGAGTGAATCAATTCACGAAACGCGTCGAGCTATCAATGCCGTGTTTCCAATCATCATGGGTCCTATTAGATCAATATTAGTACCTGCTTTTTACGATATTACTGTCTGAAATTATGTGGTATTTTACCTCTATTGTATGTATATATATAAATTATATTGAATATTGATAATGACTCATGATTATTATTATGCGTTATATCCTTTATCTATACAATACATTTTACTATTTACATCTATGTGCTTCATTCAAAGTCCCACCCTCCCCTTCCCTCACCTTCCAGGGGATGTTGCCATAAAATGACCTGGTACCAGCTCACCCACATAAAAGAGATCCCAGCACCACTAGGGCTCACGGCCCATCTCCACCATCAGGGGCTCCAATGAAGAACAGCCGGGGCTTAGGCTCTGCAACTCAGGTGAGCTTATGTCACCCACCAGGGGCTGTTGGCCGTAGTACTACCTGTACACAATAGATAAAGGGTCAAAGCTGACCCAACTAAGGACCAGCATAGAAGAGGCATTGTCAATATGGCTTTGAGAGCACATGGGTATTGTGACAGTGCAAGGCCCTGCCACTGTGAAAATGACACAGGATTCGCATAACGGCTTAATGTGAGGTTCCAGACTATCGTTTCTGAGCAGAGAAAGTTGTGTTTTTTGTCTCTCTCTGGATTCTGTAAACTTGGATTGGGGCGTGGAGCTTGAAGGTTCCAAAGTCTCTTGGGTGGGAGGAACCTTGAATCCTGTGTCCAAATTTTACTGGATGCTTGCAGCCTGTGTGAGTACATGTGGGCGTGCAGGGTCATTATGTACTTAAGCCTGAAGAAAGCTCAGGGCTACCAATTTGGAGACAGCTTCCATGTTGGAGACAGGAGGTCTCACCCAGTGGTCAGAGGCCCCCCAGGCAGGGGTCAAGAGACAAGAGGTCTCAACCAGGAGTCAGACATGCCCCAGGCAGGAGTCAAGAGATAAGAGGTCTCAACCAGAGGTCAGAGGTGCCCCGGGCAAGAGTGATGGGACAAGAGGTCTCAACCAGTGGTCAGACGCGCCCCAGGCAGGATTCAAGAGACACAAGGTCTCACCCAGTGGTCAGACGTGCCCCAGGCAGGATTCAGGAGACAGGAGGTCTCACCCATGGTCAGAGGCGCCCCAGGCAGGATTCAAGAGACAGGAGGTCTCACCCAGTGGTCAGAGGCGCCCCAGGCAGGATTCAAGAGACAGGAGGTCTCACCCAGTTGTCAGAGGCGCCCCAGGCAGGAGTCAAGAGACAAGAGGTCCCAATCAGGAGTCAGAGGTGCCCCAGGCAAGAGTGACGAGACAAGAGGTCTCATCCAGTGGTCAGTGGCACCCAAAGCAGAAGTCAAGAGACAAGAGGTCTCAACCAGGGGTCAGAGGTGCCCCAGTCAGTAGCCAGGAGACAGGAGGTCTCATTCCAGGAGTCAGGTTGGCTCCTATTGGGGTGTCAGGGGAACCCCTATCCAGAGGCCAGGTTTGGACTGCGCAGCAGGGGGCTGCAACTAAAGGTTGAGTGAGCCGAGAGAACCAGAACAGCTGGAAAATACAGTCAGAGGGACTGGTAAGAAGAACAGCAGTGCTGCTGACAAGGGAGCCAGGTGGCTCAGCATTTTCATTGACTATTCATGTTGATGTGGAAGAACCCTTGCCCTTGATGTTTATGTGAACATTTCCGTTTTGTTTAACAAAAATGAGCTGCCATGCCCTAAAATCAGGGCTGTTTTAAGGCAGGGCAACAGGAGCAGCTGCCCTGGGCCCTGTCATTGCTGTGGGGCCCAAAGCAGCTGCCTCATACTTGGCAACTATCCCAGTTTAAATTCCCTTGTCCCTTGAAGTTTTAGTCCTGTGCTGTGTCCTGATATCTCATTGTGAAGTGCTGCTACTAATGCTGCCCAGCTCTGCCCTATTGTTGTGTACAGATGACTCACCTACAGACCCTGTGTTTACATGTAAATAACCGTCATTCATATGTAAATAGCTGTGGCATTCATATGTAAATAGCTGAGGCCGGGGGCATTCATATGTAAATAAAGGCGGCATTCACATGTATATCATGCTCCTCTGTCTGCAGTGAAGAGATGATGTGCTGTAACCTCTAGCAACCAATCAGTGAGCAGTATTACTGTACAGTAATCTCTAGCAACCAATCAACAAGAAGAAACACATGCTGTAACCTCGAGCAACTAATCAGTGAGCCGTAATGTGTGCTGTAACCTCTAGCAACCAATCACAGTCACTGCCTGATCTCATACAATAAACTGATTTTAAGTCTAGCTGATATTTATTGTATGTCTCAGAGCAGGTGGAGAGCAAAATTGCATGGGGGGCCCCCAAGAAAAATGTTGCCCAGGGTCCAATCAACATTAAAGACGGCCCTGCCTAAAATACAGTTTGAACTGATGCAACTCAATGGGAAAGCACCTACCACATAATCACCCCAACACCACAGTATCATTTTTTTTTTTTTGGAAAGTTTTATTTATCAATTTTGCACTTACAAATACAAGAAAATGAACAACAAAAGCCCAACAGGCTTAGAGCCGGTTCACACTGGGGCGGCACGACTTTGGGGGCGACTAGGAGACGCAATCTCAAGACGACTTGAGAGGCGATTTGCGAAATGACTTTTGTATAGAAGTCAATGCAAGTCGTCCCGAGTCGCCCCCAAAGTAGTTCAGGAACCTTTTTATAAGTCGGAGCGACCTGAGTCGCTCCTATTAGAACAGTTCCATTGAACAGAGCGGGATGCGACTCGTCAGGCGACTGAGTCGCCTGACGAGTCGCCCCTGTGTAGGGTGCCCACGTGTCCCGGATTGCCCGGGACTGTCCCGCAATTGACATGTCTGTCCTGGGTCCCGGGCACCTTCATTCCGGACCAATACAATGTCCCAGAATGAAATAGAGGACACAGCCACCCCCTACTAACTAATAACTACATTTCCGGAACTGGCTGCTAGGGCCAGCGCTGCCTGCCATCTTGCAACCAGTGACAATTTACTCTCAGATAGTGAGACCGGGAGCAAGGCCTGCGCCTAGTGCAGCACTGCTGTCCTCACCCACCTCGGAACCTCCTCCTTCTCCAGCACCCAACGGCAAGCAGCAGGGACTGGTGTGATCTTCACTCTCCAGATAGTGATGCCACTCCTTTCCTTCTACGCACGTGGCTCATGCAGAGGGAGTGACAGCAGCACTGCATCTGGTGGCAGTCTATGGGTGGCAAGCGGCACTGCATCTGGTGGCAGGCTATGGGTGGCAAGCAGCACTGCATCTGGTGGCAGGCTATGGGTGGCAAGCGGCACTGCATCTGGTGGCAGGCTATGGGTGGCAAGCGGCACTGCATCTGGTGGCAGGCTATGGGTGGCAAGCGGCACTGCATCTGGTGGCAGGCTATGGGTGGCAAGCGGCACTGCATCTGGTGGCAGGCTATGGGTGGCAAGCGGCACTGCATCTGATGGCAAGTGGCACATTCACCTGACAAATAACCCGCCGCCAAATTCTCCATCAACCCCGAAACTACATTTCCCCCCGCCCCCCCTCATCTTTTTTGGGGAAAGGTGAGAGAGGGGGTGTGTCCCTGAATGGCAGTTTGGAAATGTGGTCACCCTACCCCTGTGTGAACCGGGTCTTACGTATCTTTTAATATAAAATAAAAGGATGTTTTATATTTTTGAAGGCCTGGCTGATCCGGATCCAGCAGTATACATAAGAAAAGTGTTCAGTAGAAATTGTAGCATGCTGTGATTTAGCGGCACTATAATACGGTGTATTACATTGTAATTATTTATCGGTAAACTCATTGTATCCATCTGCAGTAGAACATTGAGATCTTCCACGTGACATTTCCTTCAAAATAAACCCAGGACAAATCTTAAGTGCGTCTTAAATAGGATTTTTATTTTTTTTATTTTTTTTAATAACTGGCTGTTAATCTGGAAACTCGAGTGCCACAAGCAAAGCAAACACATTTAACTTTGCTTAACAGACGCTGTAGATTACACGGGGTATATATATCAAAGAAAGATTCCTGAAGTTATTTTCTCGGCACAAGAGCGAGATATTCAGCATGATTAGATGTCACGGGAGATGGGAAATGAGTATTACCATGTGTTTGATGTCTTGGGAGCTAAAGATTTTCGAGGGGCTGAGGAGCTCCCGGAGTGATGTATCACCCCCTTAGTCAGTGATATTACTTCAGCAAGATTACATCGCCGGCGATAACCTTCATGTGTTCATATTTAACCAGGGCCTGCAATGTATTAAATCGTGCTGTGTATGAAATATCCATCGCCATTCAACTGATGAGTCTATCTCCACAACTAGAACTGCAACAAGAAAGGAAACCTGTCACTGGAGAAGTATGGGAGATGTCACCACTGTCACCACTGACCTCTCTGACCCAAAACAAAGTAAACACAATGAAGAGCTCGTGTCCTTGTCCCCCTACCCTCTCCTCCTATCAGAATGTTTCTTGTTCCTCCTTGTGCTGCTTCTTCCTCTCCCAGTGTGGTGTCACCTCTGAAGGAGCCGCTGTAATTTAACTGGACCTTCCCCAGAGTTTAGAGCAGGGGCCACCAGGCACACAGCAGCATTTCACTCATTCTGGCTCAATAATAAGGCTAGGGCACATATGTCAAACACAAGGCCCACGGGGGCCGAATCCGGCCCACCAGGCCTTGTCATGTGACCCTCACACCCAGTTTTAGCAGCTGGAACATAGTGGAACTCTACTGGGGTTGCACACTGTGCATAGTGCACCCCTAAACCCTACATTCTGTACACAGCACACACCTAAACCCTGCATTCTGTACACAGCCCACACCTGAACCCTGCACTCTGTACACAGTACCTACCTGAACCCTGCACTCTGTACACTGTACAAACCCGGAAATCTACACTCTGTACACAGTACACCCCGGAACACTGCACTGTGTACACAGCACACCCCTGAACTCTGCACTCTGCACCTAACGCACTCCTGAACCCTGCACTCTGTACGTAACACACTCCTGAACACTGCACTCTGTACACAGTACCTACCTGAACCCTGCACTCTGTACACTGTAAAAACCCGGAAATCTGCATTCTGTATACAGTACACCCCTGAACCCTGCACTCTGTACACTGTACAAACCCGGAAATCTACACTCTGTACACAGTACACCCCTGAACACTGCACTGTGTACACAGCACACCCCTGAACTCTGCACTCTGCACCTAATGCACTCCTGAACCCTGCACTCTGTACGTAACTGACTCCTGAACCCTGCACTCTGTATGTAATGCACTCCTGAACTCTGCACTCTGTACACAGCACACCCCTGAACCCTGCACTCTGTATACAGCACAACCCTAAACTCTGCACTCTGTACACAGCACACCCCTGAACGCTGCACTCTGTATACAGCACAACCCTGAACTCTGAATTATGTATACAGCACAACCCTGAACTCTGCACTCTGTACACAGCACACCCCTGAAATCTGCATTCGGCACCTAACACACTCCTAAACCCTGCACTCTTTACATAGCTCACCCCTGAACTCTGCACTCTGTATACCCTTGAACTTTGCACTCTATACACAGCACACACCTGAACTCTGCACTCTACACAGCACACCCCTGAACTCTTCCCTGATAAAACCCACGCGATTGGGTGAAACATGTCGGATGAATCATCACAATCGTGACGTCAATCTCGTCACGAATGACTACGTCACATCGGCGCATGCGCTATGCACGGCTCTGCACGCTGTGCACGGCTTTGAAGCCGGCAGCTGACAAGCTTGTGTGAGCTAAGTACACGGGGCTTCTGAATCAGCAACCAACGCGGCCCACTACACAGCGGAGCCCCCAGCCAGGATCCTTGGAGAGGACAATACACACACACCTACAGAATCACAGTTTGTGACTGCCAGCTCCTAACGAATGTGTGGAAAGACTGAGAATTCAACTTGTTAATCAAGACCTCCCATATGCCGGCCAGGCTGGGTGAGCGGACCGCTGGTCCCTGTGCATTTGCTATATGACTGCTTTAATATTTACTTCAGTTTTCTGAGGCTATTTATCTTCAGCTGCCTATACTTTGGGACTTGCTTTACTTTTATCTCTATGTCTGCTGCTATTCCGCTGCTGATTCAGCTTCATCAAAAACCCGGCATACCCTGTGACTGACATACTGACCTGAACGGAATATATTTGGCTATATGCCATTTCATATGGACTTTATCCTTGTCCAATATAAGTATCCAGTTATGTCAGTAGTACAATAACTCCAGGAACCCCATAAATGTAGCTACTGTTTACAATTATCCCCGTTCTATCCCCAGGAGGGGGAACTCACTCAGCCCAATAAGTCCACTATCTGCAGTGCCACTTATTGGATCTGTAATTTATCATCAGACGCCATTATCTTGGTACACTGCAGAGGGGAAATGCAGCATGCACCTTATGTGACCTAGCCTGTTTTTTGTTCAGACAACGTTGTCTTTCTAATTTTATCCAATTGGGTGTTGGTGATGGGTATCTAGTGCCTGTAATTTTGTGCAAAATTTAATTTTCTAAGTAATAAATACATACCATTTTTTCAAGCAGCTTGGTCCACCTATAGTTTTTTTTTAAAAGAGGGGTTGTTCTTTCCTCCTTCCCCCTTTTATATTTTTTTGTAGTATTTGTTTAGTTTACCGAGAATGGACCAAAGTGGTGAGTATGCAACAAATGGGACACTGCCCCAAATAAATAACACTGTGGCGTAGTGCTCAATACATAGTGAGCAGTGACCATTTCTTTTTTTTCACCCCTGAACTCTGCACTCTGTACACAGCGCACCCCTGAACTCTGCACTCTGTACACAGCGCACCCCTGAACTATGCACTCTGTACACAGCACACCCCTGATCTCTGCACTCTGTACACAGCGCACTCCTGAACTCTGCACTCTGTACACAGCACACCCCTGAACTCTGCACTCTGTACACAACACACCCCTGAACCATGCACACTGTACACAGCACACCCCTTAACCCTTCACTCTGTACACAGAACACCCCTGAACCCTGCACTCTGTACACAGTGCACCCCTGAACTCTGCACTCTGTACACAGCACACCCCTGAACTCTGCACTCTGTACACAGCGCACCCCTGAACTCTGCACTCTGTACACAGCGCACCCCTGAACTCTGCACTCTGTACACAGCACACCCCTGATCTCTGCACTCTGTACACAGCGCACTCCTGAACTCTGCACTCTGTACACAGCACACCCCTGAACTCTGCACTCTGTACACAACACACCCCTGAACCATGCACTCTGTACACAGCACACCCCTTAACCCTTCACTCTGTACACAGAACACCCCTGAACCGTGCACTCTGTACACAGTGCACCCCTGAACTCTGCACTCTGTACACAGCACACCCCTGAACTCTGCACTCTGTACACAGCAAACCCCTGAACCCTGCACTCTGTACACAGCACAGCCCTGAACTCTGCACTCTGTACACAACACACCCCTGAACCTTGCACTCTGTACACAGTGCACCTCTAAACTCTGCACTCTGTACACAGCACACCCCTGAACTCTGCACTCTGTACACAACACACCCCTGAACTCTTCACTCTGTACACAGCACACCCCTGAACTCTTCACTCTGTACACAGCACACCCCTGAACTCTTCACTCTGTACACAGCACACCCCTGAACTCTGCACTCTGTACACAACACATCCATGGAACCCTGCACTCTGTATGTAACGCACCACTGAACCCTGCACTCTGTATGTAACGCACCACTGAACCCTGCACTCTCTATATAGCGCACCACTGAACCCTGCCCTCTCTACGTAGTGTACACATGAACCCTGCACTCTCTACGCAGCACAACCAGCTCTATATTGAAACTATACTGATGATGTGGCCCACAATAAAATTGTGTTTGATTATATTGGAAAAAAAATAATAAAAATAAATTGAGTTTGACATCCCTGGTCTAGGGGATACTTTTTTTATCATTTTTATTGCTGAAGAATTTTGAGAGGGTGTAGGGTGATATGGGATACTCCAGATTCCCTGATTAATTGCAGGAGGACACTTCACCTTGCTAAGTCTCTCTGAGCAGACTCTATGAAGGAGCAAGTATGGATGACAGAGACTGAGCCCCCTACTTAGAAGCTATCCCAGGCAGGAATTCCACTGGCCTGTCCACCTAGGGGATGCAGTTCACCGACACTAGAAGACTGAGCTCAGGTCAGTACTCACAATGTCACAGGATCACCAGTTGCCTCCTTCCAATATCCACTGGACGCTCTTCATTGAGCCCTCCAGACCAGGTTCCCAGGTGAGGAATCCCTTGATTAGCACCAAAAGGGATCCTAAGAAATTGGAACCCAGCTCTGCCACACCTGGGACCTCAATGAATAACTGCTGTAATCAGGGTAGCTGCTGAAGGTGAGGGCACCCAGATGGGTGGATTCCTTTCAACAGGAAAAAAAAAGACCCTGCTGCTCCAAATCCCAGACTATTTATATGCCTCTCCAACCACCTTCTGGGCACACCTCCCCAGGGATTGGCTAGAGCACAATACATATTCAGGCTGAGATTTGCCTTGCTCAACCCTCTATGAAGCTTCTGGAAGGCAGGGGAGAGCAGAGGAGCCAAATAAAAGAACACAATTTGCTAACATCCTAGCAACCTAACTAGGAAGGTGCTACACCAGTCTGAGTTCTGCTGTACAGGGAATTGCATGAGGGCGATACCAAATTAAATTCAGCTTATTACAATGCTTGTTCAAATAAAAACACAGTCCATCAAGGAGTGAGCCTTTTAATAGGGCTTAAAGGGTAACATTAAAAATACACAAATCCTTTAAATAACATTCTTGGAGGATGCCTTAAACCTGCACATCAAGTGGCATACCTGTAGGATATACTACAGAAAAAGATACATATAGGAAGAAAAAATAATCTTTTTACAACTAAATGCTATTTTCCGGCTGCTTTTATATGTTTGTAAACAAAATGGCCGGGGGTTCCCCTCAACATCTATACAAAACCCTTACCTTGGTGTGTCCAGTAGGGTTTTAGGACAGGAAACCCACACAAAAAGAAACAGAAAAACAAAAAAATGTCTACCATTCTACCCAAAATGCATATCAGACCCTTGTCCAGGGCTTAATCATAGAGGTCTTGTGCGTGCGTGTGTGGCGAAACGCGTCGGGGCGTGGCCTGGATGGAGCTGGGCTGAAGCTGCTTTTACTGACACTTGAGTTCTCTTTGGAGTGAGGCGTTTGGTGTTTCTTCCTTTCTATGTGTACATATTGAGTGGATATGGGCTCTTTCCATGTTGGCACCCTTTCAGTGTAAATCACCAGAGTCAATTGGGATATGGACCTGGAGCGGCACCCAAAGTTTTCTCATTTAATAATCTCAGAATCTTATCAATAAACGCACAAAAACTGCAGGGGGCTTCGCCCCAGAAATAAGCTCCATATGGTTCCCCCTCTTGAACCACACTTGGCCACAGGCCCACGCCATGGGGGAGGATATCTTGCCACAGAGAACCCCCTGACAAGCACCTTGCCTTCATTTTCATAGGATAGACTAATCAGAACCTGGAAGCCCAACCCCCCACCAACCTTCCTATGAGAATAATAAGGGGTACATAGTACCCCTGGTTATTTATTCACAAAAAAAAAAAAGGTAAATAAAAGCACAAGCACCTTTAACCACTTGCTTACTGGGCACTTAAACCCCCTTCCTGCCCAGGCCAATTTTCAGCTTTCAGCACAGCGTCGCTTTAACTGACAATTGTGCGGTCGTGCGACGTGGCTCCCAAACAAAATTGACGTCCTTTTTTTCCCACAAACAGAGCTTTCTTTTGGTGGTATTTGATCACCTCTGCGGTTTTTATTTTTTGCGCTATAAACAAAAATAAAGCGACAATTTTGAAAAAAAAAACACAATATTTTTTACTTTTTGCTATAATAAATCTCCCAATTTATTATTTTTTTTTTTAAATTTTTCTCAGTTTAGTCCGATACGTATTCTTCTACATATTTTTGGTAAAAAAAATTGCAATCAGCGTTTATTGATTGGTTTGCACAAAAGTTAAAGCGTCTACAAAATAGGGGATAGTTTTATAGCATTTTTATTAATATTTTTTATTTTTTTACTAGTAATGGCGGCGATCAGCAATTTTTATTGTGACTGCGACATTATGGCGGACACATCGGACACTTTTGACACCATTTTGGGACCATTGTCATTTTTACAGCGATCAGTGCTATAAAAATGCACTGGTTACTGTAAAAATGACACTGGCAGTGAAGGGGTTAACCTGTAGGGGGCGCTGAAGGGGTTAAGTATGCCTAAGTGAGTGATTACTACTATGGGGGGAGGGGGACTGACTGGGGGAGGTGACCGATCTGTGTCCCTATGTACAAGGGACACAGCATTGGTCTCCTCTCTCCCTGACAGGACGTGGATCTCTGTGTTTACACACAGAGATCCACGTCCTTGTCTGTGTACCGGCCGATCGCGGGCGCCTGGCGGACATCGCGGCCGCCAGGCACGCGCATCTCAGTGAAACGCCAGGCATGCGCGCACGCCGCTGGCCGCGCTCGCGCGCTCGCCCAGTGGCCGCAGGGAACAAAGCAAGGGGCGGACGTCAATTGACGTCCTCCCGGCATTCTAGGTCCGCGCTGTAGCCGTCATTCGGCTATAGCGCAGGCCTGTAGTGGTTAAGAAGTCTTTAAAGCGGAGGTTCCGCGGCAAAACTTTTTTTTTTTTTTCCTGCATTCAATGGGGTTTCCCAATAATAAAGTACACTTACTTGTTTTGTTTTTGCTAGTATCCGCTGTCCGTTTTCCTCGTAAAGAAGGAGTTATAAAATACGTTTCTCTGTGTTTCCATTCTGCTTGTGGGCATTGTGAAGCCCACAAGCAATCATTTCCTGGAGTAGCGCCGTAAACTTAAAGGTTGCCATCACAACGGGGCCGCGTCATTGAAAGTTCACGCCCCGTTGTGATAAAATGCACAATCTAAATAGAGACGCCCTTGTCACGTGACTGGCGTCATGCGTCACGTGACTGGCGTCATGCGTCACGTCGTATGTGAAATCTCTCGAGATTTCGCAGCACTGCATACCAAGTCCCTGCAGCCAAGTCCCACATTGCATTGCAGCGCCGGAGAAACGCCTACTCCCGCGGGAGGGAATCCCGGAAGTCGCTTTATGAAAAGGCAAATACAAGGTATTTATATATGGGAAAAAAAAAATGTTTTGTCCTTTGATGATATACATATTACAGCGGTTGTGTTACAGTATAGTTGTGAATTTGGGTGAACCTCCGCTTTAAGTGAGAAATCCCTAAATCTCAATTTCAATCATCCAGTAATATAGATCCACCATTAATCTGGATATACTGAACCAAACATGGCGACAATCACCACCACAATGGTGCTCCCCCCCCCCTCTAAGACCCCATCACAAATGAGTGGCAGCTGAATGTCAACAAACCAGCCGGGGATCCCAGGTGATGTCATTGACCATTATCGGTCAATAACATCAGCAAGCGTCCCAGCTGGTTTGTTTATATTCAGTAGCCGGTCGGGGGGGGGGAGATATGGGGGGCTCGTATCGGAGTATCAGTGGGAGAGGATTGCTGTGGAACATTTATTTTGTCCTGCTTGGTTATTGTGAAATATTATTATTTTTATTTTTTTATTTCAATGTTTTTTTTTTTTTTTTATAGAATTTTTCATAGAAACAAACAAAAAAAACAAAAAAAACAGACAAAACATATGTGAACAATATCTGCCAGACAGTTGACAGAATACGTTGAAACATTCAGTTAAATACAAATGACAGATCCCGGCAGCAATATAGTGAACGTTGTAAAGGTAAGTTGCTAAAATACCAGCTAACATGGGATCAAACCGTGCTAGAGAGGGGGGGGGGGGGGGGGACACACCGCCTGTCAATGTCATCACTCCTTATGTAGCTAGTGAAGTGATGTAGAAACAAACAAAAAGAGGAAAGAGGTGTAGCGCCCTGCTCCCAATAAGGGGGCGCTATATGTAAAATTACAGTTGTCTGAGCAATAGTTTGGCTCAGAGGGATTGTGTTACAAATTGCACTCTGTTTCAGTTCAGCTGGTTGTGTGATTTCCCTCCTAACGTTGGGTGTCGCTGTCACCTCTAGTCGGGATTGGAAAGTCTACAGGCTGGACGTATTGGGTACCTCTTTCCCAGCAAGCAGCCCAGGGGGCGTGGTGAACCCGCTGTGCATGCTGTGAGGGGGTATTTAAGTGACAGACGCCATTAAGGTGGAAGACTTTCTTTGGGGTCGTGCCTTCGGTCCCCACCTGAGGGCCCTCATGGCCTCAGGGAAGAATTGGCAGTTTCCGCCTCGGGGCCACGTTGGCGTGAGGCTCCGTTACTGAAAGGTAGGCCTGGGAGATGCTGGGGCCTACTGATCCAGGGATGATCCTGTGTTGCCTTACCTGCTGGAAGGGACCAAGCAATTGAGGACTCAATTGGAGGATGCATCCGGATCACAATCTACCTCACAGTGCTGCCGGAACGGCTGGAAGATCCTGGCACTGAGAGATGTGTTCTACGTCCAGAAGGTAACCCAAGTAAAGGTTACTCCAAGTCTGTGGCAGAGACTGTTCTATTTACTCCAAGTCTGTGGCAGAGACTGTTCTATTTACTCCAAGTCTGTGGCAGAGACTGTTCTATTTACTCCAAGTCTGTGGCAGAGACTGTTCTATTTACTCCAAGTCTGTGGCAGAGACTGTTCTATTTACACCAAGTCTGTGGCAGAGACTATACGTGATCTAGCTGTACATCGGCTGCTAGGCCGGTGAGATTGGGCCTATCCGGTGTTTGCTGTGTCCAGCAGGGGCGGATCCAGAGTCTAGTCTCCGGAGGGGCACTGCCAAAAAATAAACAAATTTGTGGGAAATTTATCAGGGAAATGGTTGGTGTCGGCGCTTCAATCATCCCGGCACCATGGTTGTTATGGTGTCAGGATAATTGAAGAGCATTATTTCTACTATTACATTGTAATATAAAATTAAATAGTTCAATGCAGAATTAGTGAGAGCCCCGAGTGTGTCACTTGCCACCCCTTGCGGATTGTCACTTGCCACGTCACCTGCCACACCTTGCTGATGTCACTTGCTTGCCACCAGATGCAGATTGTCATTTGCCACGTCACCTGACACAATTTGCGGATTGTCACTTGCCACGTCGCCTGCCACACCTTGCGGATTGTCACTAACTTGCCTGCTAAGGTGTAGTTTTGGTTGTCTCTTGCTGTGTCCCAGAGTCAGGCAGCAGAGAGATAATGTAATCTCTCTGCTGCCTGCACAGTGAGGGCGGAAGTCACTGCAGGAATGCAGGGCAGGCACGGGCGGTGAGAGATGATCTCATCTCTCTGCTCCCCCGCTCCCGGCTAGCTGATAGGCCAGCTGCCACACTGAGCCTGCTCTCTCACTCTCACCTGCGCTGCCAACACACTGAGCAGCACGGTCTGCCCACAAACTGCGCCGCAAGCGGAGCCGCCCGCTTTCTTACTCGTCTGTGGAGCCGCACGCTATCGCACCTGCCCACAGAGTGGCCCGACGTGACTCACTGATGTCACTCGTTGCTAGACGGCAAGCGGCCCAGGCGTTAGCAATGAGTGCAGGGAAGAGGCTCCACCCACCTCCTCCTCCGCTCCTGGTATCGTGTCAGTGCGCCGTGTAACTACATCAGACGAGTCTCTCTCTCTCGGCGCCGCTGATCAGCTGATGTGAGAAACTGAGAGAGAGACTCAGAGAGGCAGCGGCAGCCGCAGAGCAAGTACCGTATATACTCGAGTATAAGCCGACCCGAATATAAGCCGAGGCTCCTAATTTTACCCCAAAAAACTGGGAAAACGTATTGACTAAGTATAAGTCTAGGGTGTCCATCTGCATGCCTCACTGTGCCTCACTTTGCCTCACTGTGTCCATGCCTCACTGTGCCCATGCCTCGCTGTGCCAATGCTTTACTGTGCCCATGACTAGACTGATGTTTAACATGGGAGTCTATGGAAGGAGTTCCCAGGTTTGAAAAATTGGTTCTCCTCGGCTGTAGGTCTCCCAGACACTTTGCACACTTATAGAGAAGACATGGGGCTATATGTGTGCCACGTTTGGGGTCCAGGGGACCTACGACCGGCCGGTACCGGGTCCGCAAATTCACCGGAGAAATTACCGTTTAACATTGGAGTCTATAGAAGGGGTGCCCGGCTTTAAAAAATCAGTGCTCCCCGGCCGTAGGTCCCCCAGACACCAAACATTGCACACTTGTAGAGAAGATATGGGGCTACATGTGTGCCACGTTTGGGGTCCAGGGGACCTACGACTGGCTCGGGGGGGGCAATTGCCCTGTTGCCCCCCCCTGGATCCGCCCCTGGAGTCCAGTGTGGAGACAGTTGTTCCTCTGGACCTAGGAGAATTCTTGTGATTCGCAACTAAGGTACCTGAGTCCTCCCCATCCCTTTATCCCCCCTCTGTTGAAAACTTTTATTCAAAAAAACCCTTGAAAGAGGCTTTGTGTTGGTGCAAACTTCTTCTAGACAACTCTTCAAGGAGACGAGCATACAGAGCAGTGAGGTAACGTGCAAGGCCCAAAATTAAACCAGCGGCTCCTACGGGGGTATTGCTATAGAGGTGTAGCGCTACCCCCAGTTAAGAGAGCCGCTGGTATGATTTCGGGCCCTGCATACAGCACCGCCAACCCCCGGAAATCTTACTCGACCCACTCTGGCACAGTTAGTCTAGGGTTAAACTTATATCACATTCAGTAATATTGCAAGGGGCAATTTCTTTTGCAGTAAGACAACACACTGAGGCGAGAGATCAAATGCAACAGTTTTACTTTTATATCAAAAGCATAGGCAGAACAGAACACATGCAACTTGCTTACAGAGCCCTGCAGCAATAGGTGTAGCACACAACAATGGCCCAGCGCGGTAACCCACCGCGCGCAGCTATTATGGTGGACGCGCCCTGTGGCGCACTAAACAATATTCTATCTCCCCTCCCTGGTCAGGCCTGACATAGAAGAAATCTCAGTCTTTTCACTTGTTATTTCTTCGCATGCAAACTTTCGGTGGTGCACTTGATGAAATAGTATTTGTAATACACAAGTAGGCAGTCTCAAGGAACACTATACTGGAGACCCTTTAACTCTGTCCTGCTACTGGTCTCCTAATGGAACAACAAACAATGATAGGTGGGCCAAGGCAGTCTACAGGCCTAAACACGGTACAGTCTATTGGTTTGAGCAAGTGCTCGCTCACCACTCTGGACGCGATCCCAGCCTGGGACTTCCACCTGCTGTGTCTCCGCACACAACGTCTGGCACGATCGGGTCCCCGATCCAACTGATGTCCTCACTCGACAAGTCCGGTGCCACCCAGGCTCCGCAGTGGGTTGGAAGGCTCTTCGGAAGTTGCACAAGGCCCCAGGCTTCAGGCCTTGCACTGCAGCAGATCCGCACAGGAAGAAACTGTTTCTTGCAGCGCGGTGTTCAAAGAGGCCGAGCTCCGCCTCGCCTCCCTCTTAAATAGCCCCTCCCATGAGTCTCTGCGGTGGCTCATTGCACTCTGGGTGCCGAACGGGGTTCTGGGTAACGTAGTCCCGGGGCCTTAAAGGAGACCCCGCTACAGAGGGAATAAAGAAACAGAAAGGAACAGGACATATATATAAGTGTAGGTAACAAGATGCACCGGTTGGTGGAAAAGTAGGCATAACAAATTATCCTTGGGTTTATTGTCACTATAAATATCCTCAGGTACTTACACTGGGCAATTATGTGGGTAGGAAGGTGCCCTTGCAAGCTGGAAGGTAGGGGGGGGGGGGGGAGTCACCCTATGTTATGCCGCGTACACACGGACGTTTTTAATGTCATTGAAAAAAACAACGTTTTTCTCGACGTGATTCTTCTCAAGCCTGCCTTGCCTACACACTATCGTGAAAAAAAAACACTCGAGCAAAGCGCGGTGACGTACAACACGTACGACGGCACTATAAAGGGGAAGTTCCATTCGGGTGGCGCCACCCTTTGAGCTGCTTTTGCTGATCCTCGTGTTAGTAAAGTTTGGTGAGAGACGATTCGCGCTTTTTAGCCTCGTGCTCTTCAGTCCGTTACAGCGTGACCAATGTGCTATCTCCATTCCGAACGCTAGTTTTACCAGAACGAGCGCTCCCGTCTCATAACTTGCTTCTGAGCATGCGCATTTTTTCACGTCGTTAAAGCCTACACACGGCCGTTTTTCATGGCGAGAAAAACGACGATGTGAAAAGCGACGAGAAAAAATAGAGCATGTTCGAAAAATTTTAATGCCCATTTTTCACGTCGCGAAAAATGCTCTGGAGCCCACACACGATCGTTTTTAATGACCAAATAAAAAAATGGCATTTTTTTCATCGTGTGTACGCGGCATAAGTCATAATATATAGAAATGAAAGCTATATATAAATGCATGGACTGTGTTATAGGTTCATGGGGAGCAATTTATCATTCTTTGACTGTACATCTTGGGGTAGATAGCCAGCTATCCCATTTAGCTCTAAATGGTTTGATCTTGAGATCTGTGATTGCTAACAGTTTCTCCATCTCACATTGGTGGTTTAGAGTATGACATGAGTGGGAGATGGAGATTCAACTGTATTCCACAACCTTGTGATAGTTATTTTTGCTGCTAAACAAAAGTTGTGTAATCTCTGAACTTAGGTGAGAATTTGTGTATTGTTAGGTGTAATAAAGCAAGTTCAGTGTTGGGATCTATACGTCGATCGCATATGTCTGATATCATGGAGATGGTCTTGTTCCAGAAGGATCGCATGGATTTACATGGTACCGTGTGCCTATGTCTCAGAATTTCCTCCAGCATAGGACTGTGCGGTCGGGGTAATACTTAGATAGTTTGTAGGGGGTGAGGTACCAGGAGTGTACTACTTTTTGAAAAAGTTCACCAGTGATTTACACATCTGGAAGATGAGTATGTGGCGGAGAATGTATTTATTTATTTTTTAATAAAGAACTTTATATACGGTGTATGTGTGTTTATATAGCATGTGCTGTATAGTTTTTTTTTGTGAATGTGTAAACAGGAAGGGGGTCAGGAGCATGGTCTCTGCCTCCTCTTTATTGGCCACCAAGGCTGCATGCCTGGATAAAGGCCTGGTGTCACGTACCTGGAGATGGAGCCTTACGTGGAGAGGAAGATGATCTCTTAAACCACCGGCCTGGTACCCCTAATAAAATAAACAAGAGGCACGGAAGGAAGCCTGGAGTGGCACAAGTGCCTAGAAGTTCAGATAGTGAAGGCTGCAGATGAGAGGTTTGTGCGTACTTGGATGCAGGCTGGATCGTAATGCAGGGCAGCAGGTACTTGGCAGGCTGGTGGTTCACAGACAGCAGGTACTTGGCAGGTAGCAGACGGCAGGTACTTTGCAGGGTGGCAGGTAGCAGACAGCAGGTATTTGGCAGGTAGCAGACAGCAGGTACTTTGCAGGCTGGCAGGTAGCAGACAGCAGGAACTTGGCAGGCTGGCAGGTAGCAGACAGCAGGTACTTGGCAGGCTGGCAGGTAGCAGCAGAGGCGTTGCTAGGGGGGTGCGGGGGGTGCGGTCCGCACCCGGGTGACACCCGCTAGAGGGGTGACACCCTTCCGATGGTGAGAAAAAAAAAATTATTATTTTTTTGACTTTTTTTTTTTTTGACTTTTTTTTTTTACAGCTGACACTTTAATTCAGCAACTTCACCCCGCTGGGCTGGAACAACACTTCCAGCGCCGCCGCGCCTGGTGTGTGTGTGTCCTCCAGTTCCTTATTCTTCTTCCTCCTCCCTCCCTACCCTACAGAGCGTCAGCCTGTCACATCATCACACTGTGATGATGTGACGTCACACACAACTTTCTCCGGCTGCACGCTGTGAGGGTCGCTGCCCAGCCCTCCTCCTCTCCAGTCAAGACTCCAGAACAGGTGGGGGGGGTCTACACCGCCGGCCCGACTCCCGAAAACAAGCACAAGATGAGGTAGGTGTGTGTGTGTGGGGAGCGGGGGGGCGGTTGCCATTGTAAGAGGCAGAGCTACTAGCTAGTGTGGGAGGAGGACTCAGTCTGTCTGGCGCCCTGACCTGTATTGTATGATAATGAAGGGGGGGGGGTGCAAGGTGGCCTGCTGCGACACAGCTATAGATTATATATAGATATTATGTAATATAGCTGGTCCATCCGCCCCTCCCCCCACCAGTCCAGCTAACTCAACTACTGTGCCTATTATATGTAATATAATATATCTATATCCAGCATCACCCCCCCCCCGCCCATTATCAGACAGACAACACTGACTATATAATTTATATTAGCTGACTGAGACACCCCCACCCTGAGCTGGTCTGATGATGATAATGGGGGGGGGGGGTGATGCTGGACACAGATATATTATATTACATATAATAGGCACAGTAGTTGAGTTAGCTGGACTGGTGGGGGGAGGGGCGGATGGACCAGCTATATTACATAATATCTATATATAATCTATAGCTTTGTCTAGCAGCAGCAGACCACCTTGCACCCCATGATGGAGTCCTAACCTGGCACCATACCACCCCAGCCTGCCTTATGCCACCGCAACCTGCCTTATGACACCGAAACCTGCCCTATGCCACTGCAACCTGCCCTATGCCACCCCAGCCTACCCTATACCACCCCACCCTGCCCTATGCCACCGCACCCTGCCCTATGCCACCCCAGCCTTCTCTATACCACCGCACCTTGCCCTATGCCACCCCAGCTTTCCCTATACCACCCCAACCTGCCCTATGCCACCACAACCTGCTCTATGCCATCACACCCTGCCCTATATAACCCCAACCTGCCCAATGCCACCCAGCCTGCCATATACCACCCCAACCTGCTCTATACCACCCCAGCCTTCCCTATACAACCCCAACCTGCCATATGCCACCCCAGACTGCACTATACCACTGCAACCTGCCCTATATTACCCCAACCTGCCCTATATCGCTCCAGCCAGCCCAATACCACCCTATACTTTAATTTACAGGGGTCATTTGGGGGTGCGCCTCGTGACTGTGCGCTGCCTGGAGGGCGCTGGGCAGGATAGACAGGAGGGGGGGTGACACCATGTTTTGCCGCACCAGGTGACACCAACCCTAGTGACGCCACTGCTTCTCAACAACATTGTCCCTTTACTTGTTAGGAGAGTTCCTTGGTCTTCATGGCAGTGTTTGGTTAGTGGTGCCTCTTGCTTAGGTGTTGCAGCCTCTAGGGCCTTTCAAAAAGGTGTGTATATGTAATGACAGATCATGTAACACTTAGATTGCACACAGGATGACATAATTTCACTAATTATGTGACTTATGAAGGTAATTGGTTGCACCAGAGCTTTTTATGGGCTTCATAACAAAGGGGGTGAATACATACGCACATGGCAATTAACAGTTTTTTATTTCTGAGAAATAGTTTTATGTATATATTTTTCTAATTTTACTTCACCAACTTAGACTATTGTGTTCTGATCCATCACATATAATTAGAAAAACATTGAACTAAAGGCTGTAATGTAACAAAATAGGTAAAAAGCCAAGGGGGGTGAATACTTTTGCAAGGCACTGTATCTAGGGGGTAGGGTGGCCTAGGGATGGTCAACACGGTTACGTTCTTCTCTTTGATGTTTTTGAAACATAATTTTGGTAACATGCTAGCCGAGAGACTGCCTGGATGGGTAGATATTTTCCAGATCTGGTTTAGACCTTTTCTGGGCCAGTTAAAAGCCTGATGCCGCGTACACACGACCATTTTTCTCGTCGGGAAAAATGAATTTTTTTCTCTTTGACGAGAAAAACGACCGTGTGGGGGCTTTTCATCATGTTTCCCGACGAGAAAAACGGCATTAATCACGACGAGAAAAATTAGAACATGCTCTAATTTTTCTCGTTGTGATTCACAGCATTTTTTTCCGCGGTAGTCTTCCCATAAGGAAACACTGCTAGGGAGCCTACACACGGTCGTTTTTCTCGACCAAGAGAAAAAATGTTGGGAAAACCGGCCGTGTGTAGAGGAACAAGACGTTCCTCGTTTTTCCCGTCTATTTTCTTCACAGTGTTTTCACTGTCGAGAAAATCGATCGTGTGTACGCGGCATAAGGGTCAAGCATAGTAAGCTCCCGGCTTATGTTGACCCGTGCCTGAAAATTCTTAGACGGTGGCATGTGACAGCGGAGGATATCAGGTCCCTCCCTGGAAAACTCCTGGGTGAGAAGATTGTGGGTACTGTCTTTCACGCGCCACTGGCCTTAAGGGATTGCTCAGGTCATATTATGAGAGAGGGTTTAAGTTTGTTAAATTCTGAGCGGATTCCCTTGAAGTTTAGGGGCCAGGGCTGGCGCGCTTTCCACGGTAGACTCTATGTGAGGGGTAACGTGAAGCGCCGATCTTTGGACAACCCTGGTTGTCTGAGAGTGGAGTGTTAGGGTGAAGTGGAAACCATGGGTTATTATTATTATTATACAGGATTTATAGTGCCAATAGTTTGCGCAGCGCTTTACAACATGAGGGCAGACAGTACAGTTACAATACAATTCAATACAGGAGGGATCAGAGGGCCCTGATCATAGGAGCTTACAATCTAGAATGGAGGGTCAAGTGATACAAAAAAGATAATAACTGTGGGGGATGATCAGATGGAGAAAATGAAAATATAGTTGTTAGGTGTGGGTAGGATAGGCTTCTCTGAAGAGAAGGGTTTTCAGGGATCGTCTAAAAGCCAATAGAGTAGGAGATAAGATTGGGGAAAGGAGTTCCATTGGATGGGAGAGGCTCTGGAAAAGTCCTGGAGGCGAGCGAAGGAGGAGGTGATGAGGGAGTGAGAGCAGGAGGTCTTGGGAGGAACGAAGAGAGCGATTAGGTTGGTATTTAGAGGCTAGGTCTTGTGATGTAGCTGGGGGCCAAATTGTGGATGGCTTTGTAAGTTCTTATTAGTATTTTGAATTTAATTTCGGTGAGCGGAAGCCAGTGGAGGGATTGACAGAAAGGAGTAGCAGACACAGAGCGATTGGTAAGGTGGATGAGTCTGGCAGCAGAATTCATGATGGACTGAAGGGGTGATAGACTATGTAGAGGTAAGCCAATGAGGAGGGAGGTGCAGGTGTCGAGGCGAGAGATGACCAGGGAGTGAATGAAGAGCTTTGTTGTGTCATTGGTTAGAAAGGGACATATTTTGGAGATGTTACGGAGGTTGAGGCGGTATGATTTGGACAGTAATTGGATGTGGGGCTTAAAGGAGAGTTCAGAGTCCAGGACTACAGCTAGGACCTTGGCATGCGGGGACGGGCTGATAGTTGTGCCATTGATTTTGACAGAGAGATCAGCAGGACAGACACATAGCTACATAGTTAGTCAGGTTGAAAAAAGACACAAGTCCATCCAGTTCAACCATAAAAAAAATAATTAAAAAAATAATATCATACAATCCCATATACCCAATTCTATACCCACAGTTGATCCAGATTCCAGAGGAAGGTGAAAAACTCCAGCAGAACACGATCCAATTTGCTACAGCAGGGGAAAATATTCCTTCCTGATCCCCCGAGAGGCAATCGGATTTTCCCCGAATCACCTTTACCTATAAATGTCAGTACCCAGTTATATTCTGTACATTTAGGAAAGAATCCAGGCCCTTCTTATAGCAATCTACTGAGCTGGCCAGATCCACCTCTGCAGGGAGTCTATTCCACATTTTCACAGCTCTTACTGTGAAGAAACCTTTCCGTATTTGGAGGTGAAATCTTTTTTCCTCTAGACGTAAAGAGTGCCCCCTTGTCCTTTGTGTTGACCATAAAGTGAATAATTCAACACCAAGTTCACTATATGGACCCCTTAGATATTTTTACATGTTAATCATATCCCCCCTTAATCTCCTCTTCTCAAGAGAGAATAAATTCAGTTCCTCTAATCTTTCCTCATAGCTGAGCTCCTCCATGCCTCTTATCAGTTTGGTTGCCCTTCTCTGCACTTTCTCCAGTTCCCTGATATCCTTTTTGAGAACTGGGGCCCAAAACTGAACTGCATATTTCAGATGAGGTCTTACTAATGATTTGTACAGATGATGTCTCTCTCTCTGGAGTCCATACCTCTCTTATACATGACAGGACTTTGCTCACTTTGGAAGCCGCAGCTTGGCATTGCATGTTATTATTGAGCTTATGATCTACCAAAACCCCAGATCCTTCTCCACTACGGATCCCCCCAGATCCTTCTCCACTACAGATCCCCCCCAGATCCTTCTCCACTACGGATCCCTCCAGATCCTTCTCCACTACGGATCCCCCCAGATCCTTCTCCACTACGGATCCCCCCCAGATCCTTCTCCACTACGGATCCCCCCAGTTGTACTCCCCCTAGTATGTATGATGCATGCATATTCTTAGCCCCCAAGTGCATAACACGTGGTGGAGATTTTTTTTTTTAACTCACTTATTGCTTCAGTGCCCTTCCAATGTAGAAGTCTATAAAGAGGTGGGGAGGGCTCTGAATATTCCTTTCTTGGCTAGCATGTCTTATGCTGAGTGGGTGTATGGAGCATTTCAGAATCGCAAAAGGATTTGATTTGGACACTCTTTTTTTAGTCAGCTTAGTAGTCTGATATTACACCTGGAATGCACGGTGTCAGGTATCCCTTTGGCAGAAAGTTCTTCCTGTTCCGGTGGTAGTGTGTGAGATTCTTGGTGAGGTAGGGAAACTTTGGGGTCTCGAGAAAGACAGATAGAGGCAAAGGGTCTGGATAAAGGCGTGGAGTAATATCAGGCCTGTAGCTGCTGTTTGTTGATCTCTGGGTGTTGGGTTCTTCCCGTTTTCTCGCTGGACACTCCCTAAAGCCCTGTACACACAATCGGATTTCCGATGGAATCAAATCCGATGGATATTTCCATCGGAATTCCGATGAAGCTGACTTCCATCAGTCTTGCCTACACACCATCAGACAAAATTCCGACTGTCCCAAATGTCGTGACGTACAACACGTACCACAGCACTATAAATGGGAAGTTCAAATTCAATGGCGCCACCCTTTGGGCTGCTTTTGCTGATTTCGTGTTACCGCGTGTTAGTAAAAGTTTGGTGAGAGACGATTCGCGCTTTTCAGCCTCGTGCTTTTCAGTCCGTTACAGCGTGATGAATGTGCTATCTCCATTACAAACGCTAGTTTTACCAGAACGAACGCTCCCGTCTCCTAGTTCAGTCTGAGCATGCGTGGGTTTTTTCTCTGTTGGAGTTCCACACAAACGATCGGAATTTTCTATCGTTTTTTTTTTCCATCGGAAAAATTTAAAACATGTTCTATTTTATTTCACAATGAAAATAAGTCTGATGGGGCCCACACATGATCGGTTTGTCCGATGAAAACAGTCCATCGGACTGTTTTTATCGGTAAAACCGATCGTGTGTACAGGGCTTTAGATTTTGAAGGATGGACATCTTTTTGAAGAAAGGCAACGTAGACATGATAATCTAAGTTTCTTGGTATGAATGTTAATACAGTTTGATAATGTGCTGTGCTATTTGGCATAAAAAGCCATTATGTTTGGTCATGTATACAATCTGATTTGTATACTAAAAAAAAAAGTTGAGATGTGTTTCTTGTTTGCAAGAACTTCAAAATAAAAAATCTCCATCCCTGCACCCATTCTCTGCCCCCTTTCCCAGGCTGCAGATAATTGGCGCGCAGTGTGCATGCCAACTTACGTGGCCAATCTCTTGCCTTTTGGAACTAGAAGGTAGTTGCGCAAGCATGGTGTGGTCTTCATGTTAGCTGTGGGTGGCTGAGGTTGAAAGGTGGTCGTTTTTGCAGCAGAGCGTGAGAGCAGTAGGTGCCAGAGAATACATAGAGCCGTGGCTCGCTGGTTGCCAGCTACTGATCTGAAGTGTGCAGTAAGGGGGTTCCCCCATCCTACCACTGCGCCCTGGGTGGCTGCCCCTCATGCCCACCCATTGCCATGGCCCTGCTAAGGCATGAAAAAAGCCAATGCATCTCAGGGCGTAATACTTTCCCTTCATTAGGGTTTATGAGGTGATGCTCATTGGATAGAGGGAAGCCAACCTGGACGGCAATTGGAAAGGCAAGTAGATGTGTACACACCCCACCCCCTTTTTTATTTTTTTGCAGGCAGTGCAGGGTTATGGAAGTCAAGGAAGAAGCTTTGTTTGGCTGGGAAATAATTCAGTGTAAACCTGTGGAGAGAAATAGATGGAAAGACTGGGATAGGCAGAGTTCTGTAGCCCAGCAGGGAAGAAGTCAAGTAGGGCTTTATATATTATGCTGCGATGATAGCATTAGCAGTGGCGGTTGGTGCTGTATATTTGGGGGGGGGGTTGCAAAGAAGACACCCGTCACCACCCCCCCCAGTGGGCCTGGTCGTTGGTCCGTCGCTCGCTTGTCCTGCACTCACCACATCTAGCAGCTTCGGCTCCTTTCTGAGTCTCCTCCTCCTTCATGGTGGCGGCTTCCTCCTTGGCAGCTTCACCCTGCTTCTCCGGCTTCATGGCGGCTTCGTCCTCGGTGGCTTCCCTCCTCCTTCCCTCTGCAGCTTTCCTCCTCCTTCCCTCGGCAGCCAATATGATCACTTCTCCTCTCGGCCAATTGGGTCTTAAGACCCGCTTACTGATTGGCTGGAAGGAAAATCAGGAAGTCATTAACGAATATAAATTTTCTATTGTCACACAACTGGGTGGGCTCAGGGCACAGTGCTCTGCAACCCAAGCCCACCCTTTTTTGAAGCCATTTAGATCCTCAGGATCTAATCATGTGCTTAAAAAAATAAATGAAAAAAAAAACAAAAAACATGTGTCTGGCATGTAGATTAGGGATCGGGCGCATGGATCAGGGGGGCGGCGCCCCTGCTCCCCTAATGGACGGGGCCACCACTGGTCATTAGTCGGCTGCAGGCAGGAGGAAGTATTTCCTCAGTCTCCCCTCCCCCAGTGATCACACTGAAACATTGTAACATTGAGGTAATTCTTTTTCCTGACTACTACAGTCTCCCCTCCCCCAGTGATCAGAGAGCAATATTGTAACTTTATAGAAGGCAGGAGGAAGCATTTCCTCAGTCTTCCCTTCCCCAGTGGTCAGACTGCAACAATGTACCTTGATAAAACAAGCAAGAACTGCACAGGCACCTAGATTTACATGACTGTATCATCTCTGAGCCAGGAAGTAGATGGTGACCCTGGATGATGGCTGAACAAAGATGGTGCTGTCCTTTTCTAGAGAAAAGCAGATGAAGGCATTGTCAGGGAGAGTATTTTGAGCTCTGTGTGGGGATAATAAATATCTGGAAGGGTTACATTTAGCTTATTTGGTATTCAGTGGAAAAAATATCAGATGTTGGGTCCACTTTGAAGCTTGTTGGGACTGTTCCTTGAAATTAACGTTACATAATATGTGAGCAGGTGGGGAAAAAGAGCAAATGGAAGTGTTGCCAGGGGGAGCGCTGTGATCTCTGTGAGAGGTAATAAATACCTGGAAGGATTAAACCGACACATTACTCAACATGCTGCATTTAACACGAAAAAATATACATCTGGTGCCGGGTCTGATTCAACCTTTACAGAGAAAAGTATTTTTAAGCAAACGTAGAATTTGTCTTACAATCGGAAAAATAGAAATGAAAATGATTCATATGACGGCAGATAAAGGAGAATGTTCCCGCTGCTTGGATCAATTTCTCTGATGTCATAAACAGTTCGATAATAGCAACGCCGACAATTTCATGTCATTTCTGTTGTCCATGTGGTCGATAATGAACACCTCTCATGGTGATTTGAGGAGGACATCCTGCGGAGAGATTTCCAAACACAAACCCATGTGTGTGTTCTGTCTGTATTATGTACCTGGAGGAGATGAGTTGATTAAGAAGCTTTACTTGCTCCTCCTGTCTTGGATGTGATGGCAGGGAAGGTGAGGACATGGAATAGCTTGAGTGCCAATATTGTTGGCAGTATGACCAGTGGTATTGATATTAAGCAATAGTAGCCATGGCCATATCTGGTCAAGAGAATGCTACCGGTATTTCTCTCCCTTCCCTTGGGAGCTGTCATTTGGCTGCAGTACAGCAGAGATTAGTTGCATGCCCCGGGTCGTTATCGAGCGACAGTTCGATAATAGGTAGCTAAGCTCACAACTTCATGTCATTTCTGTTGTCCATGTGGTCAGTAATGAGGACCTCTTGTGGAGGTATGAGGAGGATATCTTGCAGAGAGATTTTCAAATACCAACTTACGTACGTGTTCTGTCTCTATCACGTATCTGGGGAAGACGAGTTGATGATTTTGCCTCCTATCCAACACCCTTGGATGTGACGACAGGGAATGTGAGGACACAGAATGGCTTGAGTGCCGGTGTTGCAGGCAGTTTGGCCCATGGCAATCATAACAACCAAATATGGTCATAGCTTTATTTGGACAAAGATGTCACCAGTATCCCGCCCCCTTCTCTTACATAACTGATGATGGATTGGGGAGCTATCATTCATCTGAAGTACTGTGGGGATTGCTTGTATATGCTGGGACATCTGTTGCCCTTTTTTTCAGTCAGGAGTCAGCAAGACACAGGCATTGTTATTGACGACCCTGGATGATGGCCTAACAAAGATGGCGCTGTTCTTTTGTAGAGAAAAGCAGATGAAGGCATTGTCAGGGAGAGTATTTTGAGTTCTGTGTGGGGATAATAAATATCTGGAAGGGTTACATTTAGCTTACTTAGTATTCAGCAAAAAAATAAATATCAGATGTTGGGTCCACTTTGAAGCTTGTTGGGACTTTTCCTTGAAATTAACGTTACATAATATGTGAGCAGGTGGGGAAAAAGAGCAAATGGAAGTGTTGCCAGGGGGAGCGCTGTGATCTCTGTGAGAGGTAATAAATACCTGGAAGGATTAAACCGACACATTACTCAACATGCTGCATTTAACACGAAAAAATATACATCTGGTGCCGGGTCTGATTCAACCTTTACAGAGAAAAGTATTTTTAAGCAAATGTAGAATTTGTCTTACAATCGGAAAAATAGAAATAAAAATGATTCATATGACGGCAGATAAAGGAGAATGTTCCCGCTGCTTGGATCAATTTCTCTGATGTCATAAACAGTTCGATAATAGCAACGCCGACAATTTCATGTCATTTCTGTTGTCCATGTGGTCGATAATGAGCACCTCTCATGGAGCTTTGAGGAGGACATCCTGCAGAGAGATTTCCAAACACAAACCCATGTGTGTGTTCTGTCTGTATTACGTACCTGGAGGAGATGAGTTGATTAAGAAGCTTTACTTGCTCCTCCTGTCTTGGATGTGATGGCAGGGAAGGTGAGGATACGGAATAGCTTGAGGGACAATATTGTTGGCAGTATGACCAGTGGTATTGATATTATGCAAATGTAGCCATGGCCATATCTGGTCAAGAGAATGCTACCGGTATTTCTCTCCCTTCCCTTGTGAGCTGCCATTTGGCTGCAGTACCGCTGAGATCAGTTGCATGCCCCGGGTCGCTATTGAGCGACAGTTCGATAATAGGTAGCTAAGCTCACAACTTCATGTCATTTCTGTTGTCCATGTGGTCAATAATGAGGACCTCTCGTGGAGGTATGAGGAGGATATCTTGCAGAGAGATTTTCAAATACCAACTTACGTACGTGTTCTGTCTCTATCACGTATCTGGGGAAGACGAGTTGATGATTTTGCCTCCTATCCAACACCCTTGGATGTGACGACAGGGAATGTGAGGACACAGAATGGCTTGAGTGCCGGTGTTGCAGGCAGTTTGGCCCATGGCAATCATAACAACCAAATATGGTCATAGCTTTATTTGGACAAAGATGTCACCAGTATCCTGCCCCCTTCTCTTATATAACTGATGACGGATTGGGGAGCTATCATTCGTATGAAGTACCGTGGGGATTGGTTGTGTACGCTGGGACACCTGTTGCTCCTTTTTTCAGTCAGGAGTCAAAAGGAGAAGAGCATCATGATTGATGATGGACTTAAAACTAGGGACTTTTTGGGGTAATTTTTATATATTTTTTTGATCAGGGCTTTTTTCTTAGAAAATAGGTGCAGAAACTCAACCACAACCCACCAAACCCCCCCCCCTCCCCCCACGCACAACCTCCAAATCGCATCAAATAGTGGGTGTGGTAAAATGTATCTAACAGTGGAAGGGTCTTAAAGGGGCATTAAATACCAGGAGTGCATTACAGACAGAGTGAGTTTGGAGGGGGGTGGGAGGTTGTTACACACAGAGTGCAGATTTACATCACGCCCCTGATGATGACCCTGATAATGCACGTTTGTGACGAAACATTGGGTGGAGCTAGGGACATGTGACGTATTGGCACGGACGGAGTCGCGACCACCATCTTGTTGGTAGGAAGTATTGGACGCTTTCCTTTTCTTATTGCTTGAAACTTTTACATAACATGCGAGTTTACTTGTACCCCCTTTTTACTCAATAAATTATTCCTTGCTTGGATGTTTGTGCGATGAGCGTTCTTCCTTTCTCTTTCATATTCACATGACTATTGGGCTTCACCCACCATACCGGAGCATACCTGTTGCAAAGCTCTGCTGAGAGAAAGTGATTTGGTATTTTCTTGGTGGCCTAATGGAGGAAGGATCCTTGTGATTTTGCATGTATTGGATCGTCTTTTGGTGAGCAGGAGGAATCGTTGACATCACTACCTAATAATATACCCACTGTGTATATCCTATACACTGACGGTAAGGGTCAGTAATATTGGGTGTTGGTGATGGTCTGGAATCCCGTCGGAAAAAAAAACTTCGGTTTTCTCAACAGGATTCCTGGCAAGCTTGTTTTGCCAAGCCCTGTGTACTGACGGTCATTCAAAAGAACCGCTGTTCTTTTGAATGGCAAGAACGCAGTGACGTCATCGACTATGACGAGCCGGCGCTCCTCACATTCGGTGCCGTCGCCGCCATCATGCTACACCCTACACTACCCTTGTATGCTACCGCGCATGCGTCAAAGTCTCATCGAGCATGCGTGGGTTTCCCTGGACAGGTAAGCATACAGACAACCGGGTTTCTCGGCAGGAAAACTCAGCCGAGAATCTCGACGAGAAAATTTTGCGGAAAACGATACCCACTTCATTTAAAGTCCCGGGGCCATCTTGCTACATCCCACACTATCCTTGTATGCTACCGCGCATGCGTCAAAGTCTTTTTGAGCATGCGCGGGTGTACCTCGGACAGGTAAGCATACAGACGACCGGTTTTCTCGGCAGGAAAACTCTGCCGAGAATCCCAACGAGAAAAATAGAGAGCAGGTTCTCTATTTTTCTCGTTGAGATTCCCGACAGTTTTCTTGCCGAGAAACCATGCACACGAACGGTTTTCTCGGTAAAAAGCTCTCCCAGCAGTTTTCTTGCCGAGAAAAACGGTCGTGTGTATGAGGCTTTACTTCATGAATTACCTTCAATTGTGGATCATGTTTTGAACGTTTCGGCATCTTCATACTGTTGAACTTTCAATATACAAACTTTATATTTATCACCATTTATATCTAGCGCTACACCTTCTTTTCCAATTTCTTCTATTGTATCCAGCAATATAGTGTCAGCAGCTGTTTTCATATCCATTGTTCTTTAAGCGCAACAATCTCTATTTTTACTATGTACAGATTGCAGAGATGAGGGGTACGCTATGTACAGATTGCAGAGTTAAGGGGTGCACTACACACAGTGTGCAGAGTTTGGGGGTGCAGTACACACAGAGTGCAGAGTTCAGGGGTGCACTACATACGGAGTGCAGAGTTCAGGTGTGCACCACATACAGAGTGCAGAGTTCAGGGGTGCACCACATACAGAGTGTAGAGTTCAGGGGTACACTACACACAGAGTACAGAGTTTGGGGGTGCACTACACACAGAGTGCAGAGTTCAGGGGTTCACCACATACAGAGTGCAGAGTTCAGGGGTGCACTACACACAGAGTGCAGAGTTCAGGGTGCACTACACACATAGTACAGAGTTTGGGGGTGCACTACACACAGAGTGCAGTGTTCAGGGGTGCACTACACACAGAGTACAGATGTCGGGGGTGCACTACACACAGAGTGCAGAGATCGGGGGTGCACTACACACAGAGTACAGATGTCGGGGTGCACTACACACAGAGTACAGAGTTCAGGGGTGCACTACACACAGAGTGCAGAGTTTAGCCTTCTTCGACAGTTGCTTACCTCTACACCCCCATCCACATCTCACTTTCACCCCTCTTCAATTCTGATCTCTGCATGCAACACCCTTTCAATTGCACCCATCCCCCCTCCTTAAAATCTCCCCCATCTTCCACATGTGCTTCTTGTGTTGCTGTATTATGCTGAAGCACCCAGCCGGCTCAAGTACCTCCCCGCACACTGTAGGTGGCTCTTCCTCTCTCACTTGCTGGGAGATCACCCAGTGGGGGTGTTGGCATTCACACTGCACCTCAAGCACCTGAATCTCCCTTTTCCCCATCCTGCACTCAGTGGGGAGCCACTCAGGAGATGAGATCTGTGGGAGCCTTTGGGAGACAAGCTGTCACTTGTAAACACAGAAGCCGGACTTCTGTGTTTACAAGTCATAATGTTGAGAAGAGAACATAAAAATAATGGTGAGAATAGGGCCTCAGCCAGAGGTGGTGGAACCAAGTTCCACCAAATTCAAGCAGAAAAAAAAAGCCTGGCAGCCAGATGCCCCTGGGATAGGCCCAATCTCTGGCCTAGCACCACTGGGCAGATGACACACGTCCACCCAGATGGCGGTCCGGATGGCACAACACACAGATCACCTGACCTCACCCGAATATATAGGCTCTCCCAGCAGGCCAAGGGATTAAAGAAAACCCCTGCCTATTGGCTGGGACACCCCATATACCCATAACCTGACCTTGGGTTGCCCTTTTTGCATCTAGTACCACCAAGTACCCGGCCACCTAGTGGTAGAAGAGAAAAGTGCAACAAGGCCAAGCTTAGGGAGAAATCGATAGATCTCTATCAAGCGACCAAGATAACTACTCCTGGCAAGTATATTTGTGAGGAGCTCCCTGACTAAACCCCAGGGCGCTACACAAGCATTTGTCCCTGGGTGCATACTGGCCTAAACATTACTACTGCCTGCCTGCCATCCAACTCCATCCAGCCAAAGCAGCTTTCAGTCTCTCATAGGCTGCCGGAAACAGGGTAGAACAGTGCACCTGTGGCTTCCACCCTGTCAGGGAAATGGCGGAAGAAGGACTGGCAATTCCGCCCAAGACAATCATAGCCGTCATGGTGACTAAGATGGGCGGTACTTCCTCCTTGTAACCTGAACAGATCACATGATTAACTTACTGGTCTATTTAAGCCTGCTGCTGGAGCTGCTCATTGCTGGATTATCTCTTCAGTCTCCTGTGTACCTTGACCTTGTTTCCTGATCCATGCTTATCTGTTGTGACCCGGCTTGCCTGGACCTCACTTCCTGATCTCCTGTGTTTGACCCTCGGCCTGCTTCTGGACTCTGCTCCTGCTTCCTGACCACCCAGCTTGACCCTCGGCTTGTACCTGGACCCTGCTCATGTATGACCTTGGCTCGCCCCTGTATATGCTCTGGACTGACCTACCTGTGTTTGACCCCGGCCTGGCTTCTGGTATCTCCGTTCATTTAAATACAACAAGCTCAGTTCTGCCTGCCTCAGCCATCCCTCAGTGGCTGAGCTCATCAGACTGCAAGCAAGCACCTGGCCAACCGTGCTTCTGTGGGCACCGCGATTCCTGTTCCCAACTCCAGGGTCGCGCTGCACTCAGCCGCAAGGGGAGCCCCCTTAGCATCTCGATCTCCATACTCGTTCCCGACACACCCCCATAAACATCAGAGTCTCATTCACTGGGGTTGAATACCCAGAGTGCACAAAACCTAATAATAACCGTAGCAGCCCATACAGCTGCTATGGGGCCTCAGGGTGCAAGGGTGATCCATTATGGGGCTGTTAAAGCTATTTAAACAGACATTTCCTATCTGTGACTGTGAGATTTCCAATGTAGAAGAGCTGATGTCAGATATACAGGGGGAGATTTCATTGTTGTTAGTCACAGACCCACTTTTGCAGGCTGTGCAGTAAGGAGAATTTGTTCAGCTGTCCTGGTAGCGTAGATGTATCGTCCTCCAAACTTTTGGTCATCCCACCCAACACTGAAATCAACCCTGTATGCCTAACACAGTCTTCCTCGGGCTGTAAAAATCCCAGAGTGTGTTCTTTGGTAAAAGGAAGAGGCCCTATGACATTGAGAAGACAAAAGAACGCCCTGGGACTTTGAATGAGGTGAGAGAGGTTTAGCCAATGTTCACAGCGAACAATGAGACAAAATCAATTTATTTAGTTTCAAAGTGTTATGTAACGAAGCGGCAACAACAATGATTGTGAGTTACCCGGCATAATAGCCAATGTACACAGCACAGTTGAAAGTAAATATATAAAGATTTATTACAAATGTTATACATCAATGAGCAATAATAAAACTTGAAAGTTGCTGGGCCAGTGGATACACATATACAATAAGAAATAAAATGTGCATACATATAAACAGGGAAATATGTAAACATAATGCAGACATCAATAATACCCAGCATGTGCCGGCATAAAACAAGCATCAATAAAGCCCTACGTGTTTCGTGAGACCCTGCTCGCTTCTTCAGGGGCGGATGCATGAATGTAGTATCTGCAATGTAAGTGTTAAAATCAATAGATGTATGTTGTTAATAAATGGGGGCAAGCAGAATGATTGGCAAGAGAGGTCTGAAAAGGGACCTCATACTTACCGACGGGCTGAAATAAAATGCCAAACGCTGGATATCAAGATGGCGGCCGTGTAGTGCATCCAACTCGGGAGCTGAGGAGACGGAGCAAACAAAGGTCACAACAGGGGAACATCCGGAGGATCAGCATGGTCTGGATAGGGGTATTTCTCACTGCAGTCTCCACTTAGCCTCTTAAAATCATGTCTAGAAAATATCTGCAAGGATGCACATGTATCAGAGGGGATCATAACTGCAAAATGTGCTTAATATGTAAGGTTCTACTAGATAAAATGAAATTTAGATATAAAGATGTAAATAAATGAATTAAGCTTACTAAAGTATGTTGGTATGAAGGACTATCTGACATATGGGATATGGTATATACATGAATGCAAACCAACATGGTTACAAAGTTGGTATGGGCAGGGAGACTACGGGACAATATGGAAATGATATAAATATTACATGTGTAAAGGAACAATGTAACAGACTCAATAGATGTCAAGAAAGTAAAAAAGTTGTACCTCAGTCTGTTCTTTTTTTTTTTTTACCAACAAAAATGTGTTTATTGATTCAAAGGTGGTACAAAGTCATATACATCAAAAACAATAATCAGCACTTCCATGCTCATGACCGATTGATACAAAACAGGGTTAAAGTAGCAACCTCATAATATTTATCTTCCTACAATATAGCATTCACAGGCAGAGTGTTTCCCCCCCCCCCATAACTAGCCCAATAATCTGCCCGCGACCAGGTCCACCGGGGCAAGCCCCGGTGTATCCAGCCACGGTGCCCAGAGATTTTCATATTTCTGCATACTCCCCATGTGCTGGTAGATGAGCTTTTCCATACGTAACATATCTTACATATCCATTCCCTCGAAGTTGGGGGCGCCTCCGATTTCCAATACAACATAATCAGCCTCCTGGCTTGGAACATCACCCTCTGAACTGCTTCCCTAGGATGCGCTTCTATCACATGCTCTTCCACCACCCCCAAGAGGCATACCTTGGGATCTACTGGTAAAGATATCTGGAACACAGAATTGGCCACAGTTACCACCTCATTCCAATATAAATGCAGTTTGGGGCAGCGCCACAGGAGGTGAATAAGATCCCCATGGTCCCTCTTACATCTGGTACAGGTACCATCCGTCTGCAACCCCATCAGCTGTAGTCTATGCGGCGTGTAGTATACCCTCAGAATAATATACAGTTGCGTGAGCCGCTGGGCCACATTTAAAGAGCATACACTTACCCCCTGAAATATCTCCTCCCACTCCTCCCCGTCCATTTGACCCACATCTCTCTCCCACCGCTCCCTCACCTTCAGGGGATGCTGCCCCAGGAAGTATTGTAAAAGGATATTGTAGCTTTGGGAAATAAATCCCTTCGAGGTCACAGCATCTCTGATGAGGCCGAATACAGGAGTTGGAGACAAGTGCCACTCTGAAGATCTACTCTGTGCTCTAACCGCATGCTGAAGTTGCAGATATTGGAAGAACATTGGGGACGGCAGGCCAAACTCCGCCTGCAGATCCGCAAATGTCCTAAGAATACCGTTCTTAAAGACGTGCTTAACATGGGTAATCCCGTGTGCTATCCATCTAGCCCCTCCCTGCAACTTAGCCAGTTCCGTATAAGTCTCGTTATGCCAGAGAGGGCTATATTCAGTGTACCCCTCGGCCTGTTGTATATACTTGCACTTATTCCACACTTTTTGTATAAGGTTGTACGTAGGATACTTCTTATTCGGCCTGGCAAATGCCAGGGCCTCCAGTGCCAGAGGGATGGGACCTGCATCTATTGTGCGGAGCATGAGTGCCCGGGAAGAACCAGCCGGCTCAGTCCCAAAGCACCCCACCAGGTGCTGTAACTGGGCAGCCAGGTAGTACAACCACGGGTTGGGCAGTGCCAGCCCGCCATCGTCCTTAGGCCTTTGAAGATGTTCTAATTTTATCCTCTGGGGTTTATTCTTCCATATTAAAGTACGAAAGATGGAGTTAACCATTCTAAAAAATTTTAAAGGGACCACTACCGGGGCATTGTGAAGACAGTAGAGTAATTGAGGCATAAGGATCATCTTCACCAAATTTACTTTGCCCGCCACCGACATGTGAAGGCCGTTCCACGTCCTAACTCTCTCCCTAAACCTCTGAAGCAGGGGCGAGATATTCAACCGGCTAAAATCCCTCGGGTTAGAAGTGATCTGAATCCCCAAGTATTTAAAGGAAGTAGTGACTGGGATAGGGCACGATGGGGCTATCGCCTGTGTGGCATCCCCGTCTAACAGTAACAGGGCAGATTTTGACCAGTTAATTTGTAAGCCTGAGTAAACCCCAAATTTTGTAATGGTTGCCATGGCCTCCCGCAGGGACTCGTCAGTATCTCCCAGTATAAGCAGGGTGTCATCTGCGTATAGCATTATCTTCTCCTGCAGGGGCCCATAGCAAAATCCCACAATGCGCTCATTCGCCCTTATCTCCATGGCCAGGGGTTCAATAGCCAATGCAAAGAGCAGAGGGGACAGCGGGCATCCTTGCCTCGTCCCCCTCCTCAATGCAAAATCCTGTGACAGGAAACCGAAGGCCCGAATAGCAGCCTCAGGTCTGCTGTACAGGAGGCGCACCCACGCTATATATGCTTCGCCGAATCCAAAACGCTCCAGCACCGCCCACAAGTATGTCCAATCAATACTGTCAAATGCCTTAGTGGCATCTAAGGACAGCAGGGCCCTGCTTCCCGGATTATCGACGTCCGATTGCATATTCAAAAATAACCGCCGCAGGTTAATGGCCGTGGATTTATTTGGCATAAACCCCGCCTGGTCTTCGTGTATGAGGGAGGCTATAACCTTATTGAGTCGCATTGCTAGCACTTTCGCAAGAATTTTAATATCGCATTGTAACAAGGAGATTGGCCTGTATGACCCAGGTTCAACCGGGTCCTTACCTGGTTTAAGGAGCAATACAATATTGGCCTTTGCCATAGAAGGTGGAAGGACTCCCACCTCCAAGGCAGCGTTAAACACCCTCAATAAGCGTGGTAGCAATACTTCCGCATGCTGCTTGTATACTTCCATGGGAATCCCGTCCTCCCCCGGTGCCTTACAATTAGGGAACAGGCCCACTGCCTCCTGCAATTCCTCCACCGTAAGAGGCGCATCTAACTCCACCTTCTGTCCCGCATTAAGCCTAGGGAAGTTCAGCTCAGTTAAGTACCGGTCCAGATCCGCCCGATCATAGGCTGTGCCGGGGCGGTACAACTCCTCATAAAACCCCGCCAACTCCTGCATGATAAGTTCCGGGGATCTGACCAGCGGCCCAGCCTTGGATTTAATAGTCCCTATAGTTGGAGACCTCTGCTGGGCATTTGCTATTCTAGCCAACAAGCGCCCCGTTTTCTCCCCCTCCTCAAAGAAGGCCTGTTTGGTAAAAAAAACGTTTTTTCTCGGCAGTTGAGGAGAGCACCTGCTCGTAAGCTGACTGAGCAGCTTGCCACTCCTCCCTTGCCGAGTCAGATGGGTCCATGACAAAGCGTTGTTCAAGTTCCTTCACCCTATTCTCCAGCTCCACTACAAAGGCAGAAGAATCTCTTTTCACTTTAGTCATTTCAGTGGTCAAAATCCTCCTCAAAAATGCCTTAAAGGCCTCCCACTGCTGCATACAGGGACCCTCAGGGTCCTGAACAATGAAAAACCCACACATGCTCTCCTCTATAATTTCAGGGGATTTAAATAGTTTCAGCCAGAACGCATTGAATTTCCACGGTGACCTTGGGAGCGCCACCGGTTGAGAAACCACCAGGTGCACTATCAATGGGGAATGGTCTGACACACTACGGGGCCTGTATTCCATAGCGTCTACATATTGGAGCACGTGTGCATTTCCCACCACCAAGTCAATCCTAGACAGACTGCCATGCGATTTGGAAAAACATGAATACTGTCTTACCCCCGGGTGACGGTGTCGCCAAACATCCACCCAGCCCACCTCTTGCAACAACCGCGCCAGGGGGGTACCCCTGGAGAGGGCAGAGGCTCTTACGGCCGGGTGTCTATCCAGCGAGAGGTCCAAACAACAATTAAAGTCCCCAATCACTAGCAGCGGTACCTCCGGCCTATCATCCAAGTAGGATATCAAGGCCCTCAGCACCACCGCCGTGAAAGGGGGGGGATATATACTCCAGCAATTACACATGTTAAGGCACCCAATCTGCAATGTAGAAACACAAATCGACCCTCAGGATCGATTAAACTGTCCATCTCTTGGTAGTCCAGGGAGCCGTGGATCAAAACACTCACCCCTCTAGTATACGAGGTGTGAGTGGAGTGGTAAGCTTTAGTCACCCAATTATACTGTATACACCCCACTGTCTCCTGCGTCAAATGTGTTTCTTGGAAGCAGAATATCCCAGGCTGAAACTTTTTAAGGCACATACGCACCATAGTTCTCTTGAGGGGGGAATGAAGTCCCCTCACATTCCACGATACTATAGGAATCCCTGCCATTTGACAAAGTTAAACATAGGAACAAACATGGAAAATGTCACCAGGCCCAGAAGTCTGGCAGTTCTGGAATAGATTATCAGGTCATGAAGAAGTGTATATGGATCAGTCATAGTGCCCACCTGAGAAGCATTGCCGTCATGCCGCTCATCAAAAAAGTGAAAAGAAAAAAGAGAAAAAGAAAAGCAGAGGAGGCAACAAGCAATCCCCTCCAGTAACTTATAACCATGTCCTGTCAACAGGGCAGGACAACCGTGTTCCCCCGGAAACGCACTCGGGGGGTCTCTCAAGTACGCAATTTGTAAATCCACGTTGACGATGTCTGAAGCTCTTGTCTTGATATGATGCAAGATAATGTCCCTCAGCCAGGGTTTATCCGGATAAGATCAGAACAAAGTCTCCCCACCAGATCAGATCATCCCAGGAACCGTGCGGACTTCATCATTCCTCCTCTCCATTCTGGTCACGCCGCCTCAGGGCTTGTTCGTTACGGTCCAGCCAGTTAACTGCCTCCTTAGCGGACTCAAAAAACTGTGCCTGGCCCCGGACTATCACTCGTAGCTTAGCCGGGTACAACATAGCATAAGGGAGCTGCATCTGTCGGAGCCTGCGCTTTATATCAAAAAACTTTGCCCGGCGTTTCTGCACCTCAGCCGAGAAATCAGGATAAAAGGACACTCTGGTTCCATTATGTTGTATGTTGGCCCGTTCCCGTGCGAGTCGGAGCACTGTTTCCCTGTCCCTATAATGCAGCAGTCTTGCTAGTATTGACCTGGAGGGCCCCCCAGGTTGAGTGGGGCGAGATGGCACCCTGTGAGCGCGCTCCACCGCAAACAGAGGGGAAAAGGCATTCTTTCCAAAAATGTCCAGTAACCAGCCCTCCACATATGCTGTGGGATCCCTACCCTCCACCTTTTCAGGGAGCCCCACAATGCGAATGTTATTCCTCCTGAGGCGGTTCTCAAAATCTTCTGCTCTGTCAATAGCCTCCCTCGCAAGTTGATAAGCGGCCTTGGCATCTCTCTCAATGGGGGGTAAACAATCCTCAATTTCACTCACCCTACTTTCCACTGCAGTGGTGCGTTCCCGCATTTTTTGCATATCTTGTCGCAGCAGCGACAGTTCCTCTCTCATTGTGGCTACCGAGGCATTGCCAATGTTAACTGCCCTGAGGATGTCTGCCAGTGTAGGCTGAGCAGTCCCAGAAGTGTCCTGTTCACCATTCTCAGAGGCCTCAGATCCAAAGTGATTATTCTCATCTTGCTCACTGTGTGCAGTCAAGATGGCTGCCCCAGCCTGCGTGTCATGTGAAGCATGCTCTATGTGCTGCGAGTGTCCAGCCTCCTCTGTCCCCATCAGCCCATTCATTTTCTGGGTGTAATACACCATATCTTTAGGTGCATCCTTACCCTGACTCTTGGGCTGCCTCTGTCCTTTGGGTCCCAGCTCCTTCCCCATGTCAGCTCCTCGTGGGGTCCCCTTCACTGTGGACGCGGCGGCGCCATCTTGAAAATCGGGACCCATGTCAGACAGATTTTTCCGGGTCATTCCTCTGGTGCAGAGGGCTGGTGGAGGTTCCCCTGTGATCCCGGGATCAGCAGCTTGCTGCATATAGTCGCAGGAGACCGGTTATGTGGCTGAGGGAGGATCGGTAACGGATCAAGCTCAGGAGCTGTGAGAGCTATGTCCTCTCACATGCCGGTCCAGGCCACGCCCCCCTCAGTCTGTTCTTAGAGATGTAACCGCTCTATCCAACCGTCAAGTTGCGTATCAAAGTCCCGGCCGTGCTGAACATCCAGATATGCCCACAAGGGCCCGAAGGCTCCGCCCCCAGCGTAATGTATGGGCGGTGACGCATAGGCGTCAGTGAGACGTCCACTGAGAAGACCTAGGTACAAGATAGAGGCTCCATACCACCGAGAATACCTGGGTAGAAGGAAGAGACCCTTTATAACACTGAGAAGACCTAGGTAGAAGGAAGAGACTCCATAACACTGAGATCACCTGGGTAGAAGGAAGTGACTCTATAACACTGAGAAGACCTGGGTAGAAGGAAGAGACTCCATAAAATTGAAAAGACCTGGGTATGAGGAAGAGGCTCTACAACACCAAGAAGACCTAGGTAGAAAGAAGACACTTCATAACCCTGAGATCACCTGTGTAGAAGGAAGTGAATCAATAACATTGAGAAGACCTGGGTAGAATGAAGAGACTCCATAACATTGAGAATACCAGAGTTGAAGGAAGAGGCTCTATAACACCAAGACGACCTGGGTAGAAGAAAAAGACTCCATAAAATAGATCACCTGGGTAGAAGGAAAAGACTCCATAATATTGAGAAGACCAGGGTGCAAGGAAGTGACTCCATAACACCGAGAAGTCCTGGGTAGAAGGAAGAGACTCCATAACACTGAGATCACCTGGGTAGAAGGAAGAGACTCCATAACAGGTATGTAGCGCCCTGCTCCCAATGAGTGGGCGCTATGTGGTAAAATTATAATTGTCTGAGCAATAGTTTGGCTCAGAAGGATTGTGTTGCAAATTATACTCTATTTCAGTTCAGCTGGCTGCGTGATTTTCCTCCTGACAGTAGATGTCGCTGTCACCACTGGTCAGGATAGGAAAGGCAGCAGGCTGGACGCATTCGGTATCTCTTTCCCAGCAGCGGCTCAGGGGCGTGGGCAACCCGCTGTGCATGCTGGGTGGGGGTACTTAAGGGACAGACGCCATTAGTGTGGGGCTTTTTGAGAGAGTTGGGGGTCATCGTCCGTTGGTGGTGGGCACTACCCATCCGACCCCGACCTGAGGGCCCTTATGGCCTCAGGGAAGTGCTGGCAGTTTCCGCCTCAGGTCCATGTTGGCCTGAGGCTCCGTTACTGAAGAGTAGGCCCAGGAGTTACTGGGGGCCTACTGATCCAGGGATGATCCTGTGTCGCCTTGCCTGCTGGAAGGGACCAAGCAATTGAAGACTCAATTAAACTCAATAACACAGAAAAACTTCAATAAAGGGAATTAAAAAAAATAAAAAAATAAAAGAATGCATTCGGGTCATAATCTACCTCACAGTGCTGCCGGAATGGCTGGAAGATCCTGGCACTGAGAGCTGTGGTCTTAATTCAGAAGGTAACCCAGGGAAGGGCTACACCAAGTGCATATGTCCCTTAGACACGGGGTCTCTCAGAGTGTTGCTAGCAATGCTGCGGGTATCTGTTCAGCAAGTTACACACAGACCAGATGAACTTCTTAACCATGGAAGGGTTTATTACTCACTCAGAACATGATGACTTGTTACATAGAGTCCTAATACAACAGGATTCTGTCATTACCAGATGTAATCCCTTCTGTCCATCATGCTGCTGCTTCCAGTCTCACACACCACTCTCACTACTTCCTGGTACAACCCCTTCCCAGCATGCATCAGGAGAAAAAGGTGAAGGGTCACACAGTGTTCCAGCACAAACATTACATCTCCTCTTTTTCCCATAAAAACAAAAAAAAACAATAGGAAAAAAATAAAATAAACATAACAATAGAACAAAATACTCAACACATAAAATAACAAGGCAAGCAGGATCAGTTCAGCAAGTAGTATCTCCAACTCAGTTCTGTGGCTCCTGCATCACGTTACGAGCCCTTTGTCTCTGTTTCCTGACCTCCAAAGTGTCCCGTAAGATTTCAGTGCTTTGCCAACGAGGAGTTTGATGTCTTTGGCGGGCAGACTTACGAAGTGGCACAGCACCAGGAGGGGTAGAGGCTGTCAAAGGTTCTGGAGGTGTCAGTAGGTGTCCAACAGACAAATCAGTCTCTGCAACTCCAGGCACATGTCCGGGCTCCTCGGGAATACGGTCACCAACCGCTTCAAGAGTTGGTTGTAAACTTGTAGGATCATGCCAGACACCATGCCATATGTCACCAGTAGAGCCCTGAGTAGACTCTGGTGGTTGGGTAGAAAGAGAGGTCGGGTTTGTTTCTACTGGCAGGCAAATGCGCTTTCTCAATTGCGAAAGGTGTCTTCGAACACAAACGCCATTCTCCAGGCGAACAAGGTACATTCGTTGTCCAAGAGGTCCATCAATAATGCCAGGAAGCCAATGAGGCAAAACTCTGTATTTCCGAAACCATACAAGATCACCAGCATGGAATCCAGGACGGCCTGGCGGAGAAGGTGTCGGTGACTGTTCCTGTAGACGAACTAAATCCAGTTTGGTGCGGAGATGCCTGCCAAACATAAGAAAAGCTGGGGACAGCCCAGTAGTAAATAGGGATGAGCTTCGAGTTCGAGTCGAACTCATGTTCGACTCGAACATTGCTTGTTCGCCCGTTCGCCGAACAGCGAACAAATTGGGGTGTTCGCGGCAAATTCGAAAAATCTATGGGAGAAATCTAAAGTGCTAATTATAAAGGCTTATATGCAAGTTATTGTCCTAAAAAGTGTTTGGGGACCGGGGTCCTGCCCCAGGGGACATGTATCAATGCAAAAAGAAGTTTTAAAAACGGACATTTTTTCGGGAGCAGTGATTTTAATAATGCTTAAAGTGAAACAATAAAAGTGAAATATTCCTTTAAATTTCGTACCTGGGGGGTGTGTATGATATGCATGTGAAGTGGCGCATGTTTCCCGTGCTTAGAACTGTCCCTGCAAAAAATGACATTTTTGAAAGAAAAAAAATGCATTTAAAACTCACTCGCGGCTATTAATGAATTGTCGGCTCCCGGCAATACATACAAAAGTCATTGATAAAAATAAAAAAAAAGCGTGGGGGTTCCCCAGAATTCAATTACCAGGCCCTTCAGGTCTGGAATGGATATTAAGGGGAACCCCGCCGCAAATTTAAAAAAAAATTGACGTGGGGTTCCCCCAAATATCCATTCCAGGCCCTTCAGATCTGGCATGGATTTTAAGGGGAACTCCACCCCAAATTTAAAAAAAAATGGCGTGGAGTCCCCCTAAAAATCCATACCAGACCCCTTATCCGAGCACGCAACCTGGCCGGCCGCAGGGGAAAAGGGGGGGACGAGAGAGCGGCCCCCCCTCCCTCCTGAACCGTACCAAGCCACATGCCCTCAACATGGGGAGGATGTCCCCATGTTGATGGGGACAAGGGCCTCATCCCCACAACCCTTGCCCGGTGGTTGTGGGGGTCTGCGGGCAGGGGGCTTATCGGAATCTGGAAGACCCCTTTAACAAAGGGGACCCCCAGATCCCGCCCCCCCCCTATGTGAATTGGTAAGGGGTACATTGTACCCCTACCATTTCACGAAGAAAGTGTAAAAAAATGTAAAAAAAACACACAAACACCTTGAAAAAGTCCTTTATTTAAAAAAAAAAAAAAACAGCGGTGAAATCCAGTGTCCCGCGGCGATCCCGATGTCCAGCGCTGTCCTTCATTGGTTGTGCCTGAGCGGACCTGATGGGGAACTCCCTCTCAGTATTTTAAATGTATAGACCCGCCCCTTCTAAAGTTCCCCATCAGGTCCGCCAGCGGACCAGATGCGGAACATGAGAAGGGGCGGGTCTATACATGTATTACCACAGTGAGAGCAGTTCCCCATTAGGTCCGCCTCCTCGGTATGTCGGACCCGCCTACGTCATTGGCTTGAGCGGGGAACTTCCTTCACTGTGTAATTTAAATTTACATAGTGAAGGAAGTTCCCCGCTCAAGCCAATGATGTAGGCGGGTCCGACATACCGAGGAGGCGGACCTGATGGGGAACTTCTCTCACTGTGGTAATACATGTATAGACCCGCCCCTTCTCATGTTCCGCATCTGGTCCGCTGGCGGACCTGATGGGGAACTTTAGAAGGGGCAGGTCTATACATTTAAAATACTGAGAGGGAGTTCCCCATCAGGTCCGCTCAGGCACAACCAATGAAGGACAGCGCTGGACATCGGGATCGCCGCGGGACACTGGATTTCACCGCTGTTTTTTTTTTTTTTTTTTTTTTTAAATAAAGGACTTTTTCAAGGTGTTTGTGTGTTTTTTTAAACATTTTTTTACGCTTTCTTCGTGAAATGGTAGGGGTACAATGTACCCCTTACCAATTCACATAGGGGGGGGGGGCGGGATCTGGGGGTCCCCTTTGTTAAAGGGGTCTTCCAGATTCCGATAAGCCCCCTGCCCGCAGACCCCCACAACCACCGGGCAAGGGTTGTGGGGATGAGGCCCTTGTCCCCATCAACATGGGGACATCCTCCCCATGTTGAGGGCATGTGGCTTGGTACGGTTCAGGAGGGAGGGGGGGCCGCTCTCTCGTCCCCCCCTTTTCCCCTGCGGCCGGCCAGGTTGCGTGCTCGGATAAGGGGTCTGGTATGGATTTTTAGGGGGACTCCACGCCATTTTTTTTTAAATTTGGGGTGGAGTTCCCCTTAAAATCCATGCCAGATCTGAAGGGCCTGGAATGGATATTTGGGGGAACCCCACGTCAATTTTTTTTTAAATTTGCGGCGGGGTTCCCCTTAATATCCATTCCAGACCTGAAGGGCCTGGTAATTGAATTCTGGGGAACCCCCACGCTTTTTTTTTATTTTTATCAATGACTTTTGTATGTATTGCCGGGAGCCGACAATTCATTAATAGCCGCGAGTCAGTTTTAAAAGACTTTTTTTCTTTCAAAAATGACACTTTGTGCAGGGACAGTTCTAAGCACGGGAAACATGCGCCACTTCACATGCATATCATACACACCCCCCAGGTACGAAATTTAAAGGAATATTTCACTTTTATTTTTTCATTTTAAGCATTATTAAAATCACTGCTCCCGAAAAAACGGCCGTTTTTAAAACTTCTTTTTGCATTGATACATGTCCCCTGGGGCAGGACCCGGGTCCCCAAACCCTTTTTAGGACAATAACTTGCATATTAGCCTTTATAATTAACACTTTAGATTTCGAACGTTCGAGTCCATTGTATTTAATAGGGTTCTAAAGTTTACACGAACATTTTGTCTGTTCGCAGGTTCTGGTGCGAACCGAACAGGGGGGTGTTCGGCTCATCCCTGGTAGTAAAGTGTTTTGTGTTTCGGTACATGGTCAAGAACTCCAGAAGCTTCTCCTCTGACAGTCCAACCTGGTCCAGAGTGGACAGTAAGTGCTTCTTAAACGTCTGCACAAACCGCTCTGCCAGCCCATTTGAGGCTGGATGATAAGGAGCTGTTTTGTAGTGTTGGATGCCCAAGCCACTGAGGAAGGATTGAAACTCATGCGATGTAAATTGAGTCCCATTGTCCGAGACTATGGCTGTTGGCAAGCCATATTGAGCAAAGAGCTTCCTTAAGACTAGAATGGTAGCAGCTGAGGTAACAGAAGGCATTTGAAAAACCTCTGGCCATTTTGAATGTGCATCTACCACGATCAAATAAATTTTACCCTGGATTGGGCCAGCAAAATCAAGATGGAGTCTTGACCACGGTTCTGTCGGCCATGGCCAAGGTAGCAGGGTTCCTTTCTTTTGGGGTCGCTGAGCTTGACAGCACCCAGGAAATTGAGCCACATAATCTTCAATTGCTGTGTCCATTTGGGGCCACCAAACATAGGTCCGGGCTCGCTGCTTCATGCGCACCACACCAGGATGGCCCTCATGCAGTATCCTTAGCATGGTTGGTTGCAAATACTGAGGTATAATCACTCTGTTGCCCCACTGTAGGCAACCAGCATTAGTCAAAAGCTCACATTTTCTGGCAAAGTACGGACGAAATTCACCTGGGACTTTCTCTGGCCATCCAGCCTGAACATATGAGAATATCTGAGACAGGAAAGGATCTGTGACTGTGTGTCTGGCAATTAAGGAGGTGGACATGCAGGATTTCGGCCTGTGTATTTCCACTATGCGTACGTCTCTTGGTGAGTGGTCTCCAATTGGCAATCTGGAAAACGCATCTGCATTGCCATGGGCATCATGGGAGCAGTATCTGATAGAATAAGTATAAGCTCCCAAGAATAAAGCGTACCTTTGTAAGCGAGTTGCGGTTGTTGTAGAAATTCCTTTCTGAGGGTTCAGTATTGACAACAGAGGTTTGTGGTCAGTGATAAGTGTGAACTCCCGACCATAGATGTACGTATGAATTTTTTTTGTGGCCCATACAATGGCCAAAGCTTCCTTGTCTATCTGGGAGTAGTTTTGCTCTGCTGAGGTTAAAGACCTGGAGGCAAAAGAAATGGGGCGCTCTGTGCCATCAGGCATGACATGGGAAAGCACAGCACCCAGTCCATAAGGCGAGGCAACACAAGCCAAGGTGACGTGTTTCTTTAAATGATAGTGGACCAGAACTCGAGAAGACAGAATGAGTTCTTTAGAAAGCCGAAAAGCTTCTTCACATTTGGCTGTCCATATCCATTTAGCTCTTGCATCCAGTAAGCGATGTAATGGGTAAAGCTGGTGTGCTAGGTTCGGCAAGAAACGGTGGTAGTAATTTAGGAGGCCAAGGTAGGACCTGAGCTGTGTGACATTCTGGGGAGTAGGGGCATGGGTAAGGGCTTTAACCTTTTCTTCAGTAGTGTGTAACCCATGTCTGTCACAGTGTGGGCACAAAATTCCAGTTGAGACTTTAGAAATTCGCATTTTGAAAGATTGACACGTAAACCATACCTTTGGAGTCTCTCTAGCACAGCTTCAACATTCTTTCTGTGTTCTTCATCAGTGGGACCAGTGATGAGCATGTCATCTAGTAGACATTGAGTGAAAGGTATGCCTGCCAGGACCTCATCCATGATTCGCTGCCAGATGGCTGGAGCTGGGGCTATGCCAAAAACCATGCGGTTATATTGGAATAATCATTTATGAGTGTTAATGGTCAACAGATGGCGTGAATCTGGGTGTACTTGCAGTTGCAGGTAAGCTTGCTTTAAGTCTATTTTTGTAAACATTTGCCCCCCAGCCAATGAGCTAAATAGATCTTCAAGTCGAGGCAATGGGTATTGATCCACAAGAAGTTGGTTGTTCATGGCAACCCTGAAATCTCCACAAATTCTAATGTCTCCATTCTTTTTCTTGACAGGCACAATTGGCGATGCCCATTCACTTCTATCAACTTTAGTTATGATCTTTTCAGCCAATAGGTGGTCCAGCTCTGCTTCCACTTTCTTTCTCAAGGCAAAAGGTACTGATCTTGCCTTACAAAAACGAGGTGTAGCACCCGGCTTCAAGAGGAGGTGGGCCATTTTTCCTTTTACTGTGCCCAAAGAGTCCTCAAAAACCCCCTTAAAGCGTGACTTTAGGGATTCCACCCAATGGTCTACCTCAGAAAGCAATGTACATTGGGCAATGGCAAGAGGAGGCATGCCCAGTGCTTTGATCCAGTCCCTACCGTACAGCAGAGGACCTCCTTTATTGACAACATAAAGGCGTAGAGTTTGACTGCGGTTGCCTAATGTAACAAGGGGTTTCACATAACCCAAGGGCTGTAGTAGTTCCTTGCTGTAGGTTTGTAGTGTGAGATTTGTAGGTTGGAGCGGTAGGGACAGACCCGATGCCTTTAAATCAGTCCATGAAATGACAGACACTGCCGTCCCTGTATCAACATCCATGGAGACAGGACAGCCATTGAGTGTGACATCCACTTTAATCGCAGGAGTACTCCCAGCTACCCGAAACAGTCCAACATGCTGGACACAGGTTTCCTCATCAGAGCTGGAGCCGTGATTGTCAGTATCCATATGAAATGTCTGTTTACGTTTAACTTTTGTGGTAGTGTTCGGGGAGCATGAGCTGCGGCAAACACGCCCAATATGGCCAGTCTTTCCACAAAGAAAACAAATGACATCCTTGAACTTGCAAGCAGGTGCACTGTGAGTAGTGTTACCACAACGGTAGCAAGTTGGTGTCCTAGAGACAGAAGAATTAGGGTGGCGAGGTTTAGGAAGATTTGGAGACGGCCGTCTTGGGTGTCGGGTGATAGCAGAGTGGAATATTTCCTCTCCCTGGCTTGCAGGAGTTTCAGGTGGTGCCTTCAGTAGGGTGGTGTCCCGTGTAGCCAACTCCATGACCGTAGCAAGGTCAGTGGCTTTCGTCAGAGTCAAGTCGGGTTCTGTGAGTAAACGTTTCTGTATGGCTGGGTCGCAGAGTCCCATAACAAACATGTCACGGAGAGCCGTCTGCAGGTAGTCTCCAAACTGACAAGTGGCAGCTAGTTTACGTAAAGCAATGATATACGTCTTTATGTCCTCCCCGGCATGCTGCCTTCTACTGTAGAATTTAAACCGCTCTGCAATCTCTAATGGCTTTGGGTTGTAGTGCTCATGTAGCTTCTGAATTAACTCAGGCAAGGGCTTAGAGGCCGGCTTGTCTGGAGAAATGAGGTCTCTGAGAGTGCCATATGCAGCTTGACCCAATATTGTGAGGAAAACTGCAACTTTCTTTTCTGCAGCCACACTATTTGCTTCCATATACTGCTCCAGCCTCTCCACCCAGGAGCTCCATGATTCAGCAGCAGGATCAAATGGTTGAATAAACCCTATGAAGGCCATGTGTGCTAAAATCCACAATCCTCGTCGCCACTGTTATGTCCCTTAGACACGGGGTCTCTCAGAGTGTTGCTAGCAATGCTTCCAGTATCTGCTCAGCAAGTTACACACAGACCAGATGAACTTCTTAACCATGGAAGGGTTTATTACTCACTCAGAACATGATGACTTGTTACATAGAGTCCTAATACAACAGGATTCTGTCATTACCAGATGTAATCCCTTCTGTCCATCATGCTGCTGCTGCTTCCAGTCTCACACACCACTCTCACTACTTCCTGGTACAACCCCTTCCCAGCATGCATCAGGAGAAAAAGGTGAAGGGTCACACAGTGTTACAGCACAAACATTACAGTTCTATTTACACCAAGTCTGTGGCAGAGACTGTTCTATTTGCACCAAGTCTGTGGCAGAGACTAGGTGATCGAGCTATACATTGGTTGCTAGGCCGGTGAAATTGGGCCTATCCGGTGTTTGCTGAGTCCAGCGTGGAGACAGTTGTTCCTCTGGACCTAGGAAAATTCCTGTGATCCGCAACTAAGGTACCTGAGTCCTCCCCATTCCTTCAACCCCCCCACCCCCCCCTGTTGGAAACTTTATGCAATAAAACCCTTGAAAGAGACTTTGTGTTGGTGCAAACTTCTTCTGGAGAACTCTTCAAGGAGAACCCCTGAGACGAGCATACGGAACAGTAAGATAACGGAAGGCCCAAATTTAAACCAGCGGCTCCTATGGGGGTATCACTACACTGAGAAGACCTGGGTAGAAGAAAGAGACTCCATAACACTGAGCAGACCTGGGTAGAAGAAAGGGACTCCATAACACTGAGCAGACCTGGGTAGAAGGAAGAGACTCCATAACACTGAGAAGATCTGGGTACAAGGAGAGACTCTAAAAAAACAGAGAAGACCTGGGTAGAAGAAAGAGACTCCATAACACTGAGCAGACCTGGGTAGAAGAAAGAGACTCCATAACACTGAGCAGACCTGGGTAGAAGAAAGAGACTCCATAACACTGAGCAGACCTGGGTAGAAGAAAGAGACTCCATAACATTGAGAAGATCTGGGTATAAGGAGAGACTCTAAAACACTGAGAAGACCTGGGTAAAAGAAATAGGCTCCATACATCCATAAGACCTTGGTAAAAGGAATATGCTTCATAACACTGAGAAGACCTGGGTAGAAGGAAGAGGCTCCATAACACAGAGAAGACCTGGGTAGAAGGAAGAGGCTCTATAACACAGAGAAGGCCTGGGTAAAAAGTATAGACTCCATACCACCAAGAAGACCTTGGTAGAAGGAAGAGGCTCCATAACACGAGAAAACCTGGGTGGATGGCAGAGGCTCTGTAACATTGATCTAGGTGGAATGAAGCTAACTGTCACCCTGGCTCCCCCATGGTCATCCCACACTATGAGAGCCCCGTACAATACATCTTATATAGGGGAGAATGAGAATCAACAACCAAATGATATATTTCAGTAAAAACCAGAATGAAGCGCCCTGGTCTGTAGAGAGACTGATGTGCCGCATTGCTATTTTAATATCAGGATGTAAGTTAGAACCCAACTGCGGTCACACGGCAGACTTAGCATCTGTTTCTAGGAAGGCAAAGCAAACTAAATCGTGGACTCAGCTGGCATGTTTATATTTCATAACAGCGGGCGCTCTGTTAGACCTGGGGAGAGTTTAAGCTCACAATATTACGCCGTATTGTTTATTGGGGAATGGGGAACTCTAGATGCCATTTACAGTGAAGGAGAGCCTCATCACCGGCTCGGTCTTCACTTCCGTCCCCGGAGAAAAGCCACCGCAAAATCATTTCATTTTTTATACCTGTTTATTTTCACTAAATCTCGGCTTATCCTTCCTCTCCATCTCTAGTCTTTCTCTCTGCTGTATTGTGCTTCATAAACCCGCTGTTTTTTTTTTTCTATTAAGAATCCAAGAGAAAAACGTTACACTGAAATTCAGAGTGAAAAAATAGCCATTTGTAGCTTATTGGTGTTCTTCTACTATTCAATATTCCCAAAGAAAGCAATGAGCAAGCTCAAAATGTTGCATGGTCCAATCACAGGGGTGAGCCAGAATCTTAAATCTTAAAGCTGAAATAAAACTCAAGAAAAAAATACTAAAAATAAAAATAAATATAGCATACAGGATTTCCAAAAAACAAAACAAAACAGAAATGTCACTGTACTGCACAAATAGGGAAGAGTCAAGTGATTTCCATCATTTCACCTCTAAGTTTTATTTTTTTCTATTAACCACTTCAGCCCCGGACCATTTTGGCTGGTTAAAGACCAGGCCCCTTTTTGCGATTGGGCACTGCGTCGATTTAACTGACAATTGCGCGGTCGTGCGACGTGGCTCCCAAACAAAATTGACATCTTTTTTTCCCCACAAATAGAGCTTTTCTTTTGGTGGTATTTGATCACCTCTGCGGTTTTACATTTTCTGCGCTAAAAAAAAAAAATAGAGCGACAATTTTGAAAAAAATGCAATATTTTTTACTTTTTCCTATAATAAATATCCCCCAAAAATATATAAAAACTATTTTTTTTCCTCAGTTTAGGCCGATACGTATTCTTCTACATCATTTTGGTAAAAAAAAATGCAATCTGCGTTTATTGATTGGTTTGCACAAAAGTTATAGTGTTTACAAAATAGGGGGTAGTTTTATGGCATTTTTATAAAAAATATATTTTTTTACTAGTAATGCCAGCGATCAGTGATTTTTTTCATGACTGCGACATTATGGCGGACACATCGGACTCTTTTGACACCATTTTGGGAACATTGCCATTTTCACAGCGACCAGTGCTATAAAAATGCACTGGTTACTGTGAAAATTACACTGGCAGTGAAGGGGTTAACCACTAGGTGGCGCTGTAGGGGTTAAGTGTTCCCTGCATTGTATTTCTAACTGAGGGGGGTTGGGCTCTGTGTCACATGACACCGATCTCCGGGATACACACAGTTCCCAGAAGGCAGCGTGCCCCATTCACAAGAAGACAACGCGAGGATGAAGACCAGCCGCGGCGGATGAAAAGGCAGATTAGGAAGATCCGCATAGCAACCGCTATTTCTGGTAAGTACATTTTTTTTTTCTATTTATTTGTAGATTTTTGGTGAACATTTTTTTTTTTTTTTTAGGGTGGAACTCCACTTTAAAAATCCAAGAGAAAGCCATCAATTGCAGCTTATTGGTGTGCTTTTACATCTCAATGATCCCAAAGAAAGCGATGAGATTACTCAAAATGTGGCATGGCCCAGTCACAGGGGTGAACCAGAAGTTCAAAGCTTAAAAAAAATATACTAAATCAAAAAATAATAATAAAAAAATATATAAATAATAATATAACATATAGGATTAAAAAAGGGGTGAGCCAGAATCATAAAGCCTAAATAAAATTAAATAAAAAAAATACTAAATACTAAATAACTAAAAATAAAAATAAATATAGCATATAGGATTTCCCCGAAAAAAACAAAAATAAAACTGAAATCTCACTGGCGAAAATAAGGATGAGTGGAGTGATTTACATTATTTTACCTCTAAGTAATTTTTTTCTATTTAAAATCCAAGAGAAAGCCATCATTTGTAGCTCATTGGTGTCCCTTTACATCTCAATGATCCCAAAGAAAGCAATGAGTCTGTTCGAGATGTTTCATGGTCCATTCACAGGGGTGAGCCAGAAGCCTAAAGCCCACTGTAACAACCAAGATATCCATCTCTTCAGTGAGCGGTCCTGTTAACGATAATGGTGGTCTCTGTGGCGGATTCTCCGCGAGATCACCGTTATCGGCGGCGGGAGAGGGTCCTCCCCCCTCCCGCCGCTCTCCCGCGCCCTCCGCCACTTACCGGAGCCGTCGGTAGCGGCGGAGGTGATCGGGTCCTTCTCCCTCTGTGGTATGGAAACGAGTGAGGGGAAGATGGCCCCCCACCCGTCTTCATACCATAGCAGGGCGGAAGCAACGTCAAAACGTCACTTCCGCCCATACGTCTTAAAGGCACATTTTTTTTTTGTCATTTTTTCAAATGACATTTTTTTTTTTTTATTGCATTTTAGTGTAAAATTTAAGAGGACCTGCCATGCTTTTTTTCTATTACAAAGGGGTGTTTACATTCCTTGTAATAGGAATAAAAGTGACCCAATTTTTTTTTTAAAACAAAGAGTGTAAAAATTAATAAAATCAAAGAAATTAATAAGAAAAGAAAAAAAAGAAATTTTAAAGCGTCCCGTCCCGACGAGCTTGCGCGCAGAAGCGAACGCATACGCGAGTAGCGCCCGCATATGAAAACAGTGTTCAAACCACACAAGTGAGGTATCACCGCAATCGTTAGAGTGAGAACAATAATTCTAGCCCTAGACCTCCTCTGTAACTCAAAATATGCAACCTGTAGATTTTTTTAAACATCGCCTATGGAGATTTTTAAAGGTAAAAGTTTAACGCCATTCCACGAGCAGGCGCAATTTTGAAGTGTGACATGTTGGATATCAATTTACTCGGCATAACATTATCTTTCACAATATAATACAAAATTGGGCTAACTTTACTGGTGTCTTATTTTTTTATTCAAAAAAGTGAATTTTTTTCCAAAAAAAGTGCGCTTGTAAGACTGCTGTGCAAATACGATGTGACAAAAAGTATTGCAATGACCGCCATTTTATTCTCTAGGGTGTTAGAAAAAAAAAACAATATATAATGTTTGGGGGTTCTAAGTAATTTTCTAGCAAAAAAAAAACTGTTTTAATCTTGTAAACACCGAGTCTAAAAAACAGGCGCGGTCTTGGATAAGGGTCTGGTGTGGATATTTGGGGGTAACCGCACGCCATTTTTTTTTTTGGCTCAGGGTTCCCCTTAATATCCATACCAGACCTGAAGGGCCTGGTAATTGAATTTGGGGGGACCCCCACGCATTTTTTTATCAATGACTTTCAATGACTTTTCTCTGTATTGCTGGGAGCCGACAATTCATTATAGCCACGAGTAGTTTTTAACCACTTCCTGCCCAGTCAATAGCATATTGACGTCCGGGAAGTGGTTATGTTATCCACACTGGACGTCATATGACGTCCTGCAGGATAACAGCCGCCGCGCGCCCGGGGGGCGCGCATCGTGGCGATCGGTAGAGCGGTGTGTCAGTCTGACCCACCGCTACACTGATCTCGGTAAAAAGCCTCCAGCGGAGGCTTTTTACCACGTGATCAGCCGTGTCCAATCACGGCTGATCAGGATGTAAACAGGAAGAGCCGTTGATCGGCTCTTCCTCACTCGCGTCTGACAGACGCGAGTAGAGGAGAGCCGATCGGCGGCTCTCCTGACAGGGGGGGTTTGCGCTGATTGTTTATCAGCGCAGCCCCCCCCTCGGATACCCACACTGGACCACCAGGGAAGCCCCCCAGGACCACCAGGGAACCCCAAAGCATGTGGATGGCCAGGTAAGTACCCCATGGCCATCCACATGTAAAATTTCTCAAAAAACATATGCCAATCAGTGCCCACAAATGGGCACTGACTGGCACACCACAATGTGCAATGCCCAGCAATGCCACCTACCAGTGTCAACAGTGCCACCTACAAGTGTCAACAGTGCCACCTACCAGTGTCCATCAGTGCCCATCCGTGCCCATCTGTGCCCATAAGTGCCCACCTATCAGTGCCCGTCTGTGCCACCTATCAGTGCCACCCATAAGCGCTCATCAGTGCCGCCTATAAGTGCCCATCAGTGCCGCCTATGAGTGCCCATCAGTGCCGCCTATGAGTGCCCATCAGTGCCACCTCATCAGTGCCACCTCATTGGTGCCACCTCATCGGTGCCCATCAGTGTCGCCTTATCAGTGCCCATCAGTGCCGCCTTATCAGTGCCCGTCATTGAAGTAGAAAAGGTACTTAGTTACAAAAAAAATTTACAGAAACAAAGAAAAACATAGTTTTTTTTCAAAATGTTCGCTATTTTTTTATTTGTTGTGCAAAAAATTTAAATCGCAGAGGCGATCAAATACCACCGAAAGAAAGCTCTATTTGTGTGAACAAAATAATAAAAAAATTGTTTGGGTACAGTGTTGCATGACCGCGCAATTGTCATTCCAATTGCGACAGCGCTGAAAGCTCAAAATTGGCTTGGGCAGGAAAGTGTATAAGTGCCTGGTATTGAAGCGGTTAAATGACTTTTTTTCCTTCAGAGATGACATTTTGTGCAGAGACAGTTCTAAGCACGGGAAACAAGCGCTACTTTACAGGCATACTATAGACACCCCCCAGGTACGAAATTTAAAGGAATATTTCACTTTTATTGTTTCACTTTAAGCATTATTAAAATCACTGCTCCCAAAAAAACGTCAGTTTTTAAAACTTTTTTTTGCATTGATACATGTCCCCTGGGGCAGGACCCGGGTCCCCAAACACTTTTTAGGACAATAACTTGCATATAGGCCTTTAAAATGAGCACTTTAGATTTCTCCCATAGACTTTTACAGGGTGTTCCCCCGGCTTTTAGAATTTGCCGTGAACACCCCAAATTGTTCGCTGTTCGCCGAACGGGCGAACAGGCAATGTTCTAGTCGAACATGAGTTTGACTCGAACTCGAAGCTCATCCCTACTGCTGAGTGGTCTTCAGCTTGTCCTTGTGTATCTGAGACCTGACTTATTATTCTGCCTCATCGAGTAGGAGCCAACTTACCTCCCTCCCTGCTTCTGGACTTTTGCCTCTTTTTTTTTGTGACCTCTGGATGCCTTCAGCTGCCTTATTGCTTTTGCACTTTGTATGCCCAGCTATTACTGACCCTGGCTTGTTTCCTGGTACCTCCTGCTTTGGTACTAGGCTGCCTAACTGTTCCTCCTGACCTTGCACCTCAACTCTGCCGTGGCCTCCTGATCTGGTGCCATGTTGTTCTTGCTCCATGATCCTCAGTTCCCTGCCCTACACTGCCGGCTGCAACACAGATCTGGTACGACATGCCACTCCATGCCACTCCATGCCCCCACACTCCCTGTCACCACCTTCAGGAGTGTAGGGCAAGAGGTGCAAGAGGAGCGCCCCCATCTACTCAGTCTCTGAATTTGTAACTATGTAACCCTTTTTAGGCTCCGTTCACACTTTTGTGCGACTTCTCATGTGACTTTGGACACATAAAGTCACATAACAAGTCACAGTGCATGTATTTCAATGGAAGCAATTCAAATCTATGTGACTTAAAGTCACAGCAAAGTTTTACTGCTACAGGGCAACAAGATCACACATACTGTATATATACGTGATCCTTAACTTCCGGGCATTGGGCGTGAGTGTGCGCCGCTGGAGGCTCGCTCCCGCTATGATTCTAGACAGTGGGAGCTGATTAGCTGGATCTGCGGACCCGTTGATCGTTGGCACCCGCTGATCGTTTAGGACACACGCAGAATGGCGATCTGCCTATGTAAACAAGGCACATCGCCGTTCTGTCAGTAAGCAAGGCATGGATCCTGTGTTCCTGCAAAGCAGAGACACCAATCCATGCTTTCCCCTAGTACAAGCACATCCCGCTCTACAGTAAAACACAGTCTAGGCACACATTTAACCCTTTGATCGCCCCCGATGTTAACCCCTTCCCAGCCAGTGTCATTAGTACAGTGACAGTGCATATTTTTAGCACAGATCACTGTATTGGTGTCACTGGTTCCCACAAAGTGTCAGTTAGTGTCCAATTTGTCCGTCGCAGTGTTGCAGTCCCGTTATAATTCGCTGATCGCCGCCATTACTAGTAAGAATAAATAAATAAATAAATTCATAAATATATCCCGTAGTTTGTAGACGCTATAACTTTTGCACAAACCAATCAATATACACTTATTGGATTTTTTTTTACCAAACATATGTAGCAAAAAACATATTGGCCCAAATTTATGAAGGCATTCGATTTTTTTATTTTTTTTTATTTTTTTATTGGATATGTATTATAGCAGAAAGTAAAAAAATATTGGTTTATTTTCAAAATTGTTGGTCGTTTTTTGTTTATAGCGTGAAAAAAAAAACAAAAAAAAAACAGCAGATGTGATCAAATACCACCAAAAGAAAGCTCTATTTGTGGGGAAAAGAAATTACATACATTTTATTTGGGTACAGCGTCGCACGACCGCGCAATTGTCAATTAACCACCTCAGCCCCGGAGGATTTGGCTGCCCAATGACCGGGCCATTTTTTGCGATTCGGCACTGCGTCGCTTTAACTGACAATTGCGCGGTTGTGCGACGCTGTACCCAAATAAAATGTATGTCATTTTTTTTCCCCACAAATAGAGCTTTCTTTTGGTGGTATTTGATCACCTCTGCGGTTTTTATCTTTTGCGCTATAAACAAAAGAAGAGCGACAATTTTGAAAAAAAGCAATACTTTTAATAAATAAAAAAGCAATACTTTTAATAAATATCCCCCAAAAATATATAAAAAAATATTTTTTTCTCAGTTTAGGCCGATACGTATTCTTCTACATGTTTTTGGTATAAAAAAAAAATATCAAGAAGCGTTTATGGATTGGTTTACGCAAAAGTTATAGCGTCTACAAAATAGGGGATAGATTTATGGCATTTTTATTAATATTTTTTTTTTATTAGAAATGGCGGCGATCTGCGATTTTTATCGTGACTGCGGCATTATGGCGAACACATCGGACACTTTTGACGCTATTTTGGGACCATTGTCATTTACACAGCGATCAATGCTATAAAAATGCACTGATTACGGTGTAAAGGACACTGGCAGGGAAGGGGTTAACCACTAGGGGGCGAGGAAGGGGTTAAGTGTGTCCTAGGGAGTGATTCTAACTGTGTGGGGGATGGGCTACCTGTGACACGGCATTGATCGCTGCTCCTGATGACAGGGAGCAGTAGATCAGTGTCTTGTCACAAGGCAGAACAGGGAAATGCCTTGTTTACATAGGCATCCCCCTGTTCTGCCGCTCCGTGACACAATCGCGGGACACCGGCAGACATTGAGTCCATGGGCCCCGCGGGCACGGTCACGGAGCGAATTTAAAAAGCAACGTACCGGTACATTAAAGTGGTTAAAAGGGTTCCCACACTAATTTGATGTAACTTAAAGGAACACTAAAGGCACGTTTTTTTTTTTTTTTAAATAACAAACATGTTATACTTACCTCCACTGTGCAGCTCGTTTTGCACAGAGTGGCCACGAACCTGGTCTTCTGGGGTCCCTCGGTGGCTGTCTCGGCTCCTCCCCGCAAGAACTTTCCTCTTTCATGTGAGCTCGCATGATGAGGAGTTCTTGCAGGCGCGCTTCCGTGATACAGCCGGCGGCCATAGCCGCTCACTGTATCACTCGGCCCCGCCCCCCCCGGCGCGCCGCGTCATTGGATGTGATTGACAGCAGCGCGAGCCAATGGCTGCGCTGCTTTCAATCAACCAATGAATGAGCCGAGAAGCCAGCGTGTTCACGGCGCGGGACTTTCGAGGGGTCAGGTAAGTAACCCGGGGGGGCTGGGGGGGGGCGCTAATCCGCAGATGTTTTTTCACCTTAATGCATAGAGTGCTATAGATTGCAAAATAAACTCTCAAAAGTTGCATTCTAATGTTATCAATGCAACACGTTGTGCAACAGGCAACAGCCAAAGTCAGTGGCGGCCCGTCCATTAGGGGCACATGGGCGCCGACCCCCCCCCATCCATGCGTCTGGCCCCCTAATCTACATGCGGGGCACCGGGCGCATGGATTCCAATGAGGTTTTTTTTTTTTGAAGCACATGATTAGAGCCTGAGGTTCTAATAGGTTTCAAAAATGGGTAGGCTCGGGGCGCAGAGCATGTGTGCCCTCCATGACCTGACCAACCGGGGTTGGGTTGGGGGGGGGGGGTTTGTTGCTCGTTTCCGGCTCGCCCCCCAAAAAAAAAACATCAGCCAAAGTCGTAACCATCCAAAGATGCATCAAAGCCACAATGTAAAGTCGCAATGTAAATCGCACGAGTTTGGAGTGGCACACGTGTGAATGGAGCCACATACAAATCTCCGATCTTGTCCTCACTGTTAGGCTTCATGCCCACGGACGTTTTTACAGCCACTTTTTTTTTTTGTTTTTTACAGCTTAAAAACGCCTGTCCAAGTCTATATGGCTTCATGCCCACCTAGGCGTTTTTGAGCTGCAAATGGCATAGGCGTTTTTAAGTTGTAAAAAAAAAACAGGACCAGGGCGTTCTGTGGAGTCGGCGTTAGAGCTGAAAAAAACGTGAATCGTTAAAAAAGCTTAAAAATGCTCAAAAACGCCCAAAAACGCTCAAAAACGCAGCAGCTGCGTTTTTGAGCTCCGGCGTTTTTTATCTGCAAAAAGATGATTGGACAGTGTAACCTCTGTAAACACAAGAGATTCCTGTCTGGACATTAGATTTCCCAAGAGTCCTTTGCAAACGCTACCTAACGCTAACGCTTAAAAACGCGCAAAAACACTGATGAAAAACGCGGTTTTTAACGCCACTTTTTCCAGGCGTCCGACCAAGCTCTACAGCTCGTTTTTAAAAACGTCCGTGGGCATGAGGCCTTATATTGTAAAAACGTTGATGAAAACCGCTTGTGGAAAAAAAAAAAAATTCGCACTTTTCCACAATCTGTAAATTGTTGCCAATTGAGACCAAATGAATACAATGTAAATGTTTTCTGTTTGTTTTCTTTTTTTTTTGTATTATTTTTTAGGAAATGTGTGAACTGTAGAGATGAATATTTCCAGTCATTGTATTAATCTGTATTAATCTCATCTGGAAAGAATTAAAAAAATAATAATAAAATAAAAACCCTCGAGAGATAACGGGCACATTAATTGCCGTCTTCATATGATTCGCCTGTCTGTGTGTCACCGCATTACCGGCGACATCTGTTCCGTGTATTGTCACTTATATCTCCATTAACCTGCAGCCTGCAGTGATGTGACACCTTTTCAGCTCAACGAGGAGAAAGACGTTATTTACAAATGTGAAAGTTAACGCGTTTCGGATCTGTCAGTGAAGGTGATCTATCACCTGTTGTGTCATCTCACCTCTTTCATCGGTACTTTGTGGTAGAAGCGCACCTACTTTCTTGGAAGGGTAAGTTGTTTTATTTATATGTTTATTTTTTATTTTGCTTAAAAATGAATTCCAGATACAAGATTTTCACGTAGCGAAGCTGTTTAGATACATCCGGAAAGTATTCACGGCGCTTCACTTTTTCCACATTTTGTTATGTTACAGCCTTATTCCAAAAGGGATTAACCACTTGCTTACTGGGCACAGATACCCCCTTCCTGCCCAGGCCAATTTTCAGCTTTCAGCGCTGTCACACTTTGAATGAGAATTGCGCGGTCATGTGACACTGTACCCAACTGACATTTTATTATTATTATCACACAAACAGAGCTTTCTTTTGGTGGTATTGAATCTCCGCTGGGGTTTTATTTTTTGCTAATCTGTTTGATGAAAAAAAGACTGAAAATTTTGAAAAAAAAATTTGTTATAAAATTTTGCAAACAGGTAATTTATCTCCTTCATTGCTGTGCATTGATAAGGCTACACTAATAGGCACTGACAAGGCGGCTCTGATAGGTGGCACTGATGGGCACTGATCAGGAGGCACTGATGAGGCTGCACTGATAGGTGGCACTAATGGGCACTGACAGGCAGCACTGAATGGCACTCATAGGTGGCACTGATGGGCACTGGTAGGTGGCACTGATGATGAGGCACTGATAGGTACTGATTTGCAGCACTGATGGGCACTGATAGGTGGCACTGATGGGCTCTGATCAGGAGGCACTGAGGAGGCTGCATTGATAGGTAGCACCATAGGCGTGCACACAGGGTGTGCCCAGGCACACCCTAATCACCCTGTGCAGCACAGGATCCCCCTACTGCCTAGGTTCCCCCCCTCCTTCCCCTTGCAGCGCTGCCAGTTTCCCTACTCTCCTCGCCCTCTGGCTGTTGCTGCAGGGATGTTTTAGGATGAGTGGGGGAAGGGGCCGGTAAATATGTAACTTACCGGCCCCTTCCCTTTCATTGTAAGTGATCGGTAGTATGTGTTTGAGCTTTGGGGTGCACACCCTAATGCAATAGGCTGCGCACACCTATGGGTAGCACTGATGGGCACTGATAGCTTGCACCGAAGGGCACTGATAGGTGACACTGATGGGCACTGGTAGGTGGCACTGATGATGAGGCACTGATTAACAGCACTGATGGGCACTGATAGGTGGCACTGATGGGCACTATTGAGGTGGCACTGATGGGCACTGATCAGGAGCCACTGATGAGGCTGCACTGATAGGTGGCACTGATGGGCACTGAGAGGTGGCACTGAGAAGTGGCACTGATGGGCACTAATAGGTGGCACTGATGGGCACTGGTAGGTGACACTGATGAGGCAATGATGGGCACTAATAGGAGGCAGTGGTGGGCACTGATAGGTGGCACTGGTTAGCAGTACTGATGGGCACTGATAGGTGGCACTGGTGGGCTCTGATGAGGCAGCACTGGTGGGCCCTGATCAGGTGGCACCGATGAGGCTGCACTGATAGGTAGCATTGATGGGCACTGATAGGTTGCACTGATGGGCACTGACAGGAAGCACTGAAGGGCACTGATAGGTGACACTGATGGGCACTGGTAGGTGGCACTGATGATGAGGCACTGATTGGCAGCACTGATAGGTGGCACTGACGGGCACTATTGAGGCGGCACTGGTGAACACTGATCAGGAGGCACTGATGAGGCTGCACTGAGAGGTGGCACTGATGAGGCACTGATGGTCACTAATAGGAGGCACTGGTGGGCTCTGAAAGGTGGCACTGGTGGGCACTGGTTAGCAGCACTTGTGTTTACTGAGTGGGATCGATGTCCCTCTTACAGAAGCCGGCAAAAAAGCCGAACATCGATTGGCCAGAGGGGGAGCCAATCAGCAGGCCTGGCGGATGCAATGTCCACTAGCCACCCGCAACCGTTCCCCACAGAGGAAGAACCTATGTAAACAAGGCAGATTGCCTCTCTGACAGGGGAGGACATAGAGATCTTGTGTTCCTGGTAAGCAGAAACAGGGATCTCTGTGTTGTCCCAGTCAGTCCATCCTCCACACAATTAGAAATCACTCCCAGGGAACACACTTAACCCTTTGATAACCCCCTGGTGTTAACCCCTTCCCTACCAGTGTCATTAGTACAGTGGCAGTGCATATTTTTAGCACTGATCACTGTAATAATTGTAAATGTTTTATAGCAGAAAGTAAAAAATACTGTCGCTCTAAGGTGGATAGTCCCTTACTAAGGTCAGCTTCCCTACAAAACCGCAGTCCCAACCCTACGCTGCTCTCTTGTTTCTGGAAACACCCTCAGACAACCTAGCAGCCAGATGTGCCCGGGATAGGCCCAATCACTGGCCTAGCAGCCCAAGGCAATACAACACACGTCCACCCAGACAGCCGTCCAGGTGGCACAGAACACAGATCACCTGACCCCACCCAAATATATAGGTTCTCCCAGCAGGCCAAGGGATTCAAGAAAACCCCTGCCCATTGGCTGAGATACCCCATATACCCATAACCTGACCTTGCGTTGCCTCATATCTAGTACCACCAAGTACCCGGCCACCTAGTGGTATAGTGGTAGAAGAGAAAAGTGCAAAAAGGCCAAACTTAGGGAGAAATCAATAGATCTCCATCAATCAACCAGGATAATTATTCCTGGCAAACAACTTTGTGAGGAGCAACCCTGCCCTAACTCCAGTGTGCTACATCGGTTTTCTAACAAACCTCTGGGGGGCTTCACAGAACAGCTGTATTTATACTGAGAATAAATGACACACATTTGGACTCTATTTACCAATTAGGTGACTTCTGAAGGCAATTGGTTCCATTAGTTAGGGGTTTTAGAGTAAAGGGGGCTGAATACAAATGCCCCCCCCCCACACTTTTCACATATTTATTTGTATCATTTTCCTTCCACTTCACAATTATGTGCCACTTTGTGTTGGTCTATCACATAAAATCCCAATAAAATACATTTACGTTTTTGGTTGTATAGCGATACCCACAAACTAAGAGAGCCGCTGGTTTTGTTTCGGGCCCTGTACGCAGCACAGCCAACCCCCCGCAATCTACTTAGCCCTTCTCTGGCACAGCTAGTCTAGGGGTGGTATTTCTATATAGCTCTATACCAGTTCATGTACAATCCCCCAATACATTTAAACAGTGGTTAGATATATTAATGGACTCCAATACCAGATTGATTAACTGTAAAAGGTTTACTTGTGAATAAAGGGTTAACGATCAATTTCACATATAACACATGCATGCAGAGCCCTGCAGTAATACTAACACTAGTTAACTATAGTGCACAAATAGTTCTATCACACACTGACATATAGCTAGAGTCCCCATTAGCAATATGGTGCCCAGCAATACTATCAACTCCCAGTCAGGCCTGACTCAGTTAAAGCTCAGTCTTTAGACAAGGAATCTTCGCATGCAAGATGATCGGTGGTGCACATACAGGAACAATATTTGTAATCCAATAAGGGCCTGAGGCAATGTAAGCAACTCCCCGGAGACTATGTAACTCAGTCCCGCAACTAGTCTCCTGACAGGAAAAGGGAAAGTATAACCCGATGGGCCAAGGCAGTCAATAGGCCTAATAAAGTACTCGGTTATAGTTGTGAGCAGGCGCTCTCTCACCCCTCCGGACTCGATCCCAGTCCGGGACTCCCACCGCTGCGTCCACAAGCACAGGATCTCCGGTCCACTGACGTCTGCGAAGCAGGTAAATGTCTGCAGCCGCACAGGCTCTGCAGCGAGGTGGAAGGCTCTCTGGAAGTGCGCAAGGCCCAGGCCTCGGGCCTTACACTCGCAGCAGGTCCGCAAGGAAGTCCTCTTGCCAGTCCTCTTGTCCAAAGAGGCCGGGCTTAGCCTCACCCTCCCCTTTTATACCCCACCCATGAGTCTCTGCGGCAGCCCAATGCACCCTGGGTGCCAAACGGGGTTCTGGGTAACGTAGTCCATGGGGCCTCAGCGGAGACCCCGCTACAGTTGTAACATGACAACATGTGGTAAATTTTAAGGGGTATGAATACTTTTTCAAGGCACTGTAAAGAGATTGGTGTTCATTGGACTGGTCATGTAGATACTTGGGGGACTGGATCAAGGCATGTTGAACCAATTGGTTTACCGTCTAATTTCGATACAGTATCTTTGAAATTAGTAATATTTTTGGTCGTATTCTTGAAATGACCTGAAAACAAATATTTGTTCTCTTTTGACATCTCTGTGTCTTTCCTCTCAGAAGGCCGTGGAATATTTCGTTGTGTTTCTCTATACTTGGCCCTCAGCCACGAGCGGATGAGAAGCCTATTCTTTGATCAATCCATTTTATCCTCCATCAGTATTCTGCTTATAGTGTAATTATGTTTATAAAGGACCATCAATCTGCCCTACCTGGCTACACATCTCTGAAGTCCTAAAAAAAACATGAACGCGGCTCATTGAAGTAAGCAAAAATAAAAATACAGAGGCAGACGGAATTCGTTTTGGAATTAGACATGAAAACTTTTATTAAAGAGATAAATTTGAATGACTTAAAGTCGCTGTTTACAGCTGCAAATGGTAACTCTTTACCTGCCAGCAGACAATTGGAAGAGGAATGGTATTATCACTGAGGGCGATGTTCATAATTTGCCGTACATCCAGTCATCGGTTTATTAGATGCACCCCTCTGGTGGAACCTGTCAGGAAATTCCCGTGAGACATCTGGCGTGCAGGAATGCGCATGCGCGTGGCATTTCCCCTAAAGTAGTGTCCAAGGACGTAATTGCACACGGGAATGTGCGCACGCACACGGGGTCGCACACAGTGCATGTTGGCACCAGATGACTAGACATGTGCAATTAGCTTAGTTACGAATTCGATATTCGTCAAAATTCGTTATATTTGTTGATTCGTAAACATACGAATAAGGCCCGGTCAGGGGAGGGCTGGCAGCCTTAGGCCTGGGGGGCAAATCCAGTCAAGTGGCCCATTGAACCGCCGAATCAGCTCAAGTCACCATCCATGGCCCATCTGGTTTTTCAATGCAGCCTCACCAGTGCCCATCAGTGCAGCCAACTCCAGTGCCCATCAATGCAGCCTGATCACTGGGGCAGGTTACATGGGGGTGAGATGGGGGGTCAGCTAGGGGTGTCAGGGTCTCTCACCTCGGTGATCTCAGCTCAGCAGGTCCTTGCACGCCACGGTTTCCTGGGGGGGTAACGCTCCTGATCCTGGGGTCAAGTTGCAGCCCTGCGTCCCGACTCCCTGGCACGCCCTGCCTCTGCCTGCTTCCAAGAATCCGGTCCCAGGGAGTTGTAGTTTCCTCTATGCTGCTGTGCTTTGCACCCACCAGAAGCTTGAGTGCGGACTACAACTCCTGGAATGCAACGGCTAGTGGTCGGCCGCCATGGCCATGCCCCCGGCCCGACTTCCTAGACCAGAATAAAAAATAAAAAGGTAGCGGGCAGCGGCTGCCGGCCATTTTGAACATAAGTTAGGGAGGCCTGGGAGGCAATTGCCACCCTGCCCCCTGGCCCAGCCCTCCCCTGGGCCCGGTTCACATAGGGGTGACTCCTCAGGCGACTCAGTCGCCTGAGGAGTCGCGTCCCGCTCTGTGCGATGGAACCGTTATAATAGGAGCGACTCGAGTCGCTCCGACTTAGAAAAAGGTTCCTGTACTACAGTACTTTTGGGGGCGACGCAGGGCGACTTGCATTGACTTCTATACAGAAGTCATTATGCAAATCGCCTCAGGCGGGCGTCTCAAGTCGTCTTGAGATCGCGCCGCCGAGTCGCCCCCGAAGTCGTGCCGCCCCTGTGAGAACCGGGCCTAAACGAACAGTTTGATAAAATTACAAACGAACAACGAATTATCGAAAAGAACGAATATGGAAAACAACGAAAATACGAATTTAGTCAATTTGAAAAACAGCCAAAATACGAAAAAGTTAAAAAAACAAAAACATAAAAGCAACGAAAATACCGAACAAAGATCAAAACATAACCAAAGTCAAAATGAACGAAAACGCGAAATTACGAAGATTCGGAAAACGTAAAACAAAACAACGAAAATAATGAACAAAGATCCATATTAACGAAAATCAAAATGAACGAAAAAAAAAATTACGAATCTTCGGAAAACGGAAATCAAAACAACGAAAATTCGAAAAAACTTAAATTTTATTTTGTTTTGTTCTGAATTAGTTCTGGACGTTGGCCAATAAGCTTGTCCCTTCCCCTGAAGAGGTTGTCCCTTCCCCTGAAGAGGTTGTCTCTTCCCCCAATGAGCTTGTTTCTTATTCCCTTGTGTTTTTCTGTGTTAAGTCACGTTCACACGGTTGGACTTTTAGCCAACAAACTTCATTTTGAGCAAGTTTGACAAAAAATCCGACCGTGTGTACGCTCCGTCGGACAAATTTTTTGTTTTTCATCGGACAAAAGTCTGATGGAGCAAAGTCCGACCGTGTGTACAGAAAACCAAATAATGTGTACAGAAAACCAAATAATGTTAAAATCAACCAACAATAGCAGAAGTTGACCAAAGGGTGGCGGTAAAGAGCAGAAAAACCACGTGATGTTGGAAAAGTTTTGGGAAAGTTTGCAGAAAAGTCCTGTGGTGTGTATGCTATGGGTGTTCCCGGCCAACTCCGTTCGGACAAAAATCCACAGAAAAGTCAGATGGAAGTCCGACCGTGTGTACGGGGCTTTAGACTGCAGTGCATTCCATCCACAGTCCAGATAGGGTGTGGTTGGGTAGATGGCACTGTTTTGGTGGATTTGTGAGTTAAGTTGTGACTTGTGAGAGAGAAATCCTTTGTTCCTTAACCACTTGCCGCCCGCCCTATAGCAAATTGACGGCGGCAAAGTGGTTTCAATATCCTGACCGGGCGTCATATGACGTCTTGAGGATATTGAGCCGCTGCGCGCCCCCGGGGGCGCGCATCGCGGCGATCGTTGTTGCGGGATGTCAGTCTGACACCCCGCAACACCAATCTAGGTAAAGAGTCTCTGACGGAGACTCTTAACCACGTGATCAGCCGTGTCCAATCACGGCTGATCACGATGTAAACAGGAAAAGCCGGTGATCGGCTTTTCCTCACTCGCGTCTGTCAGATGCGAGTAGAGGAGAGCCGATCGGCTGCTCCTCTGACAGGGGGGTTTGTGCTGATCGATTATCAGTGCAGCCCCCCGAGGATGCCCACACTGGACCACCAGGGATGCCACCAGACCACCAGGGATGCCCACCACCAGGTATGCCACCCTAGACCACCAGGGATGCTAATCAGTGCCCCTAATGGATGCCAATCAGTGCCCACAATGGATGCCAATCAGTGCCCACAATGGGCATCACTGATTGGCAGGCATTATTGTTTGGCACTGATTGGCATCCATTAGTACAACACATTACAGTACAGTGCCACCTATCAGTGCCCATCCATGCTACCTATCAGTGCCCATCAATGCCCATCCGTGCCACCTATCAGTGCCCATCCATGCCGCCTATCAGTGCCCATCCATGTCGCCTATCCGTGCCGCCTATCTGTGCCCATCCATGCCGCCTATCTGTGCCCATCCATGCCGCCTATCTGTGCCCATCCATGCCACCTATCTGTGCCCATCTGTGCTGCCTATCTGTGCCCATCTGTGCCGCCTACCAGTGCCCATCCGTGCCGCCTATCGGTGCCCATCCGTGCTGCCTATCGGTGCCCATCCGTGCTGCCTATTGGTGCCCATCCGTGCTGCCTTATCAGTGCCCATCAGTGAAGGAGAAAACGTACTTATTTACAAAGTTTTGTAACTGAAACAAAAAAACTATGGTTTTTTTCAAAATTTTCGGTCTTTTTTTTTTTTGCAGAAAATAAAAATCGCAGAGGTGATCAAATACCACCAAAAGAAAGCTCTATTTGTGGGAACAAAATGACAAAAAATGTAGTTTGGCTACAGTGTAGCACAACCGCGCAATTGTCATTCAAAGTGCAACAGCGCAGAAAGCTGAAAATTGGTCTGGGCGGGAAGGTGTATAAGTGCCTGGTATGGAAGTGGTTAAGCCTACTCTGTCTAGATTCTAATTTCTATATTTGTATTTTGTAATATCTCTGACATATTTTTGTTTTCTCCTATTCTGATACATTATGTAAAATTAGGAATTATGCCCCGATTACTAATCTACGAAAACAATGATACGAAAGTACGAATAAATGAGCCAGTCAATCTTATGAAAGTACGAATTACAAAATTACGACGAGTAGTGTTTTGAAAAAACGGAAAATGTATTCTAGCGAAAGTACGAATGTAATTAAATCTGCAAAAGTACAATTTTCCAATCAACGGAAATTAGACCCGAAAATACGAATTTATTGCAAATCAACGAAAATATAGTTCTTACGAAAATACGAACGCGGCCGAATATAAAATATAACGTAAATACAAATTTTGAATCAACGAAAATTAGACTAACGGAAAATACGAATCAACAGAAAAATAACCCTTACGGAAATACGAAAGAGTCCGAATACGATAAACCACGTCTTACGAAATTACGAATCGTTACGAATTAACGGAAACGCACAGAAATGAAACCAAACTAAACAAATTTTTATGTTGAGCACATGTCTACAGATGACCTTTTTAAGAAGGCCTCTGTCCTTGCTTAGGTGCTGTTTCCTATGTCCTTCCTTCATCCTGTGTTCTTCCCTTGCTGCTGACCCTGCTTGCTTTGCTAAAGCCGAAACACGTCTGTACCTTGCAGTAATAAAGTACTGTCAGGGCTCTTAGCAGACTTGAAACAGGAACACTTAGCCATGCACAGAGCTGGTACAGCAGACAGCCAGGATCGAAGACAGATGCACGGTCATAGGAATAGCCGGGGTCATCAACGGATGGGCAGCGATGTACCGAATCATAAGCAAAGCCCAAGTCAGGTACAGAGCCGGGGTCAGAAACTGGTGGCAAGTCAGAAGCTAAATTCAAGATCAGGTCAGGAGCAAGCCAGGTCAGCAATAAGAACACAAGTGGCTGGTGACTTTTATTCAAGAGCACGCCAAGTCACCAGCCACTTCTGTTGCTGACCTGGCTTGCTCCTGACCTGATCTTGGATTCAGCTTCTGACTTGCCACCAGTTTCTGACCCCGGCTCTGTACCTGACTTGGGCTTTGCTAAAAAAATTATAAAATAATCTATTTTTTTTTATATATAAATATAAAAACGGTAAAGTACAAAACACAATTAAAAGCAATAAATTCAAACAATTCAACAAATTAATTGTACAAGATACAGTTCATCTTGTAGTATTAAGGCATACAGGATCAACGTGTTTCGAGAAGAGTTCGCTTCTTCAGGATCCATGCCTTAAAGTGGTTGTGAAACCCCCCTGAGACATTTTTACATATAGGTAAGCCTATAATAAGGCTTGTAGTCAGAGTCTGGATACTGGATAGAAAGGTGACCGCCCACCCCCAACCCTGGCGACCTGAGGTGTGCCATGGTCACCCGTGAGAGTACGCTTAAAAGAGGGCATACCCATAGTACAAACAAGTGAAAAAGGCGAAATGGGTGGGCGGGAACCTGGAAATACAAGCCGACGAGAGCTAGGGGGAAGAGGGGGAGATTATGAAGCCCCACACTCCTCCTACAAATGAAGGCTAGCCAATGGCCAGCCTTCTAACTTACCTATATGTACTGAAAATATCTCCTAAACGTGTGCCGTTTAGGAGATAGTTACCCTGTAGTGCGCCGATGATGTCATCGGCGCATACGCAGTGAAGAAACGGCCCTCCGTGCTTCCCCAGCGTGTGCCGTGACTAGCGGCTGTCACGCGCATGCGCGGGAGTGACGTCACGTGGCTCCGGCCAGTCACAGAGCAGGAGTCCGCGGCCCCAGAAGGAAGAGGGGCGATAATGGATGCTTCCACCAGCGGTGACAGCGTGGGCTTCGTTTGCAGATAAGTGCCACATAATAGACTAGTATGCAATGCATACTAGGCCATTATGCTTTTACTATGCAGGGGAATAAAGAGGAAGTAAAACCCATCAGGGTTTACTTTCTCTTTAATTGTATATTCTATATCACAAACTGTACATTCTCCGGGGGAACCAATTGTAGATCTCATTCCTCAGAACATCATATATAGACATGAATGTTCTTTCAACGACATATAATAAAAGGCAGTGGCCATGAACTCTATGGGGTCATCAACAGGACTCAATCCAAAAGGCTCAAAAAGCCATATCCCCATATCCTGTATGAATGTTCTTCTGTTCTATGTTGTCTCAATATAAAACCACTTTCATGAAAAGACACATCCATGTCATCAGGAAAAGCCCACGTCTGATTCCAATATGACGCAGAGCAGCTTTTTTATTAACTTACATAGGTTGTTCAAATTTCACATGTTGGTAGATTAACCACTTAATCCCCGGATCAATATGCAGCATAAAGACCAGGCCCCTTTTTGCGATTCGGCACTGCGTCGCTTTAACTCACAATTGCGCGGTCGTGTGATGTGGCTCCCAAACAAAATTGACGTCCTTTTTTTCCCCACAAATATAGCTTTCTTTTGGTGGTATTTGATCACCTCTGCGGTTTTTATTTTTTGCGCTATAAACAAAAATAGAGCGGCAATTTTGAAAAAAATTCAATATTTTTTACTTTTTGCTATAATAAATATCCCCCAAAAAATATATAAAAAAACAATTTTTTTCCTCAGTTTAGACCGATACGTATTCTTCTACATATTTTTGGTAAAAAAAAATCGCAATCGGCGTTTATTGATTGGTTTGCGCAAAAGTTATAGCATTTACAAAATAGGGGGTAGTTTTATGGCATTTTTATAATTTTTTTTTTTTTTACTAGTAATGGCGGCGATCAGTGATTTTTTTCGTGACTGCGACATTATGGCGGACCCTTCGGACACTTTTAAATAAAAATGCACTGGTTTCTGTAAAAATGACACTGGCAGTGAAGGGGTTAACCACTAGGTGGCGATGAAGGGGTTAAATGTGCCTAAGGGAGTGATTCTCACTGTTGGGGGGCGTGGCTACGAGTGACACGTCACCGATCTCCGCTCTGATTACACAGAGCGGAGATCGGTGACAGTGTCAGTAGGTGAGCTGGGAGATGTTGTGTTTACACTAACATCTCCCCGCTCCATCCCTCCGTGAGACGATCGCGGGGATCCCCGCAGCGATCGAGTCCAAGGGACCCGCGGTCCGACTCACGGGGGTGCCTGCAGGGTGGTGAGCGCGCTGCCGGCGGCACGCGTGCGACCACGTAGCAGGCAGTTAAAGGGCAACGTACAGGTACGTGATTGTGCCTGTACGGCCCATTCTGCTGACGTATATATGCCGGTCGTTAAGCGGTTAAAGGGGTTGTAAAGGTTTGTTTTTTATCTTCTATATAGCTTCCTTTAAGCTCGTGCATTGTTGGTTCACTTACCTTTTCCTTCTATTTCCCTTCTAAAAATTTTTTTTTTCTTTGTCTGAATATCTCACTTCCTGTTCCTCCTCAGTAAGCTTGCCCCCATCATCCGAGCCGTTCTGGCTGGGGGTTAGTCAGCATGCTCGCCCCCTCCCTACTACGCTCTGTATGTTCACAGGCACGGGAGGCTCCCCGCAGGGATGAAGTCCCAAGTGAGGGGACGAGCACGCTGACTAACCCCCAGCCTTGAACGGCTCGGATGATGGGGGCAAGCTTCATGAGGAGGAACAGGAAGTGAGATATTCAGACAAAGAAAAAAAAAACATTTAGAAGGGAAATAGAAGGAAAAGGTAAGTGAACCAACAATGCACGAGCTTAAAGGAAGCTATATAGAAGATAAAAAACGAACCTTTACAACCCCTTTAACTCTTTCTCTACAGTAGCTCTTCTTATTCTTCTTTTTCATTGCAGGCAAATAATAGATTCCAAGCAGAAGCAATGTGCCGTCATTGAGAGATTAACCGCTTAAGAACCGCCTAACGACGATATACGTCGGCAGAATGGCATGGCTGGGCATAAGCACGTATATATACGTCCCCTTTAAGATGCCCAGTCGTGGGTTGCACGCCCGCCGCCGGCGGCGCGCTCGCGACCGGGTCATGAGCTCCGTAAACCGCGCCCGCGGGACCCGCGGACCTGATCGTCGCCGGTGGTCACGCGATCGGGTCACAGAGCTGAAGAACGGGGAGAGGTAAGTGTAAACACAACATCTCCCCGTTCTTCCTAGTGAGAGTGTCACTGATCGTCTGTTCCCTGTCATAGGGAACGACGATCAGTGACATCACAAGCCAAGCCACGCCCCCCACACAGTAAGAATCACTAGTTAGGTCACACTTAACCCCTTCAGCGCCCCCTACAGGTTAACCCCTCCACTACCAGTGTCATTTTCACAGTAATCAGTGCATTTTTATAGCACTGATCGCTGTGAAAATGACATGGGTCACAAAATGGTGTCAAAAGTGTCCGATGTGTCCGCCATAGTTTCCGAAAGTAGCCGAACATGTAGAGCTGTGAGTCGGCTCTACACGGCGCCTGCGCAGTCAGCTCTACACGGCTCCTAGTCATTGCGCAGGCGCCGTGTAGAGCTAACTCGCAGCTCTACATGTTCGGCTACTTACGGAAACTCTGTTGAAGTTCGTGCTGCGCATGCGCAGTACAGGGGGGACCTTCTTCAGCAGAACCCCGTCCACCGCTACCAGGAAGTCAGTGCTTGTGGGCTTCACAATGCCCACAAGCAAAATGGAAAATTCATACAGCTGATTTTAAAAGTGCATCTTTTGCCAGAAAAAAGACAGGGGAGGTTTGAAGTCACCAAACACGTGAGTACTAATTGGTGATCTAAAAATACTTTGAATGCAAGCGGAAAAAAAAAAAAAGATTTGCCGCGGAACCTCCGCTTTAAGTGGTTAATAAAGGAGGGGTACCGGCTGTCCAACATCCACAGAAGGCTACAGAATGTTTATGGAGATGACACCATTGAGAACAGCAATGTCTTGTCACTGGTGAGTCTTGTCAATGGTGCCATCCATCTTACCAACCGTTCAGTGTCTGCCAATCCCTCCACTGGCTTCCCATTGCCCAAATCAAATTCAAAACACTAACAACAGCATACAAAGCCATTTACAACTCTGCCCCGAGCTACATCACCAATCTTATCTCCAAACATCACCCAAACCATCCTCTCCACTCCTCCCAAGACCTCCTGTTTTCCAGCCAGGGCCGATGCTAGACTATTTTGAACCCTAGGCAAGACCAGCTACTTGGGCCCCCCTCTTTCAAAAAAAAATTAAAAATTAAAACTCTTAAATCTAAATATGAAACTGCTAAATTTCTTTTAATTTGCAAAATTTCAAGCCATAAGATGCCAAAGAGACAGCCCAATCCAGCAAAGAAACGTCCACATATATCAAAACTTCTACCATTTTAACCACCTCCCTACCGGGCACGAAAACCCCCTTCCTGCCCAAGCCATTTTTCAGCTTTCAGCGCTGTCACACTTTGAATGACAATTGCGCGGTCGTGCGACGTGACTCCCAACCAAAATTTGTGTCCTTTTTTTACCACAAATAGAGCTTTCTTTTGGTGGTATTTGATCACCTCTGCGGTTTTTATTTTTTGCGCTATAAACAAAAGAAGAGCGTCCAGTTTGGAAAAAAAACACAATTTTTTACTTTTTGCTATTATAAATACCCATTTTTTTTTTAAATAAAATTTTTCTCAGTTTAGGCCGATACGTATTCTTCTACATATTTTTGGTAAAAAAAAAATCGCAATAAGCGCGTATTGATTGGTTTGCGCAAAAGTTATAGCGTGTACAAAATAGGGGATAGATTTATAGCATTTTTATTTTTTATTTTTTTATTAGTAATGGCGGCGATCTGCGATTTTTTATTGTGACTGCGATATTGCGGCGGACACATCGGACACTTTTGACACATTTTTGGGACCATTCACGTTTGTACAGCGATCCCTGCTATAAAAATGCATTGATTACTGTATAAATGTGATTGGCAGGGAAGGGGTTAACCACTAGGGGGCGGGAAGGGGTTAAATATGTTCCCTCAATGTGTTCTTACTGTGGGGGGAGGGGACTGACTGGGGGAGGTGACCGATGGTTGTCCCTATGTACAAGGGACACACCATCGGCCCCCTCTCCCTCACAGGACGTGGATCTCTGTGTTTACACACAGAGACCCACTTTCCTGCTCGTTTCCCGGGCAATCGCGGGTGCCCGGCGGCAATCGCGGCCGCCGGGCACGCGCACCGGGGCCTTGTGAACGCGGCGGGCGCGCGTCGCTGGCGGCGAGCGCGCGCCTTCTAGCTCGTTTTAAAGGGAGGACGTCATATGACGTCCTCCCAGAACGAGAGTATCCTCCGCCCGCCGTCAATTGACAGTGGGCTGTGGACAAGTGGTTAAAAACAGTAGAAAATATTAAAACATCTAAATATGAAACTGCGAAATTTGCTTTAATTTGCAAAATTTCAAGCCATAAGATGTCAGAGAGACAGCCCAATCCAGAAAAAATAAAAAGAAGACAAGAAAACAGCCAAATACAGCAAATAAACATCCACATATATCAAAGAGACAGCCAAATCCAGCAAATAGACAGCCCAATCCAAAGAGACAGCCAAAGCCAGCAAAGAGACATCCCCATATAAGAAAGAGACAATCAAATCCAGCAAAGAGACAGCCCAATCCAAAGAGACATCCCCATATAAAAAAAGACACCCCAATCCAAAGAGACTTCCAAATCCAGCAAAGAGACATCCCCATATAACAAAGAGACAGCCCTATCTAGCAAAGAGACATCCAAATCCAGCACTGTGACAGATGGGGGAGGGGCCGTGTGATAGGTGGGGGAGAGTGTGACAGGTGGGGGGGTGAGAGGTGGGGGGCAGTGTGTACAGTGTGTCCCGCTCTCCCCCCCCCCCCCCTCCAAATTTTTTTTTAAAACTTCTACCGTTTAAAAAACAGTAGAAAATATAAAAAAATCTAAATATGAAACTACTAAATTTGTTTTAATTTGCAAAATTTCAAGCCATAAGATGTCAAAGAGACAAACAACAATGTGGGGAAGTCCTGGCCAATGGTAGAGACACCCAAAATAAAATGCACCTCATCCCGTGAGATATGTGTACATAGTAACAAGGGGAGGAAAGGGGATTTTCACGGTGCTGTAAGTAGTAATAAGAAATTCAAATACACCAAGAGTAAAAAGTTCAAGTATTTTTAATTCAGTTCACTTTTAAAAGAAGCATAAAGAAGCACACACAACACGGGTGGTTATTAACTAGAAACAACAAACACACAGCTGGATGACAACAAACAACATCCGCCCTCCCCATAGATTTTCCCGGCTGGGTATGTATGTACTCACCTATGGGGAGGGCGGATGTTGTTTGAATACTGGCACGCTATGTTCTCTTGTGTATTAGGTTTATTATGTTTATCCTATTAATATGTGTTCCTAATTTGTTTATCTTTATATCTTTATCTAGTACCATACAAGTCTCTTCTTGTACCCGTATGTCCCCCCGATGAAGCGATAATGCGAAACATGTCGGGACGTCACGTGTAATATTGTACTGTATAAAACCAGCCTTACCTTCTTTTATTGACCATCCAGCTGTTTGTTTGTTGTGCTAGTTAATAACCACCTGTGTGTGGTTCTTCATGCTTCTTTTAAAGTGAATGAATTAAAAATACTTGAATTTTTTACTCTTGGTGTATTTGAATTTCTTATTACTACTTACAGCACAATGTCAAAGAGACAGCCCAATCCAGCAAAAAAAAAAAAAAAAAAAGGAAACAGCCAAATCCAGCAAAGAAACATCCACATATATCAAAGAGACAGCCAAATCCAGCAAATAGACAGCCCAATCCAAAGAGACAGCCAAATCCAGCAAAGAGACATCCCCATATAACAAAGAGACAGCCAAATCCAGCAAATAGACAGCCCAATCCAAAGAGACAGCCAAATCCAGCAAATAGACAGCCCCATATAACAAAGAGACAGCCAAATCCAGCAAATAGACAGCCCCATATAACAAAGAGACAGCCAAATCCAGCAAAGAGACATGCCCATATAACAAAGAGACAGCCAAATCCAGCAAATAGACAGCCCAATCCAAAGAGACAGCCAAATCCAGCAAAAAGACAATCCCGATATAAAAAAGAGACATTGGACCCAGCAAAGAGACAGCCCAATCCAAAAAGACAGCCAAATCCAGCAAAGAGACATCCCCATATAACAAAGTGACAGCCAAATCCAGCAAATAGACAGCCCAATCCAAAGAGACAGCCAAATCCAGCAAATAGACAGCCCCATATAACAAAGAGACAGCCAAATCCAGCAAAGAGACATCCCCATATAACAAAGAGACAGCCAAATCCAGCAAGTAGACAGCCCAATCCAAAGAGACAGCCAAATCCAGCAAAGAGACAATCCCGATATAAAAAAGAGACATTCAAATCAAGCAAAGAGACAGCCCAATCCAAAGAGACAGCAAAATCCAGCAAAAGAGACATCCCCATCCTTAGCAACCAGCTTAATGCAGTAAATTACCGCATTAAAGTGTAAGTTCACCTTTCCAGGTCAGGTTCCCCGCTGACAGCTGCTTGTTAAAAAAAAATATGCTGACAATTAAAAATGATGGAAAAAAACAGCATGCCAATTTTTTTTAAAACGGCGTGCCCCCCCCCCCCACCCCAAGATCCAAACCAGACCCTTACCCAAGCATGCAGCCCAGCAGGTCAGGAAAGGAGGGGGGGCAAGCGAGCGCCTCCCCCCTCCTGAACCATACCAGGCCTCATGCCCTCAACATGGGAGGGTTGGTGCTTTGGGGGCAGGGGGGGGGGGCTTTGCCAAAATTTGCAAGACTAGACTGCAATGTAGAGACAAGCCACAGGCAGGTCTATACAAGCATTTGGAGCGTCAGCCAGCAGATGTTAGAACTGTGTAAAATTGGCCAGCAGCAATTCTTGTGGTTTTGGAACAGGCAATTCAAGAGAGATTTCCTGGGTAGAAACAAACAAAAATGAAATGTCAAAACAGAATCAAAATTTCCTAAACTATACAAAACAAAACCAAAAAAAGTTTTCTTTTTATAAATCCAAATTAAATGAATGCATCCGCTGTCTTCTTACTTCAGCTTCCTGCTTTCGCACCTTTTTCTCGTAACTTGCATTTTAAAAATAGGATTTTTATAACAGCTTACCTGTAAAATCCTTTTCTTGGAGTACACCACGGGACACAGAGCTAGTCATTACATAATGGGTTAAGGGTCACCAGCGGTGATTGGACACTGGCACAACCAATGGAAGACAGTTCCCCTCCATATAACCCCTCCCATCAGGGAAGTACCTCAGTTTTGTAGCAAAGCAGTAAGGTTCCCATAAGAAGGGGGGGACCTCTGTGTCCCGTGGTGTACTCCAAGAAAAGGATTTTACAGGTAAGCTGTTATAAAAATCCTATTTTCTTTATCGTACACCACGGGACACAGAGCTAGTCATTACATAATGGGACGTCCCAGAGCAATGCTCATATGAAGGGGGGGAGACACAGATCAAAACAGGCCGCTTGCGGACCAGAAGCCCTATACTGCTGCCTGCAGCACACTTCGCCCAAAGGCGGAATCCTCATGTCCTTTCACATCTATTTGATAGAATTTGGAAAATGTATGGACTGAAGACCAAGTTGCAGCTTTACAGATCTGAGCCATCGAAGCCTGGTGGTGCACTGCCCATGAAGCACCTATCGCCCTGGTAGAGTGCGCCTTAACAGGAAAAGGAGGAGTCCTGTTCTTTAAACTATAAGCTTGAACAATTACTTGTCTAATCCACCTGGAAATGGTGGATTTTGATACCGCTTGGCCCTTCTTGGGCCCATCTGGTAAAATAAACAAAACATCTGTTTTACGTATCTGAGCGGTTGCTTGCAGATACACCTTTACCGCTCTCACTAGATCTAGAGAGTGTAATAATTTTTCCCCCGCCGTCCGCGGGTTTGGAAAAAAGGAAGGCAGAACAATGTCTTGATTCAAGTGAAAAGCCGACACCATCTTAGGTAGAAAAGCCGGATGGGGTCGTAGTACGATTTTGTCCTTGTGACAAATTAGATAAGGCTCTTTACAAGAAAGAGCTGCTAGCTCTGATACTCTCCTAGCAGAAGCTATAGCAATCAGAAAGGCCAACTTCCTACTTAATATAATTAAAGGAATATGGCGAATAGGTTCAAAAGGTTGCTTTTGCAACACTGACAATACCAAATTCAAATCCCATGGACACAAGGGAGTCCTAACTGGAGGATTTATCCTCAGTACCCCCTTAATGAATGTCCGAACTAGGGAGTGAGATGCCAATGGTCTCTGAAAGAAGACTGATAGAGCCGATATTTGCCCTTTGATGGTGCTAAGGGCTAAATTCATATCCACTCCTAACTGGCAAAAAGCAAGAATCCTACTTATTTCATACTTCTGAGGATTCCAACATCTGGATTCACACCAGGAAACGTATGCTCTCCAGACTCTCTGATAGATGAGTCTGGAGGCTGGCTTTCTAGTAGGCTTGTGCAATTCGTTTCGTAACGAATCGAAATTCGTCCGAATTTAGCAACTTTCGGACATTCGGAAGCATTCGAATTTCCAAACAAAGCAATTACGAATAAAACCGAATCCGAAATAAATTATACCGCAAAATAGCGAATGCCCGAATGTCTTCGGCATAATTCGTTATGAAAAAACTTATGAATGTACAAATCCATTGGAAACACAATAACACTCACTCTGCTCTGCTCTCTGCTTCTCCTTCACCGTGCTGAACTCCCTCTCAAAATGGTGTACAGGGGCGGAGGCTATAGCCGCATGTAAAAAACGAAAGTAAAATACGAGATTTCTAATCCATTCGAAGCACAATAACACTCTGCTCTGCTCTCTGCTTCTCCCTCACCGTGCTGAACCCTCTCAAAATGGTGTACAGGGGCGGAGGCTATAGCCGCATGTAAAAAACGAAAGTAAAATACGAGATTTCGAATCGTTACAAATAACCGCTATGTATTTCGAAAAGTACAAATCCATTCGAAGCACATTAGGCATAATAGGCAGCGTCGTTGTGAGAGAGACATGGAAAATTACGAATCAACGAACCCAAAAAAAGTTACGAAAGTAGGAGTTGTGTCCAGAATCAACGAAAAACAACGTACTCTACCGAAAGTACGAACCCAAAAAAAGTTACGAAAGTAGGAGTTGTGTCCAGAATCAACGAAAAACAACGTACTCTACCGAAAGTACGAATTATAAAGCAACAAAAAATTCAACGAAAAATGTCGCTTGCAAAAATACGAATGAGTCCGAACACGAAAAATCCCGTCTAGCAAAATTACGAATGATTACGAATCAACAGGACCGGAAAGAAACGAACCGAAACGGAACAAATTTTTCCGTTGTGCACAAGCCTACTTTCTAGCATTAATGAGCGTAGAAAGAGCCGGACCAGAGACCCCTCTCTTTTTAAAAATGTGGGTCTCAGCAGCCAGGCCGTCAACTTTAGCCTTTGTAAGGAAGGGTGGAATACTGGACCCTGTGACAGCAGGTCGTGTCGAAGTGGAAACTTCCAGGGCCTTCCTATCGCCATTTTTACAATCTCGGCGTACCAAGGCCTCCTGGGCCAGTTTGGGGCCACTAGGATTACTGGTATTCCCTCCTCCTTGATCCTGCGAAGCAGTCTTTGTAGAAGAGGGATCGGAGGGAATGCATAGATCAGTGAGAACTGATTCCATGGAGTTATTAGAGCGTCTGTATTATTAGAGCGTCTGTCCCGTAGGCTAGAGGATCTCTCGTTCTGGACACAAAGTTGTCCAATTTCTTGTTGAACCTGGCAGCTAGCAGGTCTACATCTGGGTTTCCCCATCTCAGACATATGGCCTGAAAGATCTCGGGGTGAAGAGACCACTCTCCTGGTAGCAGCTGCTGACGACTCAGGTAGTCTGCTTGCCAATTTTCTATCCCTGGAATGAAGATTGCAGAAAGGCAAGGTACATGCTCTTCTGCCCATGCCAGGATCCGGTTCACCTCTCTTTGGGCTGCCCTACTGCGGGTGCCTCCTTGGTGATTGATGTAAGCTACTGCAGTAGCATTGTCGGATTGAACCCGAACTGGGTAGCCCTGTAACCTGTATGTCCAGGTTTTGAGGGCTAGATATACCGCCCGGATCTCTAGCACATTGATGGGCAGGATCCCCTGAGTCTTGGCCCAGGTTCCCTGGGTAGAAGCCTCCTCGAATACTGCACCCCAGCCCGATAGGCTGGCATCCCTAGATACCACCTTCCAGGCCACTGGGAGGAAGGACTTTCCCTTCCGTAAATTCCTGGCTTCTAGCCACCAATCGAAGCTGTGGCGTACTTGTGAGGACAGGCGCATGGGTATATCCAGAGCTTGGCTCTTCCTGTTCCAGGAAGCTAAAATATTGCCTTGAAGTAGTCTCGAATGAAACTGGGCGTAAGGGACCGCCTCGAAGGAGGCTACCATCTTTCCCAATAGTCTCATGCAAAGGCGAATAGACGGCCTCTTGTTTGCTTTGACCTTGTGGATCAGGTCTTTCAGAGACTGTATCTTCGGTTCTGGCAGGTATACCCCGTTTTGGGCTGTATCTATGATCATGCCCAGGTACACTATTCTTCTTTGGGCCTGGAGAGAGGATTTTTGTAAATTTATAATCCATCCTAAATGCTCCAGGTATCCTACTGTAGTGTGTACAGCGTGACCCAATCCCTCCTTTGACTGATCTATTACTAGTAGATCGTCCAGATAGGCTGTTACCGCAATGCCCCGTGTTCTTAGGTTTGCTAACAGAGGAGCTAGCACCTTTGTGAATACTATGGGCGCGGTGGCTACACCAAACGGCAGAGCCACAAATTGAAAGTGGCGATCTTCTACCGCAAACCTTAGGAATCTTTGGTGAGCGGGGAGGATGGGTATGTGTAAATGTGCATCCTTGATATCTATGGGCGCCATGAATTTTCCGCCCTTTAAAGTGGCGGCCACGGATCGGATCGTTTCCATTCGAAAATGGCGATCGTTCAGGAACCGATTTAGGGATTTTAGATCCAGGATGGGTCTGACATCTCCATTTGGCTTTGGAATCACAAAGAGGTTTGAGTAAAAACCTGAACCTCGCTCTTTTTGGGGTACGTCTGTAACTACCCCTTGAGCCATTAAGTGATTCAAACCTTTGAAGAAGGATTCTCTTTTTTGTGGATCCTTGGAGAGTCTTGAACCTCGGAATTGAGAAGGTGGGATCTCTCGAAATTCCAGTTTGTACCCTGAGGATATTGTGGATACTACCCAATTGTCCTGGATTTCTGACCACCAAGTCGCTCAGAACTGACAAAGCCTTCCTCCCACTCGGCCGAGCGGGGGCGCCCCTTCACTGAGAGGCTTTGGGGGCTTGCTTATTAGCTCTTGCACCCCACGGCTTCTTGTTCTTCTGAGCTTGCCCCTTGGCTTTTGTGGGCGGCTAAAACAGGCCGCCGCCACTGGTTGGAGTCAGATTTCCCGGGAGCTGGGGAGAGAGAGCGTTTAAAACAAGATCTCTTGTTTTTCTTTCTCTCAGGTAAAAGTCGTTTTACCACTTGATATCTTCTGTATATATTTTTCTAAATCTTCCCCAAATAGGCGTTCGCCATGGAACGGGAACTTGCCAACAGCTTTTTGCATGGGGTTTCCGCTGACCAATGCTTAAGCCAAAGTACTCTGCGCATCTGTACCAGCTGGAGTGTAAGGCGTGATGCCTGTATGATAGAATCTCTCATGGCATCCACTGTGAAGCATAAGGCTTTAGGCAAATTTTCCCAATTTCTAGCCTGCTCTGAAGGCAGCTCCTTCAGCCCCTGCTTTACCTGTTGGCTGATGACCTGACACATACCGACTGCTGCTACTGCAGGTTGGGTAATTGAGCCGGCCAAAAGGAAGGAGGATTTCAACTTCCTCTCAGAAGGATCTTTTAAACCCTTGTACATTATCCACCGGACATGTCAGGTTTTTATTTACACAAGAAATAGCCGCAACTACCGCAGGCAGGCTCCATTTCTTTAAAAAAAAATCCCCCATAGGATAAAGAATGTTAAACCTTTTTGGAGGTGAGAAACGCTTATCTGGATGTTGCCAGTTTGCGTATATTAGATCCTCTAGTAACGGATGAACCGGGAAGGAGCATGCACCTTGCAGGGATCTTAATGACCCTAGGGAGGAGACAGGTAATTCCGTTACCTCCGCAGAGGTTAACTTAAATGCACTGCTATAGCATTGTACCTGTGACCTTAAAATCTGGCTCCTCATCCTCTGCTGATGTAGCCTCCTCCTCCTCATCCTCCTCCCTCAGGTACTTCTGAAGGGAGGTCCAATACTGGAAGAGACCTGCTTCGCTTATTGTCCCTTTTTAGAGGACTTAGCGATTAAGGTAGCAATTTTTTCCTCCAGATTATTTAGGGCAGCTGATAAAGTGTCCTCAGTGACATATACAGGCCCAGGCTTCACTGGGGAAGCCACCATACCTGACAGAGGTAATGGCTCATCCTGTACAGGTGCATTTAGCAACACAGGAGAGAAAGGTACCGAGTCAGCACAGTTAGAGCCTCCTCTCAGGCGGTGGTGCTTTCTTATCTCTTTTTGTCCGTATTACTTCCCCTGGAAGGCTTACTGTTTAGACAAAATACAAGGTACCTAAATGCATATACTACCGTGTTCAGTTTAGCAAATACATTAAGTATGCAACTTTTAACACATAACTATGCATAACATGGATGTCTTCTAGGAAGTACCCAATCCAACCACATGGAGTCTTACGTCCCTGTATAGCTGCTGTGTTTCTCTGCCAGGAACAAGAGAACTAACGAGCTTGCTTGCTGCTGCAGTGCTTCTCACACTGACAGTCTTTTAAATTTGCCGCCGTTTCTGTGCCTGCGCGCGCCACGTGCCCGCGCACGCCTTCGCCCCCCCCTCCGATAAAGCGCGCTCCCGCGCGCGCGCGGCCCTTAGCGCTATGGCGGTGGCCATAGTGAGAGAGGACTCTCATCAGCCCTTGTTCCCACTTACCTGCATCTGCAGGTGTCTGGTCGGCCACCGAAAGGAGGATCGGGGTGCCCCAGCAAGCTCAGCAGCGGAGGTGACGAGCAGTGTACTTCGCCGAAGCCGACACTGAACAGAGTGAGGTGAGTATATTCAGCTCTTTACTCCCCCCAGTGGTGGAAAAAAAGAAGACATCCACTTTTTGAAAAAGGTCCCAACCTAGTTATGGACCTTCTAATCTCACCTTATCCACGCCGCAGGTTTTTCTGCTGAAAGATTTCAGACAGATACCAAACTTCACCCTTCACGGTGGGCTATGTGTGCCAACCTTCAGGGATATGGGTTCCTATTTAAAGGATACCTCTCCCCTGGGCCTTGTACAAGACTCTTACCAGGACTTTATAGCGAAATAGCGAAAGTGCTGGATCTTAGAGCCCAGTCCTCCGAAGAGAGACATTACAGGCGACGCCTCATGGATGAGGCCCGGATCCCATCCAGATTCAGCTCATTTGTAGGCGTCTTGGATGGATCCGAAAGCATAGCTCTTTTACCCCCAGAGGGTCTCTTTGGTAGAGCTTTCCTTTAGCACCTCCTAACGCGTCCAACACCTTTTGACACTGGCGAAAAAACTGAGGTACTTCCCTGATGGGAGGGGTTATATGGAGGGGAACTGTCTTCCATTGGTTGTGCCAGTGTCCAATCACCGCTGGTGACCCTTAACCCATTATGTAATGACTAGCTCTGTGTCCCGTGGTGTACGATAAAGAAAACGTTCTTTCTTTGACTCCCTACAGGACTTCCTTTTCATTTGTCAGTCATGTCACCTGTGTTTACCGATTCCTAACAGCCGCGCGGGCAGTGACCTTCATTTCATTTTTCTTTTTTAATTTATTATGTGGAAAAGCCTACACCGGCTACTTGTGGATTAAACCGCGCCGATATGAAATCTGTCAATTAACCTTCACTTTCGCAGACATATTTTGCTGTAAATAACAGCGATCCCGCATTAAAATTATTAATATTTCCAGTCGGCATTAACCGTGTGCCACTAATCTTTGCTTAGTCATTTCGTAAAACCGTCAATGAAATTATTTGCTGCAAATGAAATTCACAACAGCCTGTGTCGGCCGTAATCCTTGAAAACGAAATAGCCGGTCATTTCAATTTCGAGGTTAGAGAACATGCGGCGAGGGGCAATTATGAGAACTGATTTACAGACAGGCCTGGGGTCACAGCATCTAAAATAGGATGAGAGATTGCAGGCGCGTCTGGATGCTGAGTCCTGGCCAATGAGGTGCAGGGGACCGGGACATGATGTTCATCAACATATCTGGTCTTCTGAATGTTTGAAAAATACTGGTTTTAGTGGAGCTGGACCACTTTATGTCATCTACTTGGTTGAAAGCAGAAGAAACGAGAGGGCTTCCCTTGCGGCTCCGGTCTGGATAGGTCACAGGGCGTTTAAGGCACTACAGTAGCACAGGTGCCAGGGATCAAGGTTGTAGACAGTTGCCCTGAGGACGTAGCCAGCAAGGACTGAATCTAGGCAGCAGACAGGAGTCTCAGAGGCCTCCCGAGGAGGTTCTGTAGCTGGCAGCCTATGTACCCATTGGAAGGAAGAGAGGAAAGATCCCTGGTGTCGCACATCTACGAAGTCCTATGATGGTATAAGAGAGACAACCTCAGGCCTGGGCTCCCGCCAGGCCACGCCCCCAATACGCGATTTCACTCCGCTCCCAGGAGCTTAGTCGTGTAGTTATGTAGATTCCGATTACCAATGCTACCTATTTTTAATTTCTGTAATATGCAGCATGGGGGGGGGGAGTTAAAGTACTGCCACTGGTCACGAATGCATTAGTGGCTGGCTGACCAGTGGCAGTACATTAACCCCATCATGATGCATATTACAGAAATTAAAAATAGCAATGATAATTAAGTGTGCGGCGTATGGTCTGAGCACTGACATCAGGCTGACCCCCCCCCCTTCAACCTCTGCAGCAATGCTGGCAGCACTCATACATCTATTTCCCAAAGACAACCTCTGGATATGACGCTGAGCACGTGCACTCAACTTCTTTGGTTGACCATGGCGAGGCCCAATGGTGTCTGGTGCTCAAAATTTTTGGGGGGGCAAACAAACAAACAAACTGAAAAAAAAAAAAACATTAATTGCCGCCACTGTGCCCATTAAACGCAGCCACTGTGCCCAAACGCCACCAGTTTGCCCCCTCAAATGCAGCCAGTTTCCACCCAAATGCAGCCAGTTTGTCCCCAAATGCAACCAGTTTCCCCCCAGCCCTGCACTTACCTTCCTCGGGTCAGCACCGTCCTCCTCCACGCTCCCTCATGTCTTCCATCCTCGATGTCTTCTCCCGCCCTCAATGTCGCTTCAGCCAATCAGGTTACCGATAACCAGACCCGGTGAACCTGATTGGCTGAGACGTGTGTCAGTGTTAACCAAGGAACGCACAGCCCGTGCGTCCCCTGGTTAACTATTTGGAAGCTGAATACAGCCCACAGGCTGTAATCGGGAAGCCTATCAGAGCCGCTGGCTCTGATAGATGCTTCCAAAAGCCAACTAACTGCTGTTATTCAGATGGCCGGCACTCGCCAGGGCGGCCGGCCGTCTGAATAGTGTCCGGCAGCGGCGCCGGCGACAATACATACATTCATGCAATGCATGAATGTATGTATTGTTGACGGTGCAGGGGAAAGGGGGTGGTGCTCCTGCGCCCACTATGCACGCACCCCCACTGGCGAGGCCTGTTCTGAGGGGAACCTGTCCTGTTATACCGCTGTATGGTCTTGGCCACCATGCTGCAGCTCAGTTTCAGGGTCTTGGCAATCTTCTTATAGCCTCGGCCATCTTTATGTAGAGCAACAATTCTTTTTTTTTCAGATCCTCAGAGAGTTCTTTGCCATGAGGTGCCATGTTGTACTTCCAGTGACCAGTATGAGAGAGTGAGAGCGATAACACCAAATTTAACACACCTGCTCCCCATTCACACCTGAGACCTTGTAACACTAACGAGTCACATGACACCGGGGAGGGAAAATGGCTAATTGGGAGCAATTTGGTAATTTTCACATAGGGGTGTACTCACTTTTGTTGCCAGCGGTTTAGAAATTAATGGCTGTGTGTTGAGTTATTTTGAGGGGACGGCAAATTTACACCGTTATACAAGCTGTACACTCACTACTTTACATTGTAGCAAAGTGTCATTTCTTCAGTGTTGTCACATGAAAAGATACAAGAAAATATTTACAAAAATGTGACTGAGGGGTGTACTTACTTTTGTGAGATACTGTATATATATATATATATATATATATATATATATATACAGTCTATATTAGGTAGGGTAGAGATGGACCACAGCACACATTTGTAGGGATATTGTCTCGGGTGTAATCCTTGTGTAGCGACCTCACCCCTCGCACCCTTTCTCATTCACGGCTTGTTTGTCTCGTCTAGGGGTTAGCACTTCAGTCTTTGTGGGGAGTAGGTCGAGGCACAATCCTTTTAGATAGAGCTAACCACTGTGGTGTCACCAATGGTGAATAGTCACTGCCACTGACTATATTGAACAGAACATGGATTACCTTCGCTAACGTAGCCCCTATCAGGGGAAGGACATCCGTCCAAGACAGTTACCAGAGGCCTCTCCATCACCAGCAATTCTGCTCACCGGCCTCCTCGTCTCAGACACGGGCACCCAAGGAGTTAGGGCCCCCTCGGATTCCTCCACCCTCGCGGGACTAAGTCGAAGGCACTGAGCTCCAGGCTTCTGCCATAGTACCTCACCCCAGGCTAAAGGTGCCTGAGATGGACTCCATCTCCCGCTCCGGCCAGGTCAAGGGCACCTGGGCCCGGAACTCAGGAACACCAGCACCCAGGCTGAAGGTGCCTGGGGGCGCGGCTGCGTCCTCCGACTCTGAACCCCAAGGTCAGGGCGTCCGCCCCTTTTATCTCCTCTCCCTTTGCGTCACAGCAGGTTCCCCGCCCCTCTGTACTAGCCCCACAGGAAAGGACAAAAAGGGATGCAGTCTTGCGGTGAGTGTTCAGCTCCGGCCCAGGGCGGCAGCGCCACCTGCAGGCCGCAGGGAACCTCACACCACCAGAGTCCTCCAAGAACCACAAAAGGGTCTCAGATTCCCTAACAATCAATGCATCTGGGTTACACTACCACCCAGATGCCTCCCCTAAATTCAAATACCCGCTACAATTGTATGTAAGATATAAATATATAAAGCAAGCAACAGGTGCACTCTCATCGGGACAACAGGAGAAATTTTCCAACGTAGTTTAATAAATGAAATTTTTAAAAGTACTTTGGAATATTTCTCCTGTTGTAAGTCCCGCTGAGATTGCACCTGCTGCCTGCTTATATATATACACACTTTCAATGGTATATTTAAAGCTGAAACCTTAATCTGCTTATATTTAAGTTTCCTGATTCTTTCTCTGCCCACCCCCATAAACACGGTAGTAACATTTTTAAATGAAAGCTTTCTTTGTTGAGTCTAGGTTCACATCTATGCGGTTGATGCGTTTTTCAGGCACGCTTTGCATTTTGCATTTTTGTGTTGTTTTGTTTCCTTTAAAAACACTGTATATAGCTGGTTGCTAAGGAGCGGGCTGGGAAGCCAGCCGCTGCGTTCTTAACCACTTGCCGAGCAGCCGCCGTCATTATACTGCGGCAGGTCGGCACGTTCCCACGAACCGTCGTAGCTGTACGTCTGCCCTTTAAGCGGGGATAGCAGGGGAACGCGCCCACTGCACTTCGGGGGGTGCCGATGCACGTGGCCGTGATGGCCGCCAGCCACGCTTGATCGCGGGCACGAGAGCCAGAACAGGGACGTGTGTGTGTAAACACACAAATCCCTGTTCTGTGAGGAGAGGAGAGACAAATCGTGTGTTCCTACTAGCTAGGAACAACCATCTGTCATCTCCTCTAGTCAGTTCTAAGGATGAGCCGAACACCCCCCGGTTCGATTCGCACCAGAACTTGTGAACAGGCAAAAACTTTGTTTGATCACGCCAACACCGTTAAGGTCTATGGGACACGAACATGAAAAATTAAAAGTGCTAATTTTAAAGGCTTATATGCAAGTTATTGTCATAAAAAGGGTTTGGGGGCCCGGGTCCTGCCCCAGGGGACACGTATCAATGCAAAAAAAAGTTTTAAAAACTGCAGTTTTTTCGGGAGCAGTGATTTTAATAATGCTTAAAGTGAAACAATGAAAGTGAAATATTCCTTTAAATTTCATACCTTGGGGGTGACTATAGTATGCCTGTAAAGTGGCACATTTTTCCCGTGTTTAGAAAAGTCCCGCAGCAAAATGGGATTTCTAAAGGAAAAAAGTCATTTAAAACTACTCGCGGCTATAATGGATTGTCGGGTCCTGGCAATACACATAAAACTCATTGAAATAAACGGCATGGGTTCCCCCCCCCCACCCCAGTCCATTACCAGGCCCTTGGGGTCTGGTATGAATATTAAGGGGACCCCGAACCAAAATAAAAAAAAATGGCGTGGGGTCCCCCCAAATTCCATACCAGGCCTAGGGCAGCCGCCGCTCCTGCCCACCCCCTTGCCTCCAAGAACACGGAGGGAGAAAATTCTGAAGGGAGGACATACAAACTCCATGTAGATAGTGTCCCCCACAGGATTCAATCCAGGGACTGCAGTGCTGCAAGAAGGCAGATGTGCTAACTACTAAGCCACTGTGTAAAGTTTTTCCCTTTACGATCGCTCAATTCTGATTGTTCCACAGGCAGGGTTCGGCATGCAATATTAGTATCACGTTTGTTTTCCTGTCACCGGAGATTAACGCAGCTGGACCACTTTTTATTTTTAATAACCTGTTTCTGGAGAAAAGCGTTGTGAGATTCAGTCATTGTCATGGCTACGGGACAAATATTAGACAAGCTCGTCCTATGCACACAAGAGGAAAGAAATATCAGGTTTTTGTTGGAGGGAAAAAAATTATTTTGCTAATTATGTTCCTGTTGAGAATCAAATAATATTTTACTATTGAAATTTGGATGGTAAATCTTGGATGGATCTTGGCATTCGATATATAGATGACTTCAAGGCAGAGAGGAGACACCGCGCTGGATATTTATCTCACCGCTGCCGGGAAGCCGAGTCCTTTCACCGTATTTTATCTACAGCTGTGAATGTGATCATCCCCGAGGTAGACAACCGTATTTGTGTGACTTCACATTGTTTTCCTAATTTGTTTGTAAACATTCATGAATATGGGGGCTTCTATGGTCATAACAATGATTGATAGGGGCCCCACTACCTCTGTATTCTCCTAACCACTTCCCACCCACCTCTGGTGTCCCTTTTACCTGGGCTATTACTCCCAGGGGACGGGAAGGTCAGCCTGATCACATGACCAGTGTAGATAAGATGTCCTACCTTTTCGTGTCTGCCCGACCATGAGTACTCACCATCCCCCTTGCTATTAACTCAATTAATGAGACCACACATGAATTGGAGTACAAATGGTCATAGCAGCTATTTTATTAAAGGAACACTAAAGGAATTTTTTTTTTGTAAAATAACAAACATGTTATACTTACCTCCACTGTTCAGCTTGTTTTGCACAGAGTGGCCCCCGATCCTGGTCTTCTGGGGTCCCTCGGCAGCTGCTTTGGCTCCCCCCCACAAGAACTTTCCACATTCATGCGAGCTCTCTCGCATGGTATAAAGTTCTTGCGGGCGCGCTCCCGCGATACAGCCAGTGGCCATAGCCGCTCACTGTAACACTCGGCCCCGCCCCCCGGCATGCCGCGTAATTGGATGTGATTGACAGCAGCGCGAGCCAATGGCTGCGCTGCTTTTAATCAACCAATGAATGAGCCAGAAGCCCGGCCAAGAAGCCAGCGTGTTCACGGCGTGGGACTTTCGAGGGGTCAGGTAAGTAAACGGGGGCTCGGGGGGGGTGCTAATGCTCGGATGTTTTTTCACCTTAATGCATAGAATGCATTAGGTTGAAAAAACATGAACCTTTACAACCCCTTTAATAAAAACAACTTATGATGGCACCCAGAATTCCAACTTGTTCCACTTGTAACACTTGTGGGACCTTTTACCATACCATGCCTCCAGCCGTGAGACACCAGCTCGGAGACAACCCACACCCGCAGTGCAACCATTACCGTAATCCAGCTATCTTTAGTAACTGGAATACACCAGAGGGGCACATAACACAGATGAGCCCCCCACACTTCCATCTCAATCGTATATTCTTCCACCGTCAAAAGACCAACCACCGCCACACGATCAGCTGCCATGACGTCCTTTGCTCATATTGCACCTGCAAAGAGATAAAGCAGACCAACCAAACAAAACAAAACACAGGGAGGGTGGGTGGGAAACTGCCTGCATGTCACCTGTCCCTTCTCTGCTGTCCAGGAGACCCCAGCTATCCCTTAACTAACTACCACAAACCCCTCCTCATCCTGTTGCTCCAACCAATCCACCTCTCCCCCCATTCTCCACCTACAATCCTTAACCCCATAGTTGCTTCCCCTTCTCACACTGTCATGCTGGCCCTGCACCATCTTAAATTTTATTTTCTCTTGCTCCGGGCCTTACTTGACCGCTGTGATTGGCTGTCACAGTGGTCACCAGTACCAGGACAGTGAAGCAAATGTCAATGTAAGAAAGAGAAAGAGAGACAAATAATTCCACAATAGCGCATTCAATTAATCTACAAATCTCCTAAACATTAGCATTGTGAAATGATCAACATAAAACACCCATACATAATGAAAAGTGTCCATATGGCATATCCAAAATAGATATAGATGTAGCACCCTGATGTTTAGGTGGGGTTGCTCCTAAATTTACCTGCCAGGTGTACTTACCTTGGCTCATTGTTAGGGATCAATTGACTTCACCTTAAGTCTAGAATTGCTGCACTTCTCTCTTCTGCCGCTAGGTGGCTGGGTACTTGGTGGCTAGGGATGAGCTTCGTGTTCGAGTCGAACATACGTTCGAATCGAACATCGGCTGTTTGATCGTTCGACGAAGATCGAACGATTTGGGCCGTTCGCGCCAAATTCGAGTGACGCGAATGGCCCACAATGCACTACGCCATCGCAGTGTCATCCAGGCGCTGTGATTGGCCAAGCATGCACTGTGACCCCGCATGCTTGGCCAATCACAGCGCCGGCAGCGAGGAGAGCAATGATTGGCCACAGGCAGGATGCCTGTGGCCAATTATTGCTGAGGGGGTTTAGTACACGCCCCACACTATAAAAGGCCGCCAGCGCGGCAGCCTTGTGTAGTGTGTTCCGGAGCAGGGAAAGAGCAGCATAGGCAGGGACAGTGTCATTTTTTTCCTTTACTAATCCTGGATTCCTTGTGTTTAGGGACAGAGAAGGATAGGTAGGGAGAGTGTCAGTGTGTCATTCTGTGCTAAACCTTGTTTGTAGGGACAGAGAAGGACAGTGAGGGAAAGTGTCAGTGTGCTATTCTGTGCTAAACCTTGTTTGTAGGGACAGAGAAGGACAGTGAGGGAAACTGTCAGTGTGCTATTCTGTGCTAAACCTTGTTTGTAGGGACAGAGAAGGACAGTGAGGGAAACTGTCAGTGTGCTATTCTGTGCTAAACCAATCTTGCTGAACCATATTTGAAATCCTTGAGTTTAGGGACAGAGAAGGACACTCGGGGAAACTATCAGTGTGCTATTCTGTGCTAAACCTTGTTTGTAGGGACAGAGAAGGACAGTGAGGGAAACTGTCAGTGTGCTATTCTGTTCTAAACCAATCTTGCTGAATCATATTTGAAATCCTTGAGTTTAGGGACAGAGAAGGACACTCGGGGAAACTGTCAGTGTGCTATTCTGTGCTAAACCTTGTTTGTAGGGACAGAGAAGGACAGTGAGGGAAAGTGTCAGTGTGCTATTCTGTGCTAAACCAATCTTGCTGAACCGTATTTGAAATCCTTGAGTTTAGGGACAGAGAAGGACACTCGGGGAAACTATCAGTGTGCTATTCTGTGCTAAACCTTGTTTGTAGGGACAGAGAAGGACAGTGAGGGAAACTGTCAGTGTGCTATTCTGTGCTAAACCAATCTTGCTGAACCATATTTGAAATCCTTGAGTTTAGGGACAGAGAAGGACACTCGTGGAAACTATCAGTGTGCTATTCTGTGCTAAATCTTGTTTGTAGGGACAGAGAAGGACAGTGAGGGAAACTATCAGTGTGCTATTCTGTGCTAAACCTTGTTTGTAGGGACAGAGAAGGACAGTGAGGGAAACTGTCAGTGTGCTATTCTGTGCTAAACCTTGTTTGTAGGGACAGAGAAGGACAGTGAGGGAAAGTGTCAGTGTGCTATTCTGTGCTAAACCTTGTTTGTAGGGACAGAGAAGGACAGTGAGGGAAACTGTCAGTGTGCTATTCTGTGCTAAACCAATCTTGCTGAACCATATTTGAAATCCTTGAGTTTAGGGACAGAGAAGGACACTCGGGGAAACTGTCAGTGTGCTATTCTGTGCTAAACCTTGTTTGTAGGGACAGAGAAGGACAGTGAGGGAAAGTGTCAGTGTGCTATTCTGTGCTAAACCAATCTTGCTGAACCATATTTGAAATCCTTGAGTTTAGGGACAGAGAAGGACACTCGGGGAAACTGTCAGTGTGCTATTCTGTGCTAAACCAATCTTGCTGAACCGTATTTGAAATCCTTGAGTTTAGGGACAGAGAAGGACACTCGGGGAAACTATCAGTGTGCTATTCTGTGCTAAACCTTGTTTGTAGGGACAGAGAAGGACAGTGAGGGAAACTGTCAGTGTGCTATTCTGTGCTAAACCAATCTTGCTGAACCATATTTGAAATCCTTGAGTTTAGGGACAGAGAAGGACACTCGGGGAAACTGTCAGTGTGCTATTCTGTGCTAAACCTTGTTTGTAGGGACAGAGAAGGACAGTGAGGGAAAGTGTCAGTGTGCTATTCTGTGCTAAACCAATCTTGCTGAACCATATTTGAAATCCTTGAGTTTAGGGACAGAGAAGGACACTCGGGGAAACTATCAGTGTGCTATTCTGTGCTAAACCTTGTTTGTAGGGACAGAGAAGGACAGTGAGGGAAACTGTCAGTGTGCTATTCTGTGCTAAACCAATCTTGCTGAACCATATTTGAAATCCTTGAGTTTAGGGACAGAGAAGGACACTCGGGGAAACTGTCAGTGTGCTATTCTGTGCTAAACCTTGTTTGTAGGGACAGAGAAGGACAGTGAGGGAAAGTGTCAGTGTGCTATTCTGTGCTAAACCAATCTTGCTGAACCATATTTGAAATCCTTGAGTTTAGGGACAGAGAAGGACACTCGGGGAAACTGTCAGTGTGCTATTCCGTGCTAAACCAATCTTGCTGAAACGTATTTGAAATCCTTGAGTTTAGGGACAGAGAAGGACACTCGGGGAAACTATCAGTGTGCTATTCTGTGCTAAACCTTGTTTGTAGGGACAGAGAAGGACAGTGAGGGAAACTGTCAGTGTGCTATTCTGTGCTAAACCTTGTTTGTAGGGACAGAGAAGGACAGTGAGGGAAAGTGTCAGTGTGCTATTCTGTGCTAAACCTTGTTTGTAGGGACAGAGAAGGACAGTGAGGGAAACTGTCAGTGTGCTATTCTGTGCTAAACCAATCTTGCTGAACCATATTTGAAATCCTTGAGTTTAGGGACAGAGAAGGACACTCGGGGAAACTGTCAGTGTGCTATTCTGTGCTAAACCTTGTTTGTAGGGACAGAGAAGGACAGTGAGGGAAAGTGTCAGTGTGCTATTCTGTGCTAAACCAATCTTGCTGAACCATATTTGACATCCTTGAGTTTAGGGACAGAGAAGGACACTCTGGGAAACTGTCAGTGTGCTATTCTGTGCTAAACCAATCTTGCTGAACCGTATTTGAAATCCTTGAGTTTAGGGACAGAGAAGGACACTCGGGGAAACTATCAGTGTGCTATTCTGTGCTAAACCTTGTTTGTAGGGACAGAGAAGGACAGTGAGGGAAACTGTCAGTGTGCTATTCTGTGCTAAACCAATCTTGCTGAACCATATTTGAAATCCTTGAGTTTAGGGGCAGAGAAGGACACTCGGGGAAACTGTCAGTGTGCTATTCTGTGCTAAACCTTGTTTGTAGGGACAGAGATGGACAGTGAGGGAAAGTGTCAATGTGCTATTCTGTGCTAAACCAATCTTGCTGAACCATATTTTAAATCCTTGAGTTTAGGGACAGAGAAGGACACTCGGGGAAACTGTCAGTGTGCTATTCTGTGCTAAACCAATCTTGCTGAACCGTATTTGAAATCCTTGAGTTTAGGGACAGAGAAGGACACTCGTGGAAACTATCAGTGTGCTATTCTGTGCTAAATCTTGTTTGTAGGGACAGAGAAGGACAGTGAGGGAAACTGTCAGTGTGCTATTCTGTGCTAAACCAATCTTGCTGAAGCATATTGCAAATCCTTGTGTTTAGGGACAGAGAAGGATAGGCAGGGGACAGTGTCAGTGTCATTGTTGCTAAGCCTCTTGCACAGTATACACCTGAAGTTAGCCCTTATTGCTGTTTTTCCCATCTCCCTGCAGGCCATCCATTAAAATGTCTGGAAGGCAAACAAGGAGAGGCAGGCAGTCAGGAGGCAAAAAAAGAGGGTAAGCAGGCTCTGTGTCTGGGGGCAACAGTGCTGGTCGTGGACGCGGTGCATTGTCATCAGCACATGGCCATGGGACACGCTTGTCCTTCTTTTCGGCAGCTGGACATGTTGAGGCACATCATCCGAAGACTTGGTAGAGTGGATGACCAAGCCCACCTCATCCTCCTCATCCTCTCTCACCCAGGCTCAGGGTACTGGCAAAGCAGCTGCCAAAGCGTCCTCTTCTCTGGTATCAATGTCATCATTAGTCACTCCTTCCCTAGACCCACCATGTCCTCCTCCTGAGGAGTCCCCTGAACTGTTTGAGCACAGTGTTGTGTCAACACCACCACCACCACCACCACCACCAAAGGCCCAATTTTTCAGCCCCTGTTCAACAGGGGCATGCAATTATAATTATTGATCTAATAATTCACAGCAGGGCCCATTGCTGCGCCCACCAAGAGTAACTGTCAGGCCTTACAGTGTTGTGGCACCAGCACCACCATCAAAGGCCCAATTTTTACTACCACTGTTCAACAATTATATGTTATTACAATTCCTGATATAATAGTTGACAGCAGGGCGTTCCAGCACCCACCAAGAGTAACTGTGAGTGCTTACAGTGTTGTGCCAACACCAACAACTAAGGGGCCAATTTCTGCAGAGTATATACGGCAGGTCCCTACTTTCAAACATCCAACTTACAAACGACTCCTACTTGCAAACGGAAGAAGACAACAGGAAGTGAGAGGAAATCTACCCCTTGGAAGGAAAATTCTCTCCTGTAAGAATTAATATGGGAGAAAGGTGTCTCCTCTCTACTGATGCTTTATCACCAATCCTTGTTTCAATAAAAACACCACATTTCAAAAACAGTTGTCATTGGGACGGAAAGTGAGGTGAAATGTTCTGAACAGGGGCACAGACAGCAAAACAAATGTTACAGGGGTGATAACCCTTACCTATGTTTTCCAAAAAGCTTAAAAATAGATTTTTTGGCTGGAGCTACACTTAAACAATGTACCTGTTCAAAATTACAAACAGATTCTACTTAAGAACAAACCTACAGTCCCTGTCTTGTATGCACCGCCTGTATACGGCTGTTCAGAGTATATAGGGCCTTTTTTATTTTATGTGCGGGGTTCCCCTTAATATCCAAACAAGACCCAAAGGGGCTGGTAATGGGCTGGGGTAGGGGGGGGGGGGGTGATGGGGTAGCTATGCCATTTTTCTTAAAGATTTTCATCCATATTACCGGGACCAGACATTACATTAAAGCCGCAAGCAGTTTTAAATGGCTTTTTTTTCCTTTAGAAATGTTATTTTTTGCAGGGACAGTTCTAAACACGGGAAACACGTGGCACTTCACAGGCATACTTTAGACACCCCCCAGGTATGATATTTAAAGGAATATTTGACTTTTTTTTTTCACTTTATGCATCATTAAAATGACTGCTCCCGGAAAACGTCCGTTTTTAAAACTTCTTTTTGCATTGATACATGTCCCCTGGTGCAGAAGCCGGGTTCCCAAACTCTGTTTAGGACAATAACATGGATAATAGTAGTTATAATTAGCACTTTAGAATTTGAACGTTCGCATCCATTGTATTTAATAGGGTTCTAATGTTCGTGCGAACTTTCGGTCCGTTCGCGGGTTCTGGTGCGAACCGAACCTGGGGGTGTTCGGCTCATCACTATTGGTGGCGTTAGATAAGACAAGAGCAAAGCAAGGACAGATTAGGAGTATATGGGGTATCTCAGCCAATGGGCAGGGGTTTTCTTAAATCTCTTTGCCTGCTGGGAGAACCTATATATTTGGGTGGAGTCAGGTGATCAGGGTTTTTGTGCCACCTGGACAGCTGTCTGGGTGGACGTGTGTTGTATTGCCCGGGCTGCTAGGCCAGAGTTTGAGGCCTATCCTGAGCACATCTGGCTGCTAGGCTGTCTGAGGGCCTATCCAGAAGCAAGAGAGCAGCATAGGGTTGGGATTGCGGCTTGCAGTCCAACCAGAAGTGAGGGTTCTGCCGGCCGGAGAACCTGTCGTGGTTGGAGGTAGAAGGGAAGCTGTCGCCAGACTCGCCACTAAGGGACCAACCACCTTGTTACCGGGGACCAGGGATGAGCCGAACACCCCCCTGTTCGGTTCGCACCAGAACCTGCGAACAGACAAAATGTTCGTGTAAACTTTAGAACCCTATTAAATACAATGGACTCGAACGTTCGAAATCTAAAGTGTTAATTATAAAGGCTAATATGCAAGTTATTGTCCTAAAAAGTGTTTGGGGACCTGGGTCCTGCCCCAGGGGACATGTATCAATGCAAAAATAGGATTTTTTGTACTCACCGTAAAATCCTTTTCTCTGACATCCATGGACTGACACGGTGTCTCTTTACACTTTACACGTGGGTTATGTCCCTGCTTGCAGGAGAAGACCTAGGCAGAATGTGAGATGTTATACATACATTCTAAAAGCCAGAGCTGAACAGCCCCACCCAGGGGGCGGTCCCTCCGGGCATAACCCTCCCACTACAGTCAGCAGACTTCAGTTCGTAAGAAAGCAGTACAAACTTAAAAAGGAAGGGTGGGTGCCGTGTCAGTCCATGGATGTCAGAGAAAAGGATTTTACGGTGAGTACAAAAAATCCTATTTTCTCTTATCATCCATGGACTGACACGGTGTCTCTTTACACTTTACACGTGGGATGTCCCAAAGCAGTGTCAAGAGGGATGGGAGCAGTATAAATGGAAAAACCAAAAACTTTCACTCCAAGAAGGCAGATCTCCTCAACGGAGGAGTCGCAACTTTAAACAGCGGCCTGCAGCACCCTGCGGCTGAAGGAAGCATCCGAAGATGCAGCCACATCAACCTTATAAAAAACTTAAAAGGTATGAACAGACGACCAGGTCGCCGCCTTGTACACTTGTGCAACCGACGCTTGATGTCGGAAAACCCAGGAAGCACCAATTGCCCTGGTGGAATGCGCCGTAACCGGAAAGGGAGGCGCCCGCCCTTTGAGAGCATAGGCTTGAATGACGGTTTGTCTGATTCCCCTAAAAATGATGGCAGACGAAACCGCTTGGCCCTGTTATGGACCAGGGGCAGTCACAAACAGTGAGTCGGACTTCCGAATAGAAGCAGTAGCAGACAGGTACACCCGTAAGGCTCGTACCACATCCAATATGTGCAGCGCAAACTCTCTGGGATGCGATGGGTGAGGACACAAGGACGGGAGGACAATGTCCTCATGTAGGTAAAAGGTAGACACCACCTTTGGCAAAAGGGAAGGTCGCAGATGCAACACCGCCTTATCCTTATGGATGACTAAATATGGCGACTTGCAGGACAAAGCCGCCAACTCAGACACTCGTCAAACAGAAGTGATTGCCACTAAAAGGCCACCTTCTGAGACAAGACAAGAGAGGAATATCCCGGATATTCCCAAAGAGGAGGTTCCTGGAGGACCTAGAGCACCAAATTCAGATCCCACGGTGGGAGAGAAGGCTTGACAGGAGGGAGCACATGGCGAACCCCCAACCCAAGGTGCTAACCAAGAAATGACCCGCTAGAGGTCGCTGAAAGAAGACGGCCAAGGCCGAAATCTGATCCTTGATGGTACTCAAAGCAAGCTTTTGGGTCACTCCACACTGTAGAGGACGCAGGATTCAGGGGACGGAATACGTCCGAGGACGCCAGTCCAGCGCTTTGCATATGGCGATATAAACTTTCCAGGCACGGTGATAGATCTGCCTGGAGGAAGACTTCCGTGTCCTTAACATGGTCAAAATGACAGAGTCCGAGAGACCTCGGTCCCTCAACACCTGGCTTTTAACAGCTCTGCCGTTAAAGCCAGAGACTGTAAGCCGGATGAAACATAGGACCTTGAGACTGAAGGTCCTCCCTCATCGGCAACCGCCAGGGAACGTCCGCAATGAGACGTACCAGATCAGCGTACCAGTGACGCTGAGGCCAATCCGGAACAATTAAGATCACCGGAGTTTATATCAGGCGATAAGGACCCTATGGGGCCACCAACGCATCCGAGTCATCGCCCAAGGATCCCTGGATCTGGCCACAACCTCGACCCTTGCGACTGAGTCGAGAGGCCATCAGGTCCACATCCGACGTGCCCCCCCGTCGGCAAAGGAGTTGAAATATGCAAGGACCACTCTTCCTGGTCCGGCGTCTGGCGATTGGCGACTCAGATAGTCCGCCCCTACAGAGCCGGCACGTTTCTTCCGGCCCACTTCAGGATACGGATTACCTCGGAAGCCGCAGCTGAGCTCCGAGTTCCCCCTTGATGGTTTACATACGCCACCGCCGTGGCGGTGTCTGACTGGCTCCTGATGGAGCGACCCCGTACTCTCTCCGACCTGAGGAGAGACACAGTCTGATGGCCCGCATTTCCAGAACAGTGATTGGTAAACGGGCTCGTCCGGAGTCCAAGGCCTTGAGCCGACAGGACTCCCCAGACTCCACCCCAGCCCGTCAGGCTGGCGTCCGTCGTGAGTACCGTCCATTGGATGGGAGGGGAACGACTTTCCGGACCGAAGAGCCGAGGGTCCCAACCACCCTGTCAGGGACGCCCTGACCAGGTGAATCACCTGGATCCGAAGATCCAAGGACAACGGGGATTTGTCCCAGGTGGACAAGATCTCCTTCTGCAATGCCCTGGTGTGTGATTGGGCATACGGAATGGCCGCGAAGGAGGCCACCAGGAGTCCCGGGACTCTCATGCAAACAACGGATTGACAACCATGTTCGGGATGTCAGCACCAGCACCGCAGACTGAAGTGTCAGCAACTTCTCCAGAGGTAGGATACCTTTGCCTCCAAGGAGTCCAGACCAGAACTAGAGACTCCAGACACTGAGTCGGGACCAGGACTGACTCCTGAATGTTCAGGAACCACCCGAAGTCCCTGAGGGTCTAATTGACGATAGTCACCTTTCCTCTAAGTCTGAGCCACTTTCTGCTCATAGCAGAAGACCGTCCAGATAGCCCACGACAGCAATACCTCGCTGTAACAGAAGGCTAGAACCGGAGCAAGCACCTTGGTGAACACCCTTGGTGCCGAGGAAAGGCCGAAAGGAAGAGCCACAATCGAGAGTGGACTTCGCTGATCGCAAGGCGCAGAAACTTCTGGTGACTTGCGCAGATTGCAAGTAGGCATCCTTGAAGTCCAAGGACGCCAGAAGAAAATCCCTTTGGTGGAGTGTAGCGATCACCGTGCGAATGGATCCCATGTGGAATTTCTGCACCTTCTCAAAGGCATTCAGGGCCTTGAGGTTCAGGATAGGTCGAACCACGTCCTATTTTTGGGACGACAAACAGATTCGAGCAGAATCCCTGAAAACTCTCCTGTGACAGAACCGGCACAATCACTCCGGACCTGATCAAATCCTGTACAGCCCCCAAGAGGGCTGCCCGACAGGTAGGAAGGAGAGGAAGATTCAAGGGAAAGAATCTGTGTGGGGGCCAGGATCGGAATACTATCCTATAACCTGAGGTGACCACCTCGCACACCCACCAGTCGGAGATTCGGGAGGTCCACCGATCCGTGAACCTGCGAAGTCGTCCCCCCACCCCAGAGTCGGGCGGAGGCAAGACTTCACGCGGAGGCGGGCTTGGGAGCCGCTTGTTTGGCTTACGCACCCAGGGGCACTTGTGCCCACCAGCCGCACTGCCGTCAGTCTGAGAGGGCCTACCTGTGGACTCTGACTGACGAAAAAAAAACCTGTTTTGCTGGAAAGGAAGAAGAGTGCGTTTACCTCCCGTGACATCCATGACGATGTCATCCAGAGCAGCACCGAAAGGTCTACCGCCTTTAAAATAGTAGATCCGTCAGGAGCTTCCTAAGGCTAGGTCAGCAGACCAGCATTTCAACCAGATAAGACGACGTAATACCACCGCCGAGACAGAGGCCCTGGATATTAAAGGGGCCGCGTTCAGCGTGGTGTCGCACACAGAAACCAGGCCCTGAACCAGTTGGTGGGCCAGAGCAACTGTGTCTGGAGGAAGAATATGCTCCTGTACAGCTAGGTGCAACATTTTTGCCCAACCTGTAAGTGTTTTAGACACAAGGGTCGCCGCTACCACAGGTCGTAGGGCGGATCCCAACAAGGCAAACATGGTTCTGCTCACCACTTCTGACCTCCTGTCAGTGGGGTCCTCAAATGCAGGAGTCCCCTCCATCGGGAGAGTGATGGCCTTGTTCAACCGGGCGACTGGAGGGTCGACCACTGGGGGAGAAGCCCACTTTTTAAGTAGGGCATCTTCAAGGGGTATCTGATAGACAAACGCCGCGGGACCATAAAAAAATTCTTCTGCGGCTTTTCCCAGACCTTATCAATGAGCTGGTCAAAGAAAGTACAATGGAAAAAACCCCTTTAGAAGGCCTGGCCTTAAAAGAACCAAAGGAGACAGTATCCGCCTGAGGTTCTGCATCCGCAGCATTTGAGCTTGAGAGTGTCCCTCACCGCAGTCATGAGCACACTAACAAGCGCCCTGTCATTTACTGACTCAGAACTGGAGTTCCCCTCATAAGGAATGTCCTGTTCAAAACCATCCATACATTCAGAACTAGGGTCCTGAGCGATAGTGGCTAGGCCCATATCTGAATCAGCGCACTGCCCTCGAGTAGATAAAGTGGGGAGAGGGCGCCTTTTTGCACCTTGCGCTTGCACACAGCTCCCATCCTGGTCAGAAATTGATTCCAGGGCTGCCCACAACAGGTCCATAGGGACCGCAGTGCTGAAGCACTGCCTGTTGCCACTAAAATTTTTAGGGGAAGCTGGTGACACAGACTCCATATTGTCCCTCTCTGAGACTCTCTCAGATAAAAAGTCCACCCACAGGCTGTACTGACTGAGGAGGGGGCGCCCAGGGGACTCACCAAACCGGACCAGGGACTGCTTAGTTCCGCTGTCTGTACCGCGCTGTGTCAGCGCTGGTAAGCTGTGAGGAGACTGTGAGGAGATCCGCGCTGCTATAGCAGCGCTAGAGGCCAAACTAGTGCTGAAAAGCGCGTGGGCTACAAGAAAATGGCCGCCACACTTCACTGAGGCGATCCGCGGCAAGATGGCCACCATGACGCAGTTAAAATGAAACAGCACACACGCACAGCGCCACTCGGCGCTCAGGCCCCAAAAAAAAAAAACACACAAAAAAGCCCCAAGGCATACATTGCAGACCAGCATGAGCCCCCCAAGAACAGTGTGACCCCCAAGCACCCCACACAGTCAGCGCCAGTAATGGTGACAGAGAGTGACAATAAAATACAGGGGGAGACAGGGAAAATCCCCCACAGAGAAACACACAGCCTTTTGTACTCACCTGCAGGCAGGAGAGACTACTTACCCGTCCCCTGAGGGACACACTGGTGTTTCTGACAGGACTATCACAGTGCAGTACTGAGTAGCTGTCGGCCCGGTCCACCGCGAAAGATACAGTCAGTCAGGAGCTGTTCAGTCTTGAGAGGACCGTGGGAGCATGAAAGCAAACCCGGCCACCCCTGGAGTCATGGGGCCTGTCGTGAACTGAGTCTCACGCACAGAAGGCGAGGATCAGCACGCTCGATGGTCGGACAGGGAAGACTACGAGGATATCTTGTACCCAACCTGTTGCCCAGCCGACAGTTGATAGAAGATTCTCAAAAATAAAATAAAAAAGAATTCCAAAAAGGAATAAAATAGGTCAGGAGACTGGCTCCTGAGGGAGCCACGTCTTCTCCTTCTGCTAGGCAGAAAAAAACTGAAGTCTGCTGACTGTAGTGGGATGGTGATGCCCGGAGGGACCGCCCCCTGGGTGGGGCTGTTCAGCTCTGGCTTTTAGAATGTATGTATAACATCTCACATTCTGCCTAGGTCTTCTCCTGCAAGCAGGGACATAACCCACGTGTAAAGTGTAAAGAGACACCGTGTCAGTCCATGGATGATAAGAGAAAAGAAGTTTTAAAAACGGCCGTTTTTTCGGGAGCAGTGATTTTAAAGCGGAGGTTCACCCACAAATTTAAGTTTAACAAAAGCAGTCCCTCTTATCACATAAATAAAAAGTGCACTAACCTTTTTTTTTTTTTTCTCAGTAGTTTTCTTTAGATGTTTTTTCGTTACTGCTACTTCCGGGATTTCCTCCCGCGGGAGTAGGCGTGTCCTTTCCTCTGCTCCTTATATCGCAGAGGCTCCTGGGAGCAAATTGTCCTGCTTCGGAGGAGTAATATGTAACCTCCTTCCATTCAGATCTCACGATAAGTGTATCATCACGTGACTCGTCTAGCCGGTCACGTGACGAGGGCGGATCTAATTCTGCCATTTTAGATAAGGGCATGCAGGTGTATGTTGATGCCCGTTGTGATGGCAACCAGTAAGTGTTGACGGCGCTGCTCGCCGTCAACACTGCGCGTGCGCGAGATCCGGAGATGAATGCCGGGAGAGAAGCATTCATCTCTACCCGGAAGGATATGCTTGTGGGCTTCAAGATGCCCACAAGCAAAATGGCAAAAGCAGGAAGAGTTTTATAAACTCTTTTTTTAGCGCAAAACGGACGGGGGGTGTTTTAAAGTGCCGCAGACGTGAGTACTTACATTGCTAACGCTGTAACATTTGAATGAATATAAAAAAATATATATATGGACCGCAGAACCTCCGCTTTAATAATGCTTAAAATGAAAAAATGAAAGTGAAATATTCCTTTAAATTTCGTACCTGGGGGGTGTGTATGATATGCAGGTGAAGTGGCGCATGTTTCCCGTGCTTAGAACTGTCCCTGCAAAAAATGTCATTTTTGAAAGAAAAAAATGCATTTAAAACTGACTCGCGGCTATTAATGAATTGTCGGCTCCCGGCAATACATACAAAAGTCATTGATAAAAAAAAAAAAAAAGCGTGGGGGTTCCCCAGAATTCAATTACCAGGCCCTTCAGGTCTGGAATGGATATTAAGGGGAACCCCGCCGCAAATTTAAAAAAAAATTGACGTGGGGTTCCCCCAAATATCCATTCCAGGCCCTTCAGATCTAGCATGGATTTTAAGGGGAACTCCACCCCAAATTTAAAAAAAAAATGGCGTGGAGTCCCCCTAAAAATCCATACCAGACCCCTTATCCGAGCACGCAACCTGGCCGGCCGCAGGGGAAAAGGGGGGGACAAGAGAGCGGCCCCCCCTCCCTCCTGAACCATACCAGGCCACATGCCCTCAACATGGGGAGGATGTCCCCATGTTGATGGGGACAAGGGCCTCATCCCCACAACCCTTGCCCGGTGGTTGTGGGGGTCTGCGGGTGGGGGGCTTATCGGAATCTGGAAGACCCCTTTAACAAAGGGGACCCCCAGATCCCGGCCCCCCCTATGTGAATTGGTAAGGGGTACATTGTACCCCTACCATTTCACGAAGAAAGCGTAAAAAATAAAAAAAAATAAAACACACAAACACCTTGAAAAAGTCCTTTATTAAAAAAAAAAAAAAAACATTCCAGCGGTGAAATCCAGTGTCCCGCGGCGATCCCGATGTCCAGCGCTGTCCTTCATTGGTTGTGCCTGAGCGGACCTGATGGGGAACTCCCTCTCAGTATTTTAAATGTATAGACCCGCCCCTTCTAAAGTTCCCCATCAGGTCCGCTCAGCGGACCAGATGCGGAACATGAGAAGGGGCGGGTCTATACATGTATTACCAAAGTGAGAGCAGTTCCCCATCAGGTCCGCCCCCTCGGTATGTCGGACCCGCCTACGTCATTGGCTTGAGCGGGGAACTTCCTTCACTATGTAAATTTAAATTACACAGTGAAGGAAGTTCCCCGCTCAAGCCAATGACGTAGGCGGGTCCGACATACCGAGGGGGCGGACCTAATGGGGAACTGCTCTCACTTTGGTAATACATGTATAGACCCGCCCCTTCTCATGTTCCGCATCTGGTCCGCTGAGCGGACCTGATGGGGAACATTAGAAGGGGCGGGTCTATACATTTAAAATACTGAGAGGGAGTTCCCCATCAGGTCCGCTCAGGCACAACCAATGAAGGACAGCGCTGGACATCGGGATTGCCGCGGGACACTGGATTTCACCGCTGGAATGTTGTTTTTTTGTTTTTTTTTAAATAAAGGACTTTTTCAAGGTGTTTGTGTGTTTTTTTAAACATTTTTTTACGCTTTCTTCGTGAAATGGTAGGGGTACAAAGTACCCCTTACCAATTCACATAGGGGGGGCGGGATCTGGGGGTCCCCTTTTGTTAAAGGGGTCTTCCAGATTCCGATAAGCCCCCCACCCGCAGACCCCCACAACCACCGGGCAAGGGTTGTGGGGATGAGGCCCTTGTCCCCATCAACATTGGGACATCCTCCCCATGTTGAGGGCATGTGGCTTGGTACGGTTCAGGAGGGAGGGGGGCCGCTCTCTCGTCCCCCCCCTTTTCCCCTGCGGCCGGCCAGGTTGCGTGCTCGGATAAGGGGTCTGGTGTGGATTTTTAGGGGGACTCCACGCCATTTTTTTTTTTTAATTTGGGGTGGAGTTCCCCTTAAAATCCATGCCAGATCTGAAGGGCCTGGAATGGATATTTGGGGGAACCCCACGTCAATTTTGTTTTTAATTTGCGGCGGGGTTCCCCTTAATATCCATTCCAGACCTGAAGGGCCTGGTAATTGAATTCTGGGGAACCCCCACGCTTTTTTTTTTTTTTTATCAATGACTTTTGTTTGTATTGCCGGGAGCCGACAATTCATTAATAGCCGCGAGTCAGTTTTAAATGCATTTTTTTCTTTCAAAAATTACATTTTTTGCAGGGACAGTTCTAAGCACGGGAAACATGCGCCACTTTACATGCATATCATACACACCCCCCAGGTATGAAATTTAAAGGAATATTTCACTTTTATTTTTTCATTTTAAGCATTATTAAAATCACTGCTCTCGAAAAAACGGCCGTTTTTAAAACTTCTTTTTGCATTGATACATGTCCCCTGGGGCAGGACCCGGGTCCCCAAACACTTTTTAGGACAATAACTTGCATATTAGCCTTTATAATTAACACTTTAGATTTCTCCCATAGATTTTTCGAATTTGCCGCGAACACCCCAATTTGTTCGCTGTTCGACGAACAGGCAATGTTCGAGTCGAACATGAGTTTGACTCGAACTCGAAGCTCATCCCTACCGGGGACCACAGTGAGTAACTGAAGCAAGTACCGGAACAGTATTCTCACCAACCGGGGACGGTGAAGAGTTGGGAAACTTCAGCAGGTGTCAAGCCAGGGACCCAACCAGCGGGGGTGACGCTTGCAGAGCAGCATTGTGTGTCAAGCCAGGGACCCAGCAGGCCAGCGGGGTGAAGCTGAGAAGTATCTGGAGTGCCAAGCTAGGGACCCAGCAGAGAGGCGGGGGTGACGCTTGAGGAAGATACTACATTGAAGATTGGAAGAGCTCAAGGGATTCGGTGGCAGTGAATCAGCAAACCTAGTGAGAGAGACTGGGAGCTCAGTGGGTTGAGAACCTACAAGAAGTGACTGTAGAGAAAGTAAAGGAGTTTGCTACAACTTGTGTTAGGATCTGTTCTAAGACTGTTGCCATAGGAGACAGCATTTCTACACATGCAGATTTGATGTCTTGCTGGATGCTTTTCCCTGCATGGCTGTCTACCTGTAGAAGTCTCGGAGTCTGCCAATTAACATTGCAACTACTTTAAGGGTGTCCTGGCCCAAAACCCTTTCTCCCGCAGTTCTGTTTAAGAGAAATAAAATCTCTTTGTATTCAAGAAATGTCTGGCGCCCATGAATCTACCTTACACTACACCCACTATGCCTTACAACCCACTCTCTACAGAAGGATGTCAGCAGCTCTTGGCTTTTGGAGGTTCTCATTAGACTAAAGGAGGCCGGGGACCTTGCTACATAAAAAATAGATATATGCTCTGTTGCGGATCTCCAAATGTCCGCTGGGAAATCCTTGAAGCTGAGGAAGTACTAACTTATCCAAGGCAACCTTTTATCCCAGTAACTGGACGACACACAGTTCTGGGAGTAAATCAACACTTTATTTTGCCACAGCTGTCTTTTTATATCATTCCCCATGCAAGGGGTTTCTTAACTCATTTCCAGGGGCATTCCCTTCAGCAACTAACAGGTGATAGTGATTTAATTACCTGGAACTATTTCTAACAACTTGGTATGCGTGAGACGTTTGTCTCCACATATTTACTCATAACAATGAAACCGTGCCAGACACATTACTAGGGGTGTAATTACATCCCGTAGCAGATAATAGGTGGGGTCATTAACACACTGACAATAGATGAATTGAAAGCTACCTCAAACCCCAATTAACCCAATTTACTTATTCAGACATCAGTAGACATTCTGTCTCTACATTTCCTGGAATTAATATTTACTGTCCCCTTTGAAGTGATCCCCACCATATTCTCAGTTTCAGTATTTTGCTACATGCTCCAACATATGCAAATTAATATGGTAATACAGTCCAACTTAAAGTGTAAGTAGACCCCCCTATCGTTTTCAGCCAAGGAAGCTGCCATCTTTGGCTCTGTTTAGTCTATAACTGCAATGATGCTTCACATGTGATCAGTTTAGACACCAGCCATTGGATGGTTTGACAGTTTGGTTGAGAGCACAACCAATGGGAGTATTACATTTCCGGCACGTGCCGTGTTTTATGGATGGGTTTACTGTCGCTTTAAAGGGGTTGTAAACTAGACTTGTGCACAACGGAAAAATTTGTTTAGTTTCGGTTCGTTTCTTTTCGGTCCTGTTTATTTGTAATCGTTCGTAATTTTGCTAGACTGGATTTTTCGTGTTCAGACTAATTCGTATTTTCGCAAGCGACATTTTTCGTTGAATCGGAATGATTCGTATTAATGTAAGCCTTATTTTTAGTTGATTTATAATTCGTACTTTCGGTAGAGTACATTGTTTTTCGTTGATTCTGGACACAACTCCTACTTTCCTAACTTTTTTTGGGTTCGTTGTTTGGTAATTTTCCGTGTCTCTCTCACAACGACGCTGCCTATTATGCCTAATGTGCTTCAAATGGATTTGTACTTTTCTAAATACATTGCGGTTATTTGTAACGATTCGAAATCTCGTATTTTACTTTCGTTTTTTACATGCGGCTATAGGCTCCGCCCCTGTACACCATTTTGAGAGGGAGTTCAGCATGGTGAGGGAGAAGCAGAGAGCAGAGCAGAGTGTTTATTGTGCTTCGAATGGATTCGTACATTCCTAACTTTTTTCATAACAAATTATGCCGAAGACATTCGGGCATTCGCTATTTGCGATATAATTTATTTCGGATTCGGTTTTATTCGTAATTGCTTTGTTCGGAAATTCGAATGCTTCCGAATGTCCGAAAGTTGCTAAATTCGTACGAATTTCGATTCGTTACGAAATGAATTGCACAAGCCTATTGTAAACCCTCGTGTTTTGTCATCCTATGCATTAAGGTGAAAAAACTTCTGGCAGTCACCGGCCCCCCAGCTCCCCCGTTTTACTTACCTGAACCGTGTAATTCATTCGGCGGTGACGCCCTCTCCCTCTCTCCACGGGGTCCCGGCTCTTGATTGGATAGATTGATAGCAGCGCAGCCATTGGCTCCCGCTGCTGTCAATCAAATCCAATGACGCGGGTGCCGGGGCAGAGTCATACATTCGACGACTATGGACGCCGAATGAATGACTCGGGAGCGCGCCACAAGGTAACCCCCCGGGAGAGCGCTTCTCCTAGGGGGTTATCTGATGTCGGGAGGAGCCGCGAGAGCCGCCGAGGGACCCCAGAAGTTGCGGATCGGGGCCACAGCTGTGCAGTGGAGGTAAGTATGACATGTTTGTTATTTAAAAAAAAAAAAAAAAAAAAAAAAAGCTTTTCAACCACTTTAAAGTGATGAAAAGATAGTAAAACAAAATCTCGTTGATCCACCAAAAAAGTGAAAGACCCCCTGTGACGAAGTCCGAAGTGACGAAACGCGTCGGGGCATGGCTACATGGCAACGCTGAGATGGTGACTCCACGTGTACGAAGGAAGCTATGAGGAGATTGCAACACTGAGTCAACTGGCATGTTTGGAATTTTACCAGGACGATTTTCAATCTTTTATGATGTAAATGCATTACTTTTAATAAACCGATTATCTTAAAGTGTTTTTACACTATTGGAGACTCTCTCTCAATTTCTATCCCCACATGTGGAGAGTGTCTTTATCAGGGCTTTTTTTCAGTGTGAACATGGGGGAACGCAGTTCTGACACCTCCAGCACTGAATGTATATGCCAAGGGTGCTGGGATGTGCTGGGGGATCTATTGATGATGGCTGCTGGGGACTCTATTGTGGCTAGGGGGATCTATTGTTACTGGGTGGGGGGGGTCAGTTGTGGATGGGAGAGATCTACTGTTGAGGGAGGGGTCTATTGTTGCTGGCTGCTGGAGAGTCTATTGATGATGGATAACGGGAGATCTATTGTTGCTGTGAGGGATCTATTGTTGCTGTGAGGGATCTATTGTTCCTGGTGGCAGGGGACCTATTTTACTGCCTTTCATTAGCAAATTCAATACAAACTACTTTGCACCAACAAAATGATCCTTTTCTGTATTCTCTAGGTAAAGGGTGAAACCCGCGGACGGGGCTTGGAGGTGGGTAGGGGGCGAAGACATGGGGTGACTCAGAGGGGGAGTACCTGAACCCAGGGCTGCTGTTAGAAATCACGGGGCCCTGTACAGCCTACCTGACAGGGCCCCCCAGCCCCCCTCCCCTGAAATATATCAAAACAATATTTTCACAAACAAATACACTAAAATCATTATTAGCGGACACAAACATAATAGAGAACCTGTGTGAATTAGCCCTTTTTTAAATAGTTTTTAAAAATCTTTAAACTTTTTTTTTTATATAATTATTTAAAGAATGTTAAAATGTATTAAAATGTATTTTATTTTACAATTTATTTTTAAGAGACAGGTAAGCCAGCAGTGCTGTGGGGGGGGGGGGGGGCAGCACAGGGACAGGAGGCACAGAGGGGGATCAGAAGCAGGCAGAACAGGGAGGGGGATCGGTGCGGGGGAATTAATTCTGTAAGTGTCCCTCCATCCGACCACAATGATTCCCTCTGCTGTCCGGGCCCCCCTGTTTGCCCGGGCCCCCTACAGGAGGGCTGGTGGTCCCCCCCCCCCCCTATCAGCGACCCTGCCTGAACCTATTCTATGAGGGAAAAAAAACTGTTTTTTATTAATCTGGATGGAGATTGGCGCGTAAAAGCGGCTCTTCATTAACATCTAATAAGGGGATATTTGCCAGACATGAGAATGAATGGTAACAGCATCTGGTGCAGTGTTGCCACGGCAAGGATTTTGGTGGATCAACGAGATTTTGTTTCACTCTCTCTCTTCATCACTTTAAAGCGGGATTCCACCCGAAATTTATTTTTTATTTTTTTAAAGTCAGCAGCTACAAACACTGTAGCTGCTGACTTTTAATAAGGACACTTACCTACTCGCCCGCGATGATGGCCCCCCCAATGCCGATCCCTCGATCACTGCAAGTCCAGGTGCCATCCTTCTCACTAAGGGAGATAGGCAGTGAAGCCTTTACGGCTTCACTGCCCGTTTCCTACTGCGCATGCGCGAGTTTCACGCCGACTTGTGAATGGGCGGCTGCTCTCTGGGATTACACACAGTTCCCAGAAGGCAGCACAACCGCTATTTCGGGTGAGTAATATTTTTTTTTTTTTCAATAGTTTTTTTTTTCAAGTTTTCAATTTTTTTGCTGCATTTTGGTGTATTTTTTTTTCTCAGGGTGGAACTCCACTTTAAGTTGGACTGTATTTCCATATTGATTTGCATATGTTGCATATACCGTATATACCCGTATAAAACTTATTGACTCAAGTATAAGCCTAGGGGGGGGGGAAATGTGCCCATTGCCACCTCACTGTGCCAATTGCCCAACCTTACTGTGCCCATGTGCCCATTGCCATCTCACCGTGCCACCTCACTGTGCCCATTGCCACCTCACTGTGCCACCTTACTGTGTCCATTGCCATCTCACTGTGCCACCTCACTGTGCCCATTGCCACCTCACTGTGCCCATTGCCACCTCACTGTGCCACCTTACTGTGTCCATTGCCATCTCACTGTGCCACCTCACTGTGCCCATTGCCACCTCACTGTGCCACCTTACTGTGTCCATTGCCATCTCACTGTGCCACCTCACTGTGCCCATTGCCACCTCACTGTGCCACCTTACTGTGTCCATTGCCATCTCACTGTGCCACCTCACTGTGCCCATTGCCACCTCACTGTGCCCATTGCCACCTCACTGTGTCCATTGCAGCCTCCCTGTGCCCGAGTCAGTCAGTGTACCTGAAAATCTTCTTATTCCGCGGCCGGCGTCCATTGTTTAAATCTTGCGGCTTTCTTCTGGTCCCTTCCGTGATAGGCGTTTCCAGCAAACACTGTGTTGAGTGTTCCGCCTATCACGGAGATCCTCTCATTCTCGGACTCCGTTTCCCCGCAGGCACTGTGTTCAGTGTTCCGCCTATCACGGACGTCAGACAAGAGAACGTCCATGATAGGCGGAACACTCGACACAGTGTTTGCTGGAAATGCCTATCGCAGAAGGGACCAGAAGAAAGCCGCGAGATTTAAACAATGGACGCCGGCCGCAGAATAAGAAGATTTTCAGGTACTGACTCGAGTATAAGCCGAGGGGTATACTTTCAGCCCTAAAAAAAGGGCTGAAAAACTCGGCTTATACTCGAGTATATACGGTATATATTTTTTATCTATTTTTTTGGATATGTCATATGGACACTTTTAATTATGTATGGGTGTTTTATGTTGATCATTTCACAATGCTAATATTTAGGAGATTTGTAGATTAATTTAGTGCGCCATTGTGGAATTATTTATCCCGCTCTCTCTTTTTTACGTTGACTTTTGTGTCACCTCATTTGCATGTTTATTGAATATTAAGTAGCAGCACAAACAGGTTGTTTTTTTTTTTCATTGGCGCAATGCCCACACATATAAGTACCAGGACAGGGTCATCCCGGGGCCCAGGGCAAGAATACTAAATTGCGCCCCAACTCCCCTCTGTTAACCACTTCAGCCCCGGAAGAATTTACCCCCGTTCCTGACCAGAGCACTTTTTTGCGATTCGGCGCTGCGTCGCTTTAACTGACAATTGCGCGGTCGTGCAAACAAAATTTACATCCTTTTTTTTCCCCACAAATAGAGCTTTCTATTGGTGGTATTTGATAACCTCTGTGTTTTTTATTTTTTGCGCTATAAACAAAAAAATAGCGACAATTTTGAAAAAAAATGCATTATTTTTTACTTTTTGCTATAATAAATATCCCCAAAAAATATATAAAAAATATATATTTTTCCCCAGTTTAGGCCGATACGTATTCTTTACTATTTATTTACTAATAATGGAGGCGATCTGCGATTTTTATCGTGACTGCGACATTATGACACATCGGTCACTTTTGACACTATTTTGGGACCATTTATACAGTGATCAGTGCTATAAAAATGCCCTTATTACTGTGTAAATGACACTGGCAGTGAAGGGGTTAACCACTAGGGGCGAGGAAGGGGTTAAGTGTGTCCTAGGGAGTGATTCTAACTGTGTGGGGGCGTGGCTACCAGTGACACAACACTGATCGCCGCTCCTGATCACAGGGAGCAGTAGATTACTGTCCTGTCACTAGGCAGAACAGGGAAATGCCTTGTTTACATAGACATGTGCAATTCGTTTAGTTTCTAATTCGTTTTTCACAAATTTAGAGAAATTTGTTAATTCCGAAATCTCCGAATTTCCGAATTTTCGGATTTTCGGATTTCCGAAAATTCGAATTTACGAATTTCCGAATTTTCGAATTTTTCAATTTACGATTTGTCGGATTTCCGAATTTTCGAATTTCCGAATTTTGGAAATTCGGATTTTCGAATTCTCGAATTTCCAAAATTCGGAATTTTCGAAATTCGGAATTTCGGAAATTCCGAATTTCGGAAATTCGAGAATTCGAAAATCCGAATTTCCAAAATTCGGAAATTCGAAAATTCGGAAATCTGGAAAGTTGAATTTCCGAATTCCGAAATCATTTTTTTTTTTGCTTTTTTTGCTTTTTTCAGAAATTCAAAAAATACATTTTTTTCCGCTTTCGTTTCATTCGTTTTTTTGGAAATTCGAAAATCCGGAATTCGAAAATTCGTAATTCGGAAATTCGGAATTACGAATTTCCGAATTACGAATTTTCAGAATTTCCGAAAAAAGCAAAAAAACTAAAAAAAACAAATTTTTCGAATTTCCCGAATTTCGCAGAATGGCGTTTCGCCTATATTTACAGTACAAGGCAGATTGCCGTTCTGACAGGGGAGAACATGGAGATCTTGTGTTCATGCCAAGCAGGAAGACCGATCCTTGTGTTCCCCCAGTCAGACCATCCCCCACACAGTTAGCAAGCACCCCCTAGGGAAACACTTAACCCTTTGATTGCCCCTGGTGTTAAACCTTTCACTGCCAGTGTCATTAGTACAGTGACAGTGCATATTTTTAGCACTGATCACTGTAATGATGTCACTGGTTCCCAAAGAAGTGTCAGTTAGGTGTTCGATTTGTCCGCCCCAATGTCACGGCCCTGCTAAAAATCGCTGATGGCCGCCATTACTAGTAAAAACATATAAACAAATTAAAATCCCATAAACATATACCACAGTTTGTAGACGCTAAAATGTTCACATTATTGGGATTTTTTCGACCAAAAACATGTAGCAGAATACATATTGGCCTTAATTGATGAAGAAATTCGATTTTTTACATTTTTTTATTGGATGTGTTTTATAGCATTTTCACTTAGGGGTGTACTCACTTTTGTTGCCAGCGGTTTTAGACATTAAAGCGGAGTTCCGCCTGGGTAAAAAATGTTTTTTAAGTCAGTAGCTACAAATACTGGAGCTGCTGACTTTTAATATATGGACACTTACCTGTCCAGGGAGCCCGCGATGTCAGCACCCAAAGTTTCCTGCTGCGCATGCGCGGGCCACACTGCGCTTTCTGAACGGTCCCTGCTGTCTTCTGGGACCTGTGGGTCTCCCAGAAGGCAACGGGGGGGGGGGGATGGGTGTGGTTTATGCAGAATAGTGGGTGTGACTTAAATGGGCGTGGCTCATAAGGGTGTGTGGTTAGAGTCTGAGATGAATGAGGGATGGAGGGAGAAAGAAAGAAAGGGGGAGAGAAAGAAAGAAAGAAAGAAAGAGAAAAAGAGATAAAGAGATAGAAAGAGGGATGGAGGGACAGCAGGCCCAGATCCTACACCACAATAGAAATATGTTTATTCCAGAAAGTTTAACAAATCAGCAGATAAAGATACTCCAAACACCTGGTGTTAGCGCTTCAATCATTCCGGCACCATGGTTGTTATGGTGTCAGGATGATTAAAGCGCATTATTTTTATTATTACATTGTAATATAGAATGAAATTATTCAACTCACTATAATGCTGAATCGGTGGAAGCCCTGAGCGTGTCACCTGCCACCAGATGCCATCAGGCATCCCCAGCAGAGTCCCTCCTTACATTAGATGTCCCCAGCAGAGTCCCTCCTTACATCAGGCATCCCCAACGGAGCCCCTTCTTACATCAGTGTCCCCAGCAGAGTCCCTCCTTACATCAGGCATCCCCAACGGAGCCCCTTCTTACATCAGTGTCTCCAGCGCAGCCCCTCCATACATCTGGTGTCCCCAGCAGAGTCCCTCCTTACATCAGTGTCCCCAGCGGAGCTCCTCCTTACATCAGATGTTCCCAGCGGAGCCCCTCCTTACATCAGATGTTCCCAGCGGAACTCCTTCCTTACATCTGGTGTCCCCAGCGGAGCCCCTCCTTACATCAGATGTCCCCAGCGGAACTCCTTCCTTACATCTGGTGTCCCCAGCGGAGCCCCTCCTTACATCAGATGTCCCCAGCGGAGCCCCTCCTTACATCAGATGTTCCCAGCGGAACTCCTTCCTTACATCTGGTGTCCCCAACGGAGCCCCTCCTTACATCAGATGTCCCCAGCGGAGCCCCTCCTTACATCTGGTGTCCCCAGCGGAGCCCCTCCTTACATCTGGCGTCCCCAGCGGAGCCCCTCCTTACTTCTGGCGTCCCCAGCGGAGCCCCTCCTTACATCAGTGTCCCCAGCGGAGCCCCTTCATGCATCAATGTCCCCAGCGGAGCCCCTCCTTACTACAGTGTCCCCAGCGGAGCTCCTCCTTACATCAGTGTCCCCAGCGGAGCCCCTCCTTACTTCTGTTGTCCCCAGCGGAGCCCCTCCTTACATCAGATGTACCCAGCGGAGCCCCTCCTTACATCAGTGTCCCCAGCGGAGCCCCTTCATACATCAATGTCCCCAGCGGAGCCCCTCCTTACATCAGTGTCCCCAGCGGAGCCCCTTCATACATCAGTGTCCCCAGCGGAGCTCCTCCTTACATCAGTGTCCCCAGCGGAGCCCCTTCATACATCAATGTCCCCAGCGGAGCCCCTTCATACATCAGTGTCCCCAGCGGAGCCCCTCCTTACATCAGTGTCCCCAGCGGAGCCCCTTCATACATCAATGTCCCCAGCGGAGCCCCTCCATACATCAGTGTCCCCAGCGGAGCCCCTCCTTACATCAGATGTTCCCAGCGGAACTCCTTCCTTACATCTGGTGTCCCCAGCGGAGCCCCTCCTTACATCAAATGTCCCCAGCGGAGCCCCTCCTTACATCTGGTGTCCCCAGCGGAGCCCCTCCTTACATCTGGCGTCCCCAGCGGAGCCCCTCCTTACTTCTGGCGTCCCCAGCGGAGCCCCTCCTTACATCAGTGTCCCCAGGGGAGCCCCTCCTTACATCAATGTCCCCAGTGGAGCCCCTCCTTACTTCAGTGTCCCCAGCGGAGCTCCTCCTTACATCAGTGTCCCCAGCGGAGCCCCTCCTTACTTCTGTTGTCCCCAGCGGAGCCCCTCTTTACATCAGATGTACCCAGCGGAGCCCCTCCTTACATCAGTGTCCCCAGCGGAGCCCCTTCATACATCAATGTCCCCAGCGGAGCTCCTACTTACTTCAGTGTCCCCAGCGGAGCTCCTCCTTACATCAGTGTCCCCAGCGGAGCTCCTCCTTACATCAGTGTCCCTAGCGGAGCCCCTCCTTACTTCTGTTGTCCCCAGAGGAGCCCCTCCTTACATCAGATGTACCCAGCGGAGCCCCTCCTTACATCAGTGTCCCCAGCGGAGCCCCTTCATACATCAATGTCCCCAGCGGAGCTCCTACTTACTTCAGTGTCCCCAGCGGAGCCCCTCCTTACATCAGTGTCCCCAGCGGAGCCCCTTCATACATCAATGTCCCCAGCGGAGCTCCTACTTACTTCAGTGTCCCCAGCGGAGCCCCTCCTTACATCAGTGTCCCCAGCGGAGCCCCTCCTTACATCAGATGTACCCAGCGGAGCCCCTCCTTACATTAGTGTCCCCAGCGGAGCCACTCCTTACATCAGTGTCCCCAGCGCAGCCCCTCCATACATCAGTGTCCCCAGTGCAGCAGAGCCCTCCTTTACATCTATGTTGTGCAGCAGAGCCCTCCTTTACATCTATGTTGTGCAGCAGAGCCCTCCTTTACATCTGTGTTGTGCAGCAGAGCCCTCCTTTACATCTGTGTTGTGCAGCAGAGCCCTCCTTTACTTCTGTGTTGTGCAGCAGAGCCCTCCTTTACATCTGTGTTGTGCAGCAGAGCCCTTCTTTACATCTGTGTTGTGCAGCAGAGCCCTCCTTTACATCTGTGTTGTGCAGCAGAGCCCTCCTTTACATCTGTGTTGTGCAGCAGAGCCCTCCTTTACATCTGTGCTGTGCAGCAGAGCCCTCCTTTACATCTGTGTTGTGCAGCAGAGCCCTCCTTTACTTCTGTGTTGTGCAGCAGAGCCCTCCTTTACATCTGTGTTGTGCAGCAGAGCCCTTCTTTACATCTGTGTTGTGCAGCAGAGCCCTCCTTTACATCTGTGTTGTGCAGCAGAGCCCTCCTTTACATCTGTGTTGTGCAGCAGAGCCCTCCTTTACTTCTGTGTTGTGCAGCAGAGCCCTCCTTTACATCTGTGTTGTGCAGCAGAGCCCTCCTTTACATCTGTGTTGTGCAGCAGAGCCTTCCTTTACATCTGTGTCCCCAGCGCAGCAGAGCCCTCCTTGTCCCCAGCAGCGGCGATCATCTCCCTTATGTACAGCGGCAGCTACACAGTTCCCGGCTTCCACGTGTGTTCAGTGGAGAGAGGAGGGGCCTCCAAGCGATCCGTGCAGCCAATAGGCTTCAGTGTACAAGAGAATACTTGTACACTGAAGAGAGAAGCCGATTGGCTGCCCCTCCTCTCTCCACTGAACACAAGGGGAGATGTACTGGCAGAGGCAACGGCGGCCATTTTTTGTAGCCCGTTTTTTCCTAAAACATTCCCGATTTTCCCGGGAAATTAATCGGGACGAGCTCCGATCGGGACGAGGGTCCCAAATAGGGATTGTCCCGGGAAAATCGGGACTGTTGGCAACTATGGTGTAGGCTCCATCGGTCATTTGCTGTCGGAATTTCCGACAACAAATGTTTGAGAGCTGGTTCTCTCTTTTTCCGACAACAAAAGTTCGGATCGTGTATATCCATTTCCGACGCACAAAAAATCCTACGCATGCTCGGAATCAATTCAACGCATGCTTGGAATCATTGTACTTCATTTTTCTCGGCTCGTCGTAGTGTTGTACGTCACCGCGTTCTCGACGATCGGAATTTCCCAGCAACATTTGTGTGACCGTGTGTATGCAAGACAAGTTTGAGTCAACGTCCGTCGGAAAAAAAAAACACGGTTTTGTTGTCGGAAATTCCGATCGTGTGTACGCGGCATTACAATACAAACTGCACACAGGAATATAATTACCATAGCTAAACAACAACCAACATATACTAGAAACATTAGGTTGATTAAACAACTAGCCACTAGGGATGAGCTTCGTGTTCGAGTCGAACATACGTTCGACTCAAACATCGGCTGTTCGATCGTTCGACGAAGATCGAACGATTTGGGCCGTTCGCGCCAAATTCGAGTGACGCGAACGGCCCACAATGCACTACGCCATCGCAGTGTCATCCAGGCGCTGTGATTGGCCAAGCATGCACTGTGACCCCGCATGCTTGGCCAATCACAGCGCCGGCAGCGAGGAGAGCAATGATTGGCCACAGGCAGGATGCCTGTGGCCAATTATTGCTGAGGGTGTTTAGTACACGCCCCACACTATAAAAGGCCGCCAGCACGGCGGCCTAGTGTAGTGTGTTCCGGAGCAGGGAAAGACAAGCATAGGCAGGGACAGTGACTTTTATTTCTTTCTTGCTTAACCTGGATTCCTTTAGTTTAGGGAAAGAGAAGGATAGGTAGGGAGAGTGTCAGTGTGTTTTGTGCTTGTGCTATATTGTGCTTAAAAAAAACATTTTTTCTAGGGACAGAAAACTGTAGGTAGGGAGAGTGTGTCAGTTTCTTTCACTGTCAAAGTCCTTGTTTCCAGGGACCTGGAAGGACAGTGAGTGAATTCTCCTTGTGCTAAATTGTGCTTAAAAAAAACATTTTTTCTAGGGACAGAAAACTGTAGGTAGGGAGAGTGTGTCAGTTTCTTTCACTGTCAAAGTCCTTGTTTCCAGGGACCTGGAAGGACAGTGAGTGAATTCTCCTTGTGCTAAATTGTGCTTAAAAAAAACATTTTTTCTAGGGACAGAAAACTGTAGGTAGGGAGAGTGTGTCAGTTTCTTTCACTGTCAAAGTCCTTGTTTCCAGGGACCTGGAAGGACAGTGAGTGAATTCTCCTTGTGCTAAATTGTGCTTAAAAAAAACATTTTTTCTAGGGACAGAAAACTGTAGGTAGGGAGAGTGTGTCAGTTTCTTTCACTGTCAAAGTCCTTGTTTCCAGGGACCTGGAAGGACAGTGAGTGAATTCTCCTTGTGCTAAATTGTGCTTAAAAAAAACATTTTTTCTAGGGACAGAAAACTGTAGGTAGGGAGAGTGTGTCAGTTTCTTTCACTGTCAAAGTCCTTGTTTCCAGGGACCTGGAAGGACAGTGAGTGAATTCTCCTTGTGCTAAATTGTGCTTAAAAAAAACATTTTTTCTAGGGACAGAAAACTGTAGGTAGGGAGAGTGTGTCAGTTTCTTTCACTGTCAAAGTCCTTGTTTCCAGGGACCTGGAAGGACAGTGAGTGAATTCTCCTTGTGCTAAATTGTGCTTAAAAAAAACATTTTTTCTAGGGACAGAAAACTGTAGGTAGGGAGAGTGTGTCAGTTTCTTTCACTGTCAAAGTCCTTGTTTCCAGGGACCTGGAAGGACAGTGAGTGAATTCTCCTTGTGCTAAATTGTGCTTAAAAAAAACATTTTTTCTAGGGACAGAAAACTGTAGGTAGGGAGAGTGTGTCAGTTTCTTTCACTGTCAAAGTCCTTGTTTCCAGGGACCTGGAAGGACAGTGAGTGAATTCTCCTTGTGCTAAATTGTGCTTAAAAAAAACATTTTTTCTAGGGACAGAAAACTGTAGGTAGGGAGAGTATGTCAGTTTCTTTCACTGTCAAAGTCCTTGTTTCCAGGGACCTGGAAGGACAGTGAGTGAATTCTCCTTGTGCTAAATTGTGCTTAAAAAAAACATTTTTTCTAGGGACAGAAAACTGTAGGTAGGGACAGTGTGTCAGTTTCTTTCACTGTCAAAGTCCTTGTTTCAAGGGACAGAGAAGGACACCTGAAGGTAGCCCTTATTGCTTTTTTCCCATCTCCCTGCAGGCCATCTATTAGAATGTCTGGAAGGCAAACAAGGAGAGGCAGACAGTCAGGAGGCAATAAAAGAGGGCAAGCAGGCTCTGTGTCTGGGGGCAACAGTGCTGGTCGTGGACGCGGTGCATTGTCATCAGCACATGGCCATGGGACACGCTTGTCCTTCTTTTCGGCAGCTGGACATGTTGAGCCACATCATGCCGAAGACTTGGTAGAGTGGATGACCAAGCCCTCCTCCTCCTCCTCATCCTCTCTCACCCAGGCTCAGGGTACTGGAAAAGCAGCTGCCAAAGCGTCCTCTTCCCTGGTATCAATGTCAGACTCATCATCAGCCACTCCTTCCCTAGACCCACCATGTCCTCCTCCTGAGGAGTCCCCCGAACTGTTTCAGCACAGTGTTGGGTACATGCTCCAGGAGGATGCCCAGCGTTTCGAAGGGTCTGATGATGAAACCCAGCTAGAGGAAGGCAGTAGCGTGAGAGCAGACAGAGGGGATGCTCAAGAAGGACACCAATCTGGCAGTCATGTTCCAGCAGCTGCAGCATACTGCCAGATTGGCTCCAGTGATGAGGAGGGAGGTGATGATGAGGTCACTGACTCCACGTGGGTGCCTAATAGGAGAGAGGAGGAGGAGGAGGATGAGGAGGAGGCACATCTCCAACGAGGCAGGATGCCCTTTGGTGGCCAGCGTAAGGGCAGTACACCGACGGAATCACACCGCAGAGCTCCGCCTGTGCAGGGCGCTGCCTCTGCCCGTCATTCAAAAAGTTCTTTGGTGTGGGCCTTTTTTGAGGCTAGTGCATCAGATCGCACAGCTGCTGTTTGCAACATATGTCTCAAGCGTATATCGCGTGGCCAAAACATCAGCCGCTTGGGTACCACATGCCTGACCAGACATATGTTGACCTGCCATGCAGCTCGTTGGCAAGCCTACCTCAAAGACCCACACCAAAGAACAAAGCGGACCTCTCCTTGCACCGCATCAGCTGGGATCTCCAACCCCACTATAACTTCAGTCCTCTCTGAAACATGCACTGAGAGGAATGAAGGTGTAGAATTAGGTGTGTCACAGCCAAGTACTTGCGGCCACTCTGCTAGCAGTACACCGACGTCCGATTCTAGCAGGCAAATTTCCCTGCCCCAGCTGCTGGACCGTCGAAAGAAGTTCACTCCCAGCCATCCACATGCCCAGCGGTTGAATGCTAGCTTGGCTAAATTGCTAGCGCTTCAACTGCTGCCTTTTCAGTTGGTAGACTCGGCCCCCTTCCGTGAGTTTGTGCAATGTGCGGTTCGTCAGTGGCAGGTTCCCAAACGCCACTTTTTCTCACGGAAGGCTATTCCGGCTCTCTACCGGCATGTGGAAGGCAATGTCTTGGCCTCGCTGGACAGGGCGGTCAGCGGTAAGGTGCATATTACCGCTGACTCATGGTCCAGCAGGCATGGACAGGGACGTTACCTTTCTTTCACGGCCCATTGGGTCACTCTTTTGGCAGCTGGGAAGGATGCAGGACAAGGTGCAGTAGTGTTGGAGGTTGTCCCACCGCCACGCCTCCAAAATGCTACTACTGGTTGTGACACACCTCTCTCCTCCACCCCCTCCTCTTCTTCTTCCTCCATGGCCTCTTCCTGTGGTTTGTCCTATGAACCAGCGGTGCTCCGTAGCCGTTCACGGGGCTACGCAAGTACGCAGGCAAAAAGATGCCATGCCGTGCTTGCGCTGGTGTGTTTGGGGGACAGAAGCCACACTGGGGCAGAGGTCCTGTCTGCTCTGCAGGGCCAGGCCGAGAGGTGGTTGACGCCACGCCAGCTTAAGCCAGGAATGGTGGTTTGCGACAATGGCACCAACCTCCTCTCCGCCCTCCGACAGGGACAACTGACCCATGTGCCCTGTGTGGCTCACGTCCTTAACCTGGTGGTGCAGCGGTTCTTGGGCAGGTACCCGGGCTTACAGGATGTCCTGAGGCAGGCCAGGAAAGTCTGTGTGCATTTCCGCAGATCTTATAATGCCAGTGCTCGCCTGGCTGAGCTGCAAAAGGAGTTGAACCTGCCCAAGAACCGCCTTATATGTGACATGCCCACCAGGTGGAACTCAACGTTGGCCATGCTGCAGCGGCTGCACACGCAGCAGAGGGCCATCAATGAGTACCTGTGCGACTACGGCACCAGGACAGGGTCAGGGGAGCTTGGTTTTTTTTCTCCACGCCAGTGGGGCATGATCAGGGATGCATGCACTGTCCTGGCATCATTTGAGGAGGCCACGAGGATGGTGAGCAGTGACAGTGCATGCATCAGTGACACTGTACCTCTTGTCCACCTGTTGGAGCACACGCTGCGTGGAATAATGGACAGGGCACTTGAGGCAGAACAGAGGCAGGAAGAGGAGGACTTCCTTGCCTCTCAAGGCCCCCTTTACCCAGACAGTGTTCCTTCTGTCCCACCCATCGCACAGGAAGAGGAGGAGTAGGAGGAGGAGGAGGAGGAGGAGGATTGTGTCAGCATGGAGGTGGAGGCTGGCACTCAGCATCATCAGCAGCAGTCTTTTAGGGATGATTTACAGTCCCAAGAAACCAGTGGACTTGTACGTGGCTGGGAGGAGGTGGCTGCGGATCATGTCGTCCTTAGTGACCCAGAGGACTCCGGACCGAATGCCTCAGCAAACCTACGCTGCATGGCCTCCCTGATCCTGCAAAGTCTGCGGAAGGATCCTCGTATTCTTCGGATCAAGGAGAGGGACCATTACTGGCTGGCCACTCTCCTTGATCCACGGTACAAGGGTAAGGTTGCGGACCTTATGTTACCGTCGCAGAGGGAGCAGAGGATGAGACAACTCCGGGAGGCCTTGCAGAAAGGTCTGTGCAACGCGTTCCCAGAGACTGGGAGGTTACAAACTCCTGGTCCTGGACAACGAGTTGCTGAGGCTTCGGCCAGTCAAAGAAGGAGCGGTGGGGAAGGTGGCCGTCTGACCGATGCGTTCAGACAATTCTTTAGTCCGCAGCCCCAAAGTATGATCGGTTCCAGCAACCATCGCCAGCGTCTGATAAACATGGTGCAGGAATATCTAGGGGCAAGGTCAGACTTGGACACCTTCCCCACCGAAAATCCTCTGGCTTACTGGGTCTTGAGGATGGATCACTGGCCAGAGCTTGCACAGTATGCAATTGAGCTACTGGCCTGTCCTGCATCCAGCGTTCTTTCGGAACGCACATTCAGTGCTGCTGGAGGATTTGTCACGGATCACAGGGTGCGCCTGTCCACCGACTCGGTTGATCGACTGACTTTCATCAAGATGAACCAGTCTTGGATCACCACCAGCTACCACACACCTGATGCTGATATAACAGACTAATTGATTTTAACATGTCACATCCCTTCAAGACTGATGCTGATGCTGAGTGCCTGTGCTGTTATGTTGACTGGCTATCCTCCTCCTCCGAGTCCTCAATGATACGATTGATGATGATAGCTTGGAAGATCATTTTTGTTTATGGGTGCCGCCACCAGTGGCTAAGGCCCAATTTTTCAGCCCCTGTTTTACAGGGGCGTGTAATTACAATTTTTTTAGCAATAATTTGCCATAGGGCTCATTGCTGTGCTCCAAGTACAGTATCTGTGAGGGGTTGGAGTGTTGTGGCACCAGTGCCTAAGGCCCAATTTTTCAGCCCCTGTTTAACAGGGGCGTGTCATTACAATTTTTGAAGCAATACTTTGCAACAGGGCTCATTGCTGTGCTCCAAGTACAGTATCTGTGAGGGGTTGTAGTGTTGTGCCACCAGTGCCTAAGGCCCAATTTTTCAGCCCCTGTTCAACAGGGGCATGCAATTACAATTCTTGATCTAATAATTCACAGCAGGGTCCATTGCTGCACCCACCAAGAGTAACTCTGAGGGCTTACAGTCTTGTGGCAACGCCACCACCACCACCACCACGAAAGGCCCAATTTTTCAGCCCCTGTTCAAAAGGGGCATGTAATTACAATTCTTGATCTAATAATTCACAGCAGGGCCCATTGCTGCACCCACCAAGAGTAACTGTCAGGGCTTACAGTGTTGTGGCACCAGCACCACCATCAAAGCCCCAATTTTTACTACCACTGTTCAACAATTATATGTAATTAAAATTCCTGATATAATAGTTGACAGCAGGGCGTTCCAGCACCAACCAAGAGTAACTGAGTGCTTACAGTGTTGTGCCAACACCAACAACTAAGGGGCCTATTTCTGCAGAGTATATACGGCAGGTCCCTACTTTCAAACATCCAACTTACAAACGACTCCTACTTGCAAACGAAAGAAGACAACAGGAAGTGAGAGGAAATCTACCCCTAGAAAGGAAAATTCTCTCCTGTAAGAATAAATATGGGAGAAAGGGGTCTCATCTGTACTGATGCTTTATCAGCAATCCTTGTTTCAAGAAAAACACCACATTTCAAAAACAGTTGTCATTGGGACGGAAAGTGAGGTGAAATGTTCTGAACAGGGGCACAGACAGCAAAACAAATGTTACAGGGGTGATAACCCTTACCTATGTTTCCCAAAAAGTTTAAAAATAGATTTTTGGGCTGGAGCTACACTTCAACAATGTACCTGTTCAAAATTACAAACAGATTCTACATAAGAACAAACCTACAGTCCCTGTCTTGTATGCACCGCCTGTATACGGCTGTTCAGAGTATATAGGGCCTTTTTTATTTTATGTGCGGGGTTCCCCTTAATATCCATACAAGACCCAAAGGGGCTGGTAATGGGCTGGGGTAGGGGGGGGGGGGGGGGTCATGGGGTAGCTATGCCATTTTTCTTAAAGAATTTCATCCATATTACCGGGACCAGACATTACATTAAAGCCGCAAGCAGTTTTAAATGGCTTTTTTTTCCTTTAGAAGTGTCATTTTGTGCAGGGACAGTTCTAAACACGGGAAACACGTGGCACTTCACAGGCATACTTTAGACACCCCCCAGGTACGATATTTAAAGGAATATTTGACTTTTTTTTTTTCACTTTATGCATCATTAAAATGACTGCTCCCGAAAAACGACCGTTTTTAAAACTTCTTTTTGCATTGATACATGTCCCCTGGTGCAGAACCCGGGTTCCCAAACCCTATTTATGACAATAACATGCATAATAGTTGTTATAATTAGCACTTTAGAATTCGAACGTTCGCATCCATTGTATTTAATAGGGTTCTAATGTTCGTTCGAACTTTCGGTCCGTTCGCGGGTTCTGGTGCGAACCGAACCCGGGGGTGTTCGGCTCATCACTACTAGCCACCAAGACAATGTTGTGATTATTCAGATATCCCACTCCAAGTCAGACTTTCCGTCCCCAAGACGAAAACATATTGGGGGGGCACACCATACAATGCGTTTAAATTCAAGATGGTGCTGCTATAAGACCAAAAGACAGTACAAAACAGATTATAGCGCACACATTCAAGAATGACATTTATCCTGCAAGGCTAGTTAAAAACATCTGAACATATACATAAAAATATATACGGGGGGTTTGGTCACACTATATGGTCATATAGTGCTAAGCCCACAAACTGCGACAAAGTACCCCGAATTTCGTGGGTCCTACCCTAGTAATAGAATGAAAGAACCTGCGTCTCAACCATGGGAGCTAAATTTTGTACTGTTTTTTCCGTCCCCAAGGTCACCACAATAGTTTGCTAGCAGACATACAGAACAATAGGTGAGTTCATTAGCACAATAAACACATAACAATAGTGATAGTAGGCAACAGACTATAGCAGGATACCTACTTACCTACTTACAAGAAACACATTATGGCAGGGGACCCCAGTGGTTTGAGCGGATTACATTAACATCTACAGTCATTGCTGTTTTGAGGCATAGAGGCCCCAAATATGGATATGGAACCTCCAGTTCCCAGAGTCTGCGTGTTTTGGGGAGACATGAACTTGAATCAGAAACAAGACCACTCCACGGAACCCCCAAGGTATACACCTCCCAAAGAGTAGTGTGCCCTTACATGCCAGGGCCCATAGTCAGTAGGCAAGAGGCTAGCTTGCAGTCCCCTCCAAAAGCCTCTGTCCTGGGTGAGTCTGTCACAATGACCTTTTAACCGAATGGTACATCCCCTGAAAAAGCCCAGCGGGTGAAACATGTTGGGATTCACCATTGTAACACCGCTATGGACCAAAGAACTATAGGATATGGGTCATATTTGCACTTGATTTTATATGGATATATTGTTTTAACCAAATTTTTCAATAAATATTGTAATTTTTATTGAGATTTCTAGAGTTGTTATGCTGCACATGAAAAGTCCCAAGGAACCCTCTTTTTTCTCTAAATCGCCTTGAGGCGATTTAGTTCGCATTTGTAGCGCTATACAAGTTATTCACTCACTCACTCACTCACTCATTTCTACCAATAAGTGAAAGGATGTGGTGCTTTACTTAGATGATGACATACCCACACTAACCTCTATACATTGATCATACTCTCAGCTAGGGATGAGCTTCGAGTTCGAGTCGAACTCATGTTCGACTCGAACATTGCCTGTTCGCCCGTTCGGCGAACAGCGAACATTTTGGGGTGTTCGCGGCAAATTCGAAAAGCCGTGGAAAACACCCGTAAAAATCTATGGGAGAAATCTAAAGTGCTAATTATAAAGGCTTATACGCAAGTTATTGTCATAAAAAGTGTTTGGGGACCCGGGTCCTGCCCCAGGGGACATGTATCAATGCAAAAAAAAGTTTTAAAAACAGGCGTTTTTTCAGGAGCAGCGATTTTAATAATGCTTAAAGTGAAAAAATAAAAGTGAAATATTCCTTTAAATTTCGTACCTGGGGGGTGTGTATAATATTCCTGTAAAGTAGCGCTTGTTTCCCGTGCTTAGAACTGTCCCTGCACAAAGTGTAATTTCTGAAGGAAAAAAAATAATTTAAAATTACTCGCGGCTGTAATGAATTGCCGGTCCCGGCAATACAGAGAAAGGTCCCCCCAAATTCAATTACCAGGCTCTTCAGGTCTCGTATGGATATTAAGGGGAACCCTGTGCCAAATGAAAAAAAAATGGCGTGCGGTTCCCCCCAAATATCCATACCAGGCCCTTCAGGTCTGGTATGGATTTTAAGGGGAACTCCGCACCAAATTTAAAGAAAAAATGTTGTGGGGTTCCCCCCAAAAATCCATACCAGACCCTTATCCTAGCACGCAACCTGGCAGGCCGCAGGAAAAGAGGGGGACGAGAGAGCGCCCCCCTCCTGAACCTTACCAGGCCACATGCCCTCAACATGGAGACAAGGGCCTCATCCCCACAACCCTTGCCTGGTGGTTGTGGGGGTCTGCGGGCGGGGGGCTTATCGGAATCTGGAAGACCCCTTTAACAAAGGCGACCACAAGATCCCGCCCCCCCCTATGTAAATTGGTAAGGGGTACATTGTACCCCTACCATTTCACAAAGAAAGTGTAAAAAATAAAAAATAAAACACACAGACACAGTTGGGATAAGTCCTTTATTAAAAATAAAAAAAATAAAAATAAAAAAAAAGATTCCAGCGGTGGTAATCCATTCTCGATCTCCACTCCAGCGATGTCTCCACTCCAGTGATGTCGGTATCCTGCGATGGATGATCTCTCCAGGCTCCAGCGACGTTGTCCAGCTACGAGGAACAGCACACGGTCCTCTCTTCACCGGAGCGGAGACACCCCGGGAATGATGCGGCTTCAGCCAGTGACAGCTCTTATCTAGCTGAGGGCGGGGCCACCCCTCACGTGACCCGTCCCCCTCTGACGCAAGGGGAAACCCAGGCTTTCCCAGTGACGTGCGGGTGACCCTGCCCCCCTCTGATGCAACGCAGGTTTCCCTTGCATCAGAGGGGGCGGGGTCACCCGCACGTCACTTGGGAAGCCCGGGTTTCCCCTTGTGTCAGAGGGGAACGGGGTCACGTGATGGGTGACCCCGCCCTCAGCTAGATAAGAGCTGTCACTGGCTGAAGCTGCGTCATTCCCAGGGTGTTTCCGCTCCGGTGAAGAGAGGACCGTGTGCTGTTCCTCGTAGCTGGACATCGTGGAGATCGAGAGTGGATTACCACCGCTGGAGTCTTTTTTTTTTATTCTTCTTTTCTTTTTTTTTTTAATAAAGGACTTATCCCAACTGTGTCTGTGTGTTTTTTTTTTTACAATTTTTTACACTTTCTTTGTGAAATGGTAGGGGTACAATATACCCTGTTACCAATTCACATGGGGGGCCGGGATCTGGGGGTCCTCTTTGTTAAAGGGGTCTTCCAGATTCTGATAAGGGTTGTGGGAATGAGGCCCTTGTCACCATCAACATGGGGACATGTTGCTTTGGGGTCCAGACCCCATGTTGAGGGCATGTGGCCTTGTTACGGTTCAGGAGGGACCCCTCTTTTCCTGCGGCCTGCCAGGTTGCGTGCTCGGATAAGGGTCTGGTATGGATTTTTGGGGGGAACCCCACGACATTTTTTTAAAAATTTGGCATGGAGTTCCCCTTAAAATCCATACCAGACCTGAAGGGTCTGGTATGGATATTTGGGGGGAACCTTACGCCATTTTTTTTTATTTGGCGCAGGGTTCCCCTTAATATCCATACCAGACCTGAAGGGCCTGGTAATTGAATTTGGGAGGACCCCCACGCATTTTTTTTTTTATCAATGACTTTCAATGACTTTTCTCTGTATTGCCGGGACCGGCAATTCATTACAGCCGCGAGTACTTTTAAATGACTTTTTTTCCTTCAGAAATGAAATTTTGTGCAGGGACAGTTCTAAGCACGTGAAACAAGCGCTGCTTTACAGGCATACTATACACCCCCCCCCCCCCCCCAGGTATGAAATGTAAAGGAATATTTCACTTTCATTGTTTCACTTTAAGCATTATTAAAATCACTGCTCCCGAAAAAACGTCCGTTTTTAAAACTCATTTTTGCATTGATACATGTCCCCTGGGGCAGGACCCGGGTCCCCAAACCCTTTTTATGACGATAACTTGCATATAAGCCTTTAAAATTAGCACTTTTGATTTTTTATGTTCGTGTCCCATAGACTTTAACGGGGTTCGGATGTTCGAACAAATTTATTGCCTGTTCGCATGTTCTGGGGCGAACCGAACTGGGGGGTGTTCGGCTCATCCCTACTCTCAGCACAGAAACTTTGACCGCTCCCATGAACGCATATTTGGGGTGTGTGGGTGATGAAGCCCACCCTCTTTGCCACCACACATATTTTTATGTGGACAATTAGAGGTTAAAGACAGTTTCTCTACCGTGACCCAACTTGACTACTTGAAACGCCACTCCAAGCGCCCACCTGATGGGCTCTGGTGATCCACTACTAATGTGCCAGGGTCTGTAGTGCCCATCCCAACCTAATGTGCAAAATCTATCGTAAAGACTCCACACCCCTGACACAATACATGGTAGATTGAGATGGAAAGTGGCCCTCAGCCCAGGCTCCTCCCAGGCCATGCCCTCTGATGCATTTTTCCCTGTCCACAGGGCTTAGTCATAGAGGTAGACAACCTTTATGACTAAGTCCTGTGGGCACGGCAAAATACGTCAGTAAAGATGGCCTGGAAAGAGCCTGGGCTGAGGCCGCTTTCCATCTCAGTCTAACACATGGGCTGTCAGGAGTGTGGCATCTTTACATTATATTTTGCACAGCATATTGGGATGGGCACTACAGCCGCCAGCAAGGTCTTATATTTTGCACAGTTTCTTTACTGATATAGACTCCATTCCTCTCTGCAATACACACACATTTCTCCCTGGATCATCCCTTTAAAAACCTGCAAGTAAAGAAAAATACCGGTTCCACCAGAAATTCAGAGAGCTCCTAAATTTCCATTTGGGCTGACAACATAGTTGCTGCACTGAAGTCCCAACCAGCGTTGTCAGCTTTGACTAAAGAAATTCCCTTATCCCCGCCCCTCTCTGTGCATCTATGCATGCATACAGTAATATTTTTCCTGGCAAAACAGTGCTGCTGCCTTAACTCCCAAAAACCTGCCCACACAAAAGGGAAAGGGCTCTTGGGAGATATAGTTCTGGGCGAATGTCAATAGGAACTGACCTTCCCCCACTGGACTAGTGATGGTGCCTGGGGGCCTCTTATGTTAAAGAGGCAATTCCAGATTCCAGTAGGTCCCTCCCCATAAGACCCAAACATCCACCAGGCTAGGGATCTGAGGAGGAGGCTTCTGTCAAAGTATCATCCTCATGTTGAGGGCATGTGGTTCAGGGATGGGCGAAGTAGCCCACTACCTCTCCTGTTCCTAGTCAGCCATGCTGCATGCTTGGACAAGGGTCTGCTATACATTTTTTGGGGGTCCCCCTTAAAATCCATACCAGGTTTCAGGAAAGAAGAAATATGCCCAGGCACTTAGTTATGTGCAGACGGAGAATTTCTGTTAGCCATATCCATAGACAGAGAAATCCTATTAGCAAAACCCATGGACAGAGAATCCCCATTAGCACGAAACGTGCGCATGCGCATTGCCGGCGTACATGCCCACCACTAGAGTGGCACCAAGTGGGCTATATAAACACCTCTGCACTAGGACCTTGCCTTATGGTCTACAGCATTCTGCTACCTGCTAGATCTCCTGTTGCCGTCCTGATCTGTCTGACCATGCTTGTACTCTACCTGAATGGCCCCCTGGCTTTCTCTTCGACCACGTCTCTGCTTGATCCCTCTCTCTATCTGTTTGCCATTGCCAACTCCAGCCTGAACCTAACTACTCTGCTGCCTATTGCTCTGTTCCTGGGGTGCCTGCTAGGGACCAACCCGACTTGCCTGACCCTGCTCTGTATCCAGATATCCTTATACCTGCTGTCTGCTACCTGCCAAGTACCTGCTGTCTGCTACCTGCCAGCCTGCCAACTACCTGCTGTCTGTGAACCACCAGTCTGCCAAGTTCCTGCTGTCTGTGAACTGCCAGCCTGCCAAGTACCTGCTTCCTATGAACCACCAGCCTGCCAAGTACCTGCTATCTGCTACCCAGTGGCATCACTAGGGTTGGTGTCACCTGGTGCGGCAAAACATGGTGTCACCCCCCCTCCTGTCTATCCTGCCCAGCGCCCTCCAGGCAGCGCACAGTCACGAGGCGCACCCCCAAATGACCCCTGTAAATTAAAGTATAGGGTGGTATTGGGCTGGCTGGAGCGATATAGGGCAGGTTGGGGTAATATAGGGCAGGTTGCAGTGGTATAGTGCAGTCTGGGGTGGCATAGGGCAGGTTGGGGTTGTATAGGGAAGGCTGGGGTGGTATAGAGCAGGTTGGGGTGGTATATGGCAGGCTGGGTGGCATTGGGCAGGTTGGGGTTATATAGGGCAGGGTGTGATGGCATAGAGCAGGTTGCAGTGGCATAGGGTAGGTTGGGGTGGTATAGAGCAGGTTGGGGTGGTATAGAGCAGGTTGGGGTGGTATATGGCAGGCTGGGTGGCATTGGGCAGGTTGGGGTTATATAGGGCAGGGTGTGATGGCATAGAGCAGGTTGTGGTGGCATAGGGCAGGTTGGGGTGGTATAGGGAAAGCTGGGGTGGCATAGGGCAGGGTGCGGTGGTATAGAGAAGGCTGGGGTGGCATAGGGCAGGGTGCGGTGGCATAGGGCAGGGTGGGGTGGTATAGGGTAGGCTGGGGTGGCATAGGGCAGGTTGCAGTGGCATAGGGCAGGTTTCGGTGTCATAAGGCAGGTTGCGGTGGCATAAGGCAGGCTGGGGTGGTATGGTGCCAGGTTAGGACTCCATCATGGGGTGCAAGGTGGTCTGCTGCTGCTAGACAAAGCTATAGATTATATATAGATATTATGTAATATAGCTGGTCCATCCACCCCTCCCCCCACCAGTCCAGCTAACTCAACTACTGTGCCTATTATATGTAATATAATATATCTGTGTCCAGCATCACCCCCCCCCCCCCCCCATTATCATCATCAGACCAGCTCAGGGTGGGGGTGTCTCAGTCAGCTAATATAAATTATATAGTCAGTGTTGTCTGTCTGATAATGGGCGGGGGGGGGGGTGATGCTGGATATAGATATATTATATTACATATAATAGGCACAGTAGTTGAGTTAGCTGGACTGGTGGGGGGAGGGGCGGATGGACCAGCTATATTACATAATATCTATATATAATCTATAGCTGTGTCGCAGCAGGCCACCTTGCACCCCCCCCTTCATTATCATACAATACAGGTCAGGGCGCCAGACAGACTGAGTCCTCCTCCCACACTAGCTAGTAGCTCTGCCTCTTACAATGGCAACCGCCCCCCCGCTCCCCACACACACACACACCTACCTCATCTTGTGCTTGTGCTCGGGAGGCGGGCCGGCGGTGGAGACCCCCCCCCCACCTGTTCTGGAGTCTTGACTGGAGAGGAGGAGGGCTGGGCAGCGACCCTCACAGCGTGCAGCCGGAGAAAGTTGTGTGTGACGTCACATCATCACAGTGCAGTGTGATGATGTGACAGGCTGACGCTCTGTAGGGTAGGGAGGGAGGAGGAAGAAGAATAAGGAACCGGAGGACACACACACACCAGGCGCGGCGGCGCTGGAAGTGTTGTTCCAGCCCAGCGGGGTGAAGTTGCTGAATTAAAGTGTCAGCTGTAAAAAAAAAAAGTAAAAAAAAAAAAAAGTCAAAAAAAAAAAAAAAAAATTTTTCTCACCGTCGGAAGGGTGTCACCCCTCTAGCGGGTGTCACCCGGGTGCGGACCGCACCCCCCGCACCCCCCTAGCAACGCCTCTGTTGAGAAGTACAAGTCAGGGTTAGGTTATAAAAAAATATCCAAATCTTTGATGATTCCCTAGGAGCCCCATCAAGTCTATCATAACCAAATGGAAAGAACACGGCACAACAGCAAACCTGCCAAGAGACGGCCGCACACCAAAACTCACAGACCGGGCGAGGAGGGCATTAATCAGAGAGGCGGCACAGAGACCTAAGGTAACCCTGGAGGAGCTGCAGAGTTCCACAGCAGAGACTGGAGTATCTGTACATAGGACGACAATAATCCGTACGCTCCATAGAGTTGGGCTTAATGGCAGAGTGGCCAGAAGAAAGACATTACTTTCAGCAAAAAACAAAATGGCACATTTTGAGTTTGCAAAAAGGCATGTGGGAGACTCCCAGAATATACGGAGGAAGGGGCTCTGGTCTGATGAGACTAAAATTGAACTTTTTGGCCATCAAAGAAAACGCTATGTCTGGCGCAAACCCAACACATCACATTACCCATCGAACACCATCCCCACTGTGAAACATGGTGGTGGCAGCATCATGCTGTGGGGATGTTTTTCAGCAGTCAGGACGGGGAAACTGGTCAGAGTTGAGGGAAAGATGGATGGTGCTAAATACAGGGATATTCTTGAGCAAAACTTGTACCACTCTGTGTGTGATTTGAGGCTAGGACGGAGGTTCAACTTCCAGCAGGACAATGACCCCAAACACACTGCTAAAGCAACACTTGAGTGGTTTAAGGGGAAACATGGAAATGTGTTGGAATGGCCTAGTCAAAGCCCAGACCTCAATCCAATAGGAAATCTGTGGTCAGACTTAAAGATTGCTGTTCACAAGCTCAAACCATCCAACTTGAAGGAGCTGGAGCAGTTTTTCAAGGAAGAGGAATGGAAAAAAATCCCAGTGGTAAGATGTGGGAAGATCATAGAGACTTATCCAAAGCGACTTGGAGCTGTGATAGCCACAAAAGGGGGCTCTACAAAGTATTGACTTTAGGGGGGTGAATAGTTATGCACATTGACTTTTTCTGTTATTTTTTCCTATTTGTTGTTTGCTTTACAATAAAAAAAAAAACATCTTCAAAGTTGTGGGCGTGTTCTGTAAATTAAATTATGCAAATCCTCAAACAATCCATGTTAATTCCAGGTTGTGAGGCAACAAAACACGAAAAATGCCAAGGGGGGTAAATACTTTTGCAAGGCACTGTAGATAAGTCACATTCCGCTTCTCAAGATTCAGCCTGTTCCCCCATAACAATTGGAAGAAACAACTATAAATCCTGATATAGAAGGACTCTGGCAAAATGCAGGGGTGCAGGAATGGAACACTCATTCAACATCATGTATTAGCAGTGTGTGGGGGGGGGGGGGGGGCTCTATTCCAAATCTATGCCCTGGGCATTGGTTTAACCTTCCTGGTACTAATCTTTATTGATCAACCATTAAGGATCTAGCAGGATACCCCAGTTGTTGGAGAAGCACCTTCATGACCCTACAGAGCTCCACAACAACTCACGGGGATCTTGGGAGATGTAGTTCTGGTGGCTTGTCTACATCAAAAGGAACTGACTTAAGGCACCAAGCTGATCCCTGCTCCCGGCAGCTGTCCCCCAAGAGTTTTACAAGCCCGGTGATGATGACATAGGGAATAAAACAATGAGGCAAGGGTGTGGTCTACAGGGGTAGAGGAAGGTTCGGGGTAAATTTAACCACCTCCCACCTGGCCACTGCACATATACGGCCAGGTGGGCTCTTCCTCCTTCTGAGTGGATGTTCAGGAACGTCCCTCAGAAGGAAGGGGATCGCACGCCTGCGTGCCCACGCAGCAGCGCGATCCCGATGCGCTCGTGTCACCCGGACATGGCACATCTCCGATTGGCAGGAGGGCTCTATGATTAGCCCTCCTGATCACATGATGGCTGTGTCCAATCACAGCCGTCATGTGATGTAAATAGAGCGCCGGTTGCTAGGCGATCAGCTCTCCTCTCCTCACACAGAAGTTGTCAGTAGGAGAGGAGAGCTGATCGCTGCAGCCGGCCAGTGATCAGTGAGTATGAGCTGTTTTTTACAGCTTTTTACACACTGATCACCGGCCCAGTGTCCCCACACAGTGTAAACACACACATGTCACCAAAATAGTGTCCCCAAAACGCTTGTCCCCACATAGTAAAAACACCTGTCCCCCCACATATGTAACAGTAAAATCATATGTCCCAGTGATCATCTGCGCACATCTGTACATGATCATCTGCGCACATCTGTACATGATCATCTGCGCACATCTGTACATGATCATCTGCGCACATCTGTACATGATCATCTGCGCACCTCTGTACATGATCATCTGCGCACCTCTGTACATGATCATCTGCTCACCTCTGTACATGATCATCTGCGCACATCTGTACATGATCATCTGCACACCTCTGTACATGATCATCTGCGCACCTCTGTACATGATCATCTGCGCACCTCTGTACATGATCATCTGCGCACATCTGTACATGATCATCTGCGCACATCTGTACATGATCATCTGCACACCTCTGTACATGATCATCTGCGCACATCTGTACATGATCATCTGCGCACCTCTGTACATGATCATCTGCGCACATCTGTACATGATCATCTGCGCACCTCTGTACATGATCATCTGAGCACCTCTGTACATGATCATCTGCACACCTCTGTACATGATCATCTGCGCACATCTGTACATGATCATCTGCGCACCTCTGTACATGATCATCTGCGCACCTCTGTACATGATCATCTGCACACCTCTGTACATGATCATCTGCGCACATCTGTACATGATCATCTGCACACCTCTGTACATGATCATCTGCGCACCTCTGTACATGATCATCTGCGCACCTCTGTACATGATCATCTGCGCACATCTGTACATGATCATCTGCGCACCTCTGTACATGATCATCTGCGCACATCTGTACATGATCATCTGCGCACATCTGTACATGATCATCTGCGCACCTCTGTACATGATCATCTGCGCACCTCTGTACATGATCATCTGCACACCTCTGTACATGATCATCTGCGCACATCTGTACATGATCATCTGCGCACCTCTGTACATGATCATCTGCGCACATCTGTACATGATCATCTGCGCACCTCTGTACATGATCATCTGCGCACATCTGTACATGATCATCTGCGCACCTCTGTACATGATCATCTGCGCACCTCTGTACATGATCATCTGCGCACATCTGTACATGATCATCTGCGCACCTCTGTACATGATCATCTGCGCACCTCTGTACATGATCATCTGCACACCTCTGTACATGATCATCTGCGCACATCTGTACATGATCATCTGCACACCTCTGTACATGATCATCTGCGCACATCTGTACATGATCATCTGCGCACCTCTGTACATGATCATCTGCGCACATCTGTACATGATCATCTGCGCACATCTGTACATGATCATCTGCGCACCTCTGTACATGATCATCTGCGCACCTCTGTACATGATCATCTGCGCACCTCTGTACATGATCATCTGCGCACATCTGTACATGATCATCTGCGCACCTCTGTACATGATCATCTGCGCACCTCTGTACATGATCATCTGCGCACCTCTGTACATGATCATCTGCGCACATCTGTACATGATCATCTGCGCACCTCTGTACATGATCATCTGCGCACCTCTGTACATGATCATCTGCGCACCTCTGTACATGATCATCTGCGCACATCTGTACATGATCATCCGCACACCTCTGTACATGATCATCTGCGCACATCTGTACATGATCATCTGCACACCTCTGTACATGATCATCTGCGCACATCTGTACATGATCATCTGCGCACATCTGTACATGATCATCTGTGCACCTCTGTACATGATCATCTGCGCACCTCTGTACATGATCATCTGCACACCTCTGTACATGATCATCTGCGCACATCTGTACATGATCATCTGCACACCTCTGTACATGATCATCTGTGCACATCTGTACATGATCATCTGCGCACCTCTGTACATGATCATCTGCTCACCTCTGTACATGATCATCTGCGCACATCTGTACATGATCATCTGCGCACCTCTGTACATGATCATCTGCGCACCTCTGTACATGATCATCTGCACACCTCTGTACATGATCATCTGCGCACATCTGTACATGATCATCTGCACACCTCTGTACATGATCATCTGCGCACATCTGTACATGATCATCTGCGCACATCTGTACATGATCATCTGCGCACCTCTGTACATGATCATCTGCGCACCTCTGTACATGATCATCTGCACACCTCTGTACATGATCATCTGCGCACATCTGTACATGATCATCTGCACACCTCTGTACATGATCATCTGCGCACATCTGTACATGATCATCTGCGCACATCTGTCTGTGATCACACAAATCAATTACTATACACTTAACTGGATTTTTTACAGCTTTTTACACACTGATCACCGGCCCAGTGTCCCCACACAGTGTAAACACACACATGTCACCAAAATAGTGTCCCCAAAACGCATGTCCCCACATAGTAAAAACACCTGTCCCCCCACATATGTAACAGTAAAATCATATGTCCCAATGATCATCTGCGCACCTCTGTACATGATCATCTGCGCACATCTGTACACGATCATCTGCGTACATCTGTACACGATCATCTGCGCACATCTGTACACGATCATCTGCGCACATCTGTACATCTGTATGATCTTATTGGATTTCTTTTAAAATAGAAAGTAGAAAATATTGTTTTTTTGTTTTTTTTTAATTCCGCTCTTATTTTCGCTTATATCGCAAAAAATGAAAAAACGGAGTTGTGAATTAGGCTACTTTTACACTGAAGTGCTGGTTGCGCTGGCGATAAAACGCCGCTATTTTTAGCGGCATTTTACCTGTCGTGTTTGCCGCGATTTGCGGGCGCTAGCGGAGCGATATTAACCCCCGCTAGCGGGCGAAAAATGGTTAAACCCGCCCGCAAAAACAACACTTTTTTGTGGGCGTTTTGGAGGCGCTACCCCATTGTTTTCAATGGGCAGGGGCACTATAGGAGCGGTATTTTTACCGCTCCTACCCCGCCTCAAAGATGCGGCTTGCAGGATTTTTTTTACCCTCCTGTCAGCGTACCGCTCCAGTGTGAAAGCCTTCGGGCTATCACACTGGATACAAAGGAGCAGCTTTTTCAGGTCGCATTGCAGGCGCTATTTTTAGCGCAATAGCGCCTGCAAAGCATCTCAGTGTGAAAGCTGCCTAAATACCACCAAAAGAAAGCTCTATTAGTGTGAACAAAATGATAAAAATGTCATTTGGGTACAGCGTAGCATGACCGCGCAATTGTCATTGAAAGTGCGAGAGCGCTGAAAGCTGAAAACTGGCCTGGGCAGGAAGGGGGTTGAAAGTGCCCGGTATTAATGTGGTTAAGTATTGCCAAGGCCTACACTTGAACAAAAATGGAATTAAAAAAAGAAATAAAATTGCCAACAATTATTTTAATCTGTTACTGAAAAAAAAAAAAAGAAGTGCCAATGCAGCCGCAACGCACACAATACACGAGGGCATGCCGGGACTGTATTTCTACAAACAACAAAAGCCAAAATCGCCCGCAGAGACCCAATGTTTCCTCCGATTGTCGCTCTGCCCGTCTCGACCTAGATAATGTGCTCGGGAAATTCACTATCAATCACAAAATTGGACAGAACACTCCAACATTTCCTCCTGGTATATTTCAACCGCGGTGTCACCTTCGATTTGTTTCATTTTATTATCACGGTGACAATGTGCTCTGACAGGGCGCTGTGCGTTTATTATGTGTTAGATCGCCGTAGATTGACTGAGAATGAATACGGGCGCTCTGAAGTTTGGTGCTTGTTTCAAGATTTTTTTTTAGGATATATACCGTATATACTCGAGTATAAGCCGAGTTTTTCAGCACATTTTTTTTTCGTGCTGAAAATGCCCCCCCCCCCCCCCTCGGCTTATACTCCAGTCACCTTTTTGTGCCTAATCTCCCGGCATAGGTGTGCACAGCCTATTGCATTAGGGTGTGCACCCCAAAGCCCAAACACACACTACCAATCGCTCACGGTGTTCATTCAGAAATTGAAGGGGCCGGTAAATTACATATTTACTGGCCCCTTCCCCACTCCTAAAACATCCCAGCAGCAACAGCCGATAGGAGAGGAGGGAAGCTGGCAGCGCTGCGGCGGGAAAGATGGGAGCCAGAGCAGTAGGGGGAATCTGTGCTGCTCAGGGTGATTAGGGTGTGCCTGGGCACACCCGGCACACCCTGTGCACACGCCTATGTCTCCCGGACTTTGGGGACCTGGTACCGGCCGGCCCAAACTTGGCACACATGTAGCCTCACTCTTCTTCTACAAGTGTGCAAAGTTTGTTGTCCGGGAGACCTACGGCCGGGGAGCACCGATTTGTTCAAAGCCGGGCACTCCTTCCATAGACTCCCATGTTAAATGGTAATTTTTTGGGTGACTTTGGGGACCCGGTACTGGCCGGTCGTAGGTCCTCTGGACCCGAAACATGGCACACATGTAGCCCCATTTCTCGTCTATAAGTGTACAGAGTTTTTTGTCTGGGGGACCTACGGCCCCCCCCCCAGAAATGTAATTTCCTGCTTGTGTGATTGGCTCACTGATTTTCCCAGAAGTCTGCACTAATATACAAGTCAGATATTGGGCATCCCCTGAACACAAACTTCATATTTAGTGAGATACTCCCAATGGGAAATCACGTCTGAAGCCTCGGACACAGGACCGGTTTTCTCTGCAAGAAAAAAGCTGGGAGAGCTTTTTGCAGAGAAAACCGGTCGTGTGTATGGTTTTTTGTCGGGGAAAACTGCCGGGAATCTCGACGAGAAAAATAGAGAACCTGCTCTCTATTTTTCTCGTCATAAAGAAAGGGGAAAGGTCTGGTGTCCCCAGTAACACACTTCCATCCCTGTAACATATAATAAAAAGAAGGATTCGCCTCGGGACTTTAAATGAAGTGGGTACCGTTTCCGCAAAATTTTCTTGTCAGGATTCTCGGCAGAGTTTTCCTGCCGAGAAACCCGGTCGTCTGTATGCTTACCTGGCCAGGGAAACCCGCGCATGCTCGATGAGACTTTGACGCATGCGCGGTAGCATACAAGGGTAGTGTAGGGTGAAGCATGATGGCGGTGACGACATTGAATGTGACGAGCGCCGACTTATCGTAGTCGATGACGTCACCGCGTTCTTGCCATTCAAAAGAATGGCGGTTCTTTTGAATGGCTGTGTGTACACTCGGCGAGCAAGGCAAGCTTGCCGGGAATCCCGTCGGGAAAACCGAAATTTTTTTTTCCAACGGGATTCCCGCCCGTGTGTACGAGGCTTAAAGGGATGCAGACACTACCACTTTCCTCATTAGAACCCTGCAAGTGCAGCAGCTGATTGATAATCAGAAAATCACTCCCATTCACATACACTTTGCCCATGGACACAGAGAAACAAACAGCTAAGAGTAACAAAAGGTAGATATGTGCACTGCCGAAAAATGTGTTAATTTTCGTTTCATTCGTTTATTTTTTTCTCGTTTTTTGGTCATTCGTTTTGATCGCTATTCGTAAATTCCTAAATCCGAAAATTAAAAAATTCAAAAATAAGATGAAAATCCGAAAAACAAGAAAGAAAATCAGAAAATTTGAAATAATAACTAACTAACAATAGCTAAATATTAAATGATAGGTATTGGAATTTTCTTTCAATATTTGGCTGTTAGTGAACGTAACAAATACGAGTTTATCCGGAGTTATGAATTATCCAAAATAACAAAATAACGAATGCCGCATCTAAACAAAGGGAACGGAATGAATTAATAATAAATAATAATAATAATTAAATGTTTTTATTGTTATTATTATTTATTATTATTTAGTTACGTTCCATTCGTTTAGATGCAACATTCGTTATTTCGGATCATTTGTAACATCGGATAAAATTAAATAATTTAGTATTCGTTACGTTCAACAGCCAAATTAGAATGGAAATTCCAATACCTATAATTTATTCATTAGTAATAGTTAAGTTATTATTAGTTAGTTATTATTTCAGATTTTTTAATTTTCGGGTTTCCGAATTTCCAAATTTTTGAATTTATGAATTTTCGAATTTACTAATTTTTTAATATTCGAATTTAAAAAAATTGTTAAATGTTTTTTCCTCATTTTGGATATTTAGAAATTAGTTAAATTTCTTTAAAAATCGATTTGGGAAAGAAACGAATTGCACACGTCTAACAAAATTTAGGAATATGCAACAAAATGTGTTACATTTCCTGCAATGTACAGAGATCACCCAGAAGGGGGAAGGGTTTTTTTTTTTCTCAACAAAAGTGGAGCTACTCTTTAACATCACCCTTGAAAAATACTGATCTGCAGCACGGTGGCCAAGACCATCCAGCGGTATAACAGGACAGGTTCCCCTCAGAACAGGCCTCGCCATGGTCCACCAAAGAAGCTGATTTCACATGCTCAGCGTCATATCCAGAGGTTGTCTTTGGGAAATAGACGTATGAGTGCTGCCAGCATTGCTGCAGAGGTTGAAGGGGTGGGGGGTCAGCCTGTCAGTGCTCAGACCATACGCCGCACACTGCATCAAATTGGTCTGCATGGCTGTCGTCCCAGAAGGAAGCCTCTTCTAAAGATGATGCACAAGAAAGAGCTGCAAACAGTTTGCTGAAGACAAGCAGACTAAGGACATGGATTACTGGAACCATGTCCTGTGGTCTGATGAGACCAAGATAAACTTATTTGGTGTCAGATGGTGTCAGGCGTGTGTGGCGGCAACCAGGTGAGGAGGACAAAGACAAGTGTGTCTTCCCTACAGTCAGGCATGGTGGTGGGAGTGTCATGGTCTGGGGCTGCATGAGTGCTGCCGGCACTGGGGAGCTACAGATCATTGAGGGAACCATGAATGCCAACATGTACTGTGACATACTGAAGCAGAGCATGATCCCCTCCCTTCAGAGACTGGGCCGCAGGGTAGTATTCCAACATGATAACCACCCCAAACACACCTCCAAGACCACCACTGCCTTGCTAAAGAAGCTGAGGGTGAAGGTGATGGACTGGCCAAGCATGTTTCCAGACCTAAACCCTATTGATCATCTGTGGGGGATCCTCAAACGGAAGGTGGAGGAGCGCAAGGTCTCCAACATCCACCAGCTCCGTGTTGTCGTCATGGAGGAGTGGAAGAGGACTCCAGTGACAACCTGTGAAGCTCTGGTGACCTCCATGCCCAAGAGGGTTAAGGCAGTGCTGGAAAATAATGGCGGCCACCAGTGTTAATTTTGGCAGCAAATTTCGATGTAGTTTTAGTCTTATGCCGCATACACACGGTCGGAATCTCCGACAACAAATGTTCAATGTGAGCTTGTTGTCGGAAAATCCGACCGTGTGTAGGCTCCATCGGACATTTGCTGTCGGAATTTCCGACAACAAATGTTTGAGAGCTGGTTCTCAAATTTTCCAACAACAAAGCTTGTTGTCGGAAATTCCGAGCGTGCGTACACAATTCCGACGCACAAAATTCCATGCATGCTCGGAATCAAGCAGAAGAGCCGCATTGGCTATTGAACTTCATTTTTCTCGTCGTCATTTTGTTGTCGGAATGTCCGATCGTCTGTACGCGGCATTAGTCTTAGGACTAAAATGGCATTTTAGTTTTAGTCCCATTTTAGTCTTCTGCAATTTGTTTTAGTCGCATTTAGTCGACTAAATCTCCAGGACGTTTTAGTCGACTAAAATCATTTTATTCATCTAAAATCTAATGGGTGGAGTTAAATTGTAATGCATTATTTAAGCATTTCTCTACAATTTCCAAACTCATTATATAATGCTGGAGTAAAAAATCTAATATGTTATTATTTATGGTATTGAGGTCTGAACATGAGCACTACAGACCAGTGTTCATTTTGACGTCAAATTTCAATTTAGTTTTAGTCGTATTTTAGTCGACTAAAGTGGTATTAAGTTAGTCGACTAAAAATGTTTTTTGTCGGTTTTAGTCGACAAAATTAACACTGGTGGCCACACAAAATAATGACACTTTGGGCCCAATTTGGACATTTTCACATAGGGGTGTACTGACTTTGGTTGCCAGCGGTTTAGACATTAATGGCTGTGTGTTGAGTTATTTTGAGGGGACAGCAAATTTACACCGTTATACAAGCTGTACACTCACTACTTTATATTGTAGCAAAGTGTCATTTCTTCAGTGTTGTCACATGAAAAGATAGAAGAAAATATTTACAAAAACCTGAGGGGTGTACTTACTTTTGTGAGATACTGCTCGTATTGCAGTCTTGAACTATAGGCCATCTGTGTCCAATTGGGGAAATTTCCCTTCATTTCCTGTCCCATAGACAAACAGGAAGTGAGAGGAAATCCCTGCAAATTAAGGGAACCCCTTGGGGGCCCCCAGGTCAGCAGAAATGAATGTCCCCATTGGAAGATCTCCCCACTATTACTGTTCTGGGGACAACCCAAAATTTGGTTTTACTTTCAATGGTAAGCAGAGAGGGTGAATCTCCCCCTAATGGGGGGAAAGACAGCAATATGAACTAACAGAGGGTCTAATCTCCACTCTATCCAAATAAAAAAATTGCCTTTAGCTATACAGTGGAACCTCGGTTTACGAGTAACGCAGGTAACGAGCATTTTGAAAGACGATCAACTTTTTTTTTTAAAAATCTGACTCGGTTTGCGAGTGTTGTCTCGCAAAACGAGCAGAATTCAAGCTAATTGGGTGTGCAGTACCACATTTGGCCAGAGGTACGGGGGCACCGGAGCCGAGCGGAGCCATTCAGAAATACTCAGAAAAACTCGGAAATACTCAGTTCCCGGGTGTTTCCCAGCCTTCCTGAGGGTTTCCGAGGTCAGCCGAGCTGTCCCCGATTATTTCCGAGGCTCTCCGGTGCCCCCCCACCTCTGGCCACATTCGGTATTGCATGCCATTGAAGTCAATGAGGAACAAATTATTTTCGTTTTCATTGACTTCTATGGGGAAACTCGCTTTGATATGCGAGTACCTTGGATTACGAGAATTCTCCTGGAACGGATTATACCTGTAATCCGAGGTTCCACTGTACTTTAACCGCTTGCCGACCGCCGCACGAACATTGACGTCGACAGAATGGCACGGACAGGCAAAAGGGCGTATATATACGTCCCCTTTAAATTGCCGGGCCGCGTGGTCGTGCGCGCGCCCCTGTCGCAAGCTCTGTAATCGCGCCCGCGGGACCCGATCGCCGCCGGTGTCCCGTGATCGGGTCACAGAGCTGAAGAACGGGGAGAGGTAAGTGTAAACACAACTTTATGGAAAGGAAAGGTACCCCAAGGGGCCATGAGTTGCAGCAAAAAATAATGAGTTGAAAAATTGAAAAAATATATAAAAATATATTTATTTAGTAAAACGAGTAAGTAGTGAACGAAAGCATCTAGTGGGATAAAAACATGAGTTCCATAATACAATTACACAATATGCATATAAATAAATACAACCATATGAGTTCATGTTACAATGCAAAGAGTAGGCTTGTACTATAGACCCCGACGCGTTTTGACATTTGACAGTAGAGGTCTCTTCAGGGGGAAAAAAGGTTGAGAACATGAACTCTGGAAAAAGATACATATAGATAAATATTTGTTGAAACAAAGAACAAACATATAAATATTGGCAGTAGGAATATACAATCATTGTTCGCCATATTGGCATATGTGAGTATATTTACCAAAGGGTAGAGTCAAAAGCTGAAACCATAGGTGTAAACACAACATCTCCCCGTTCTACCTAGGTGACACTGTCAGTGATCGTGTTCCCTGTCATCGGGAACAGCGATCAGTGATGTGTCACAGCAAGCCACGCCCCCTAACAGTAAGAATCACTCCCTAGGTCACAGGTTAACCCCTTCATTGCTAGTGTAATTTTTACAGTAATCAGTGCATTTTTATAGCACTGATCGCTGTAAAAATGACAAGGGTCCCAAAATGGTGTCAAAAGCGTCCGATGTGTCCGCCATAATGTTGCAGTCGCGATAAAAATCGCTGATCGCCGCAATTGCTAGTAAAAAAAAAAAATATTAATAAAAATGCCATAAAACTATCCCCTATTTTGTAGATACTATAACTTTTGTGCAAACCAATCAATAAACACTTATTGCAATTTTTTAACCAATAATATGTAGAAGAATATGTATCGGCCTAAACTGAAGAAAAAAAATGATATATTTTTTGGGGATATTTATTATAGCAAAAAGTTAAAAATATTGAATTTTTTTCAAAATTGTCGCTCTATTTTTGTTTATAGCGCAAAAAATAAAAACCGCAGAGGTGATCAAATACCACCAAAAGAAAGCTCTATTTGTGGGGAAAAAAGGACGTCAATTTTGTTTGGGAGCCACGTCACACGGCCGCGCAATTGTCAGTTAAAGCGACGTTGTGCCAAATCGCAAAAAGGGGCCTGGTCTTCGGCCAGCGAAATGGTCCGGGGCTGAAGTGGTTAAAGTAATAGTTGCTCCATTGATCTTTCCTACCCGCCAGGCAGGAGGTGACAGGTGCTCTTTAAACTTACGCATTGGGTTTACTGTACGTAGTTGAATTGGATCAGCTAACTATCTGATGAAGTCTCCCGGGACAAAGCCGCTGAGGAAGGAGACAAGACAAGCCATCAATTCCCTTGAATGATACCGTCTTCCCAGCGACACGGGAAATATTTCATCCCAGATTAGAGAATTACGCCATCAACATCCTAACAGAGCATGAAGAGAAGTGATTTGAGGATGACACGATCGTATCAGCACATCGAGTGATCCGGGGGGGGTTACGCATCTTGAATAGACGCGGCCTTCACATGATGACGGGTCCTCTGCAAATTTCTGGAGAGCGGAAGCTCCACGCGTATTACTTAGACTCCGCAGAATGCGGCGCGATACGTTCTGCAGCTGGGACGGGGGATGCAAATCAGCGCCATGTGGCCGCGAAGGATTACATTTCTGAAAGGGTAAGGAAAATGTAGAAGCAGATGGCCGAGAAAGTTTTCTTTTAAATCTGAACTGCTGGCAGATCAAAACCCGCTACAAATAGATACAAAGTGACAGCGGCGGAGCGGAGAGCGGATACAATTCTCATACACGGAACTTCACATTTATCTTTATTCAAATATTCTCTTTATTGATGAAAATCAGATCCATGGTTCTGTGGAGTCCTTCAGACTGGGATCCTTGTAGTAGCCACGTGATCAGGGATGGGCCGCCGGTTTAGGAGAAATTTTGCTTTTTTTTATGTGTAGCAAAGTCCCGGCCCACTTTAGGCTTAATGGGGACCTCCAAGGTTAGGGAGAGCCGACATCCTTCAGTGTAGAGGGGGTTACAAGAAGTGATGTAAGTAACTGAGTTAGAATAAACAGAGTTACTTTAGAGGGTAACGAGTAATATAACTGATTACTCTTCCCCTCATGGTAACGCAGTTACCATTATTTGGGCGGCGTTACCCCAATTACATCTACCGCCACTAGATGGCAGTAGTGTAATTCCTCCTCTCCTCCTCTATGACTGGGTCTCTCTCATGTCACGGCACTGACGGCAGTCACGCTGCTCCCCATGGCCCGTCCTCTCTTCTCGTCCATCCCCATTTGCTTGTGACATCATCTGGGATGGAGGAGAAGAGAGGAGGGGCCGCCGGGGAGTAGCGTGACTGCCGTCAGTGCCGTGACACGAGAGAGAACTTATTACACACGCTTCCTGCGCTACTCTGCATGGCTGGTAAACAATGTGCTATGTGCCCTGCCCTGATGTGCTATGTGCCCCGCCCTGATGTGCTATGTGCCCCGCCCTGATGTGCTATGTGCCCCGCCCTGATGTGCTATGTGCCACATGTCCTGATGTGCCCTCATGTGCTATGTGCCCTGTGCCCCATGCCCTGATGTGCTATTTGCTATCATGTGCCCTGATGTGCTGTGCGCCCTGTGTCCTGATGTGCTATGTGCCCTGATGTGCTATGTGCCCTGTGCCCTGATGTGCTATCATGTGCCCTGATGTGCTATGTGCCCTGATGTGCTATGTGCCCTGTGCCCTGATGTGCTATGTGCCCTGATTTGCTATGTGCCCTGATGTGCCATGTTCCTTGTGCCCTGATGTGCTATGTGCCCTGATGTGCTATGTGCCCTGATGTGCTATGTGCCCTGTGCCCTGATGTGCTATGTGCCCTGATGTGCCATGTTCCTTGTGCCCTGATGTGCTATGTGCCCTGATGTGCCATGTTTCTTGTGCCCTGATGTGCTATGTGCCCTGATGTGCTATGTTCCTTGTGCCCTGATGTGCTATGTGCCCTGATGTGCTGTGCGCCTTGTGCCCTGATGTGCTATGTGCCCTGATGTGCTATGTGCCCAGATGTACTATGTGCCCTGATGTGCTATGTGCCCTGATGTGCTGTGCGCCCTGTGCCCTGATGTGCTATGTGCCCTGATGTGCTATGTGCCCTGATGTGCTATGTGCCCCATGCCCTGATGTGCTATGTGCTCCGATGTGCTATGTGCCCTGATGTGCTGTGTGCCCTGATGTGCTATGTGCCCCATGCCCTGATGTGCCCCAGGCCCTGATGTGCTATGTGCCCCATGCCTTGATGTGCCCCATGCCCTGATGTGCTATGTGCCCCATGCCCTGATGTGCTATGTGCTATGTGCCCTGATGTGCTATGTGCCCTGATGTGCTTTGTGCCCCATGCCCTGATGTGCTATGTGCTATGTGCCCTGATGTGCTATGTGCCCTGATGTGCTATGTGCCCCATGCCCTGATGTGCTATGTGCTATGTGCCCTGATGTGCTATGTGCCCTGATGTGCTATGTGCCCTGATGTGCCCTGATGTGCTATGTGCCCTCAAAAAAAAAGTCAGTTACTTTGCTGAGAAACTAATTACTTTTTCAATGTAGTTCCTGAGTTACTAACGCAATTACTTTTTGGGAGAAGTAATTTGTAACTGTAACTAATTACTTTTTTAAAGTAAGATGACCAACACTGGTTACAAGGCATGGTGGGTGTAATGCAAGATGAACAGGTGGGCGCCAGACACTTTTTGAATGCAAAGAGATTCATTGTCTCTTAAACAGAACTGTGGGAGAGAGGATTAGGGCCGGGACACCCTCAGGTAGATGCAATGACAATTGGCAGACTCCGAGACTTCTATAGGTAGACAGCTATACAGGTGAAGGCTTCCATCTGGACACCACTTCTGTATAGGTAGGACCGCTGTCTCCTATGGCAACAATCTTGTAGCGGTTATTAACGGTAAAGGTATTCAACTATTTGCAACACGAACAGTTCTCCTTACCCCACACTCAAGCCCTGTACACACGGGCGGGAATCTCATCTGGAAAAAAAAACGTTGGCTTTCCCAACGAGATTCCCGGCAAACTTTCATTGCTCGTCGAGTGTACACACGACACATTCAAAAGAACCATCGTTCTTTTGAATGGCAAGAACGCGGTGACGTCATCGGCTACGACGAACATGCGCTCGTCACATTCGAGGCCGTCGCCGCCATCTTGCTTCACCCTACGCTACCCTTGTATGCTACCGCGCATGCGTCGAAGTCTCATCGAGCATGCGCGGGTTTACCTGGAGACAGGTAAGCATACACGCGCACGGTTTTCTCGTCGACGAGAAAATAGAGAGCAGGTTCTCTATTTTTCTCATCGAGATTCCCAGCAGTTTTCCCGACGAGAAACCACACACAGGACCGGTTTTCTCGGCAAAAAGCTCTCCCAGCAGTTTTCTTGCCGAGAAAAACGGCCGTGTCTACGAGGCTTTACTCACTGTGGGTCTTCACTCAACTCTCTCTCTCACTAGACTTCAGATCCACTAGCCGCTGGATCCCCTGAGCTCTTCCACTGTTGGCACCCGGGCCGGTACAAGGCAGGGGTGGAAGGGGCGGAAGGGGCGGAAGGGGCGGATGCCCTGGGCGGGACAATTTACTAGAAGAAGGAGGGCAGTAAAGTTAACAGGTGAAGTGCCGGCGGTGGCTGGACTGTACACACAGGCTGCACTAGAATACTGCACAGCCAGTCAGAGCTGCAGTGATGTGCCAAATGAGCTCCTGCACCCGGCGAGGACGAGCCCTTCACTTCCCTGTCAGGCGGAGAAATCTCCACCCGACAGGCGTCTCCTAGTCCGGTCCCGGCGTGACGTCACTGAGCGACCGGCTGGAAGGTGGGAGTGGAGAGGAGCATAGAGTGCCCGGAGCGAGTGTGATCTAGAGGAGGAGGAACCAAGCAATAGTAAGCCATCTGCAGATTAAGTTTTTAAAGCGGAGTTCCACCCAAAAATGGAACTTCCGCTTTTCGGAACCGTTCCCCCCCCCCCCCTCCGGTGTCACATTTGGCACCTTTCAGGGGGGAGGGGGCGCAGATAACTGTCTAAGATGGGTATTTGCACCCACTTCTGGGAATAGACTCATGTGGCAGTCACGCCCCTTTCCGCACCCCCCCCCCTGCTGTCTTCTGGGAAATACACTGTTCTGTTCCCAGAAGAGAGCAGGGGCCAGTGACGGCGCGCCGCGCTACTCGCGCATGCGCAGTAGGGACAGGACCGCCATCAGGAATTTTGGGGCCCCCATGAGAAGTAGGGGGGTGCTGCCGCCGCAAATTGTTAAGGTCAGGGGGGGGCTTTGGGTGCTGACGAACAAAGAGAGAACAAAAAAAAGGGCGGGGGGTTGCCATCCGGGGCCCTGGTGACCTCCGGGCCCCTTACAAAATAAAGTAAAAAAAAAAAGGGGGGTTGCCATCCGGGCCCCTGGGGACCTCTGGGCCCCTTACAAAAAAAAAGGGAGGTTGCCATCCAGGCCCCTGGGGACCTCCTGGCCGCTTACAGGTGTACTGCCTGTACCCCCCTGATGGCGGCCCTGAGTAGGGAACCGGGCAGTGAAGCCGCAACGCTTCACTTCCCGATTCCCTCACCAAGGATGGCGGCGGGTGCAGCCGAGGGACGAGCGATTGCTCGACCTCGGCTGCCGACATCGCGGGCGCGCTGGTCAGGTAAGTGTCCATATTTTAAAAGTCAGCAGCTGCAGTATTTGTAGCTGCTGGCTTTTGAAAAAAAAATTTTGGTGGAAGCTCCACTTTAACTTATTTTTTGGTGGGCGGTTAATAAATTACCAATGGTATTTTTTTTAATATTCTTTTTTTTTTACTAGTAATGGCGGCGATCAGCGATTTTTATCGTGACTGCGACATTATGGCGGACACATCGGACACTTTTGACGCTATTTTGGGACCATTGTCATTTTTACAGTGACCAGTGCTATAAAAATGCACTGATTACTGTGAAAATGACACTGGCAGGGAAGGGGTTAACCTGTAGGGGGCGCTGTAGGGGTTAAGTGTGACCTAATGAGTGATTCTTACTGTTAGGGGGCGTGGCTTGGCATGTGACGTCACTGATCGCTGTTCCCTATGAAAGGGAACAGACGACCAGTGACACTCTCACTAGGAAGCACGGGGAGAGGTATTTGATCACCTGTGCGTTTTTTTTTTTTGTTTGTTTTTTTGTGCTATAAACAAAAAAAGAGCAACAATTTTGAAAAAAAAAAAAAAAAAACAATATTTTATACTTTTTTCCTTTAAATATCCAATAAAAAAAAAATGTAAAATCAAACTTCTTCTTCAGTTTAGGCCAATATGTATTCTGCTACATATTGTTGGTGAAAAAAAAAAAAAACACCAATAAGCGTATATTGATTGGTTTGCGCAAAAGTTATAGCGTCTACAAAAT
>CM055121.1:302676128-302758864 GCA_029206835.1 Rana muscosa
AAAGGGGGTCCAACCTGCTACTAGCAAGGAGGACCTAATAAAGGGGGTCCAACCCGCTACTAGCAAGGGGGACCTAATAAAGGGGGTCCAACCCGCTACTAGCAAGGGGGACCTAATAAAGTGGCCGGTGAGTGTGGATCTATACTCAAAACAGAAAAGTTAACAACAACAAAAAAAAAAAAACATGTGTAAATTAAAAAAAACAAAAAAAACAAATACAAGACGGACTCGATGGACCACTTTGGTCTTTTTTCTTCCATCACTTTTCTAGGTTTTCTCTCCTCCGTCTCACAAAATAATCTACAAAAAAAAAATTAAAAATGTTGTTTGAAAAGAACAAAAGCAGCAGAACTCCTTCCCATAAATAAATTCTGGAACTCTCCGCTTTGCCTTTGTGTTGCTCATCATCTATAATTTCTGATATTTTTACTAAAAACAATTAAAACGGAATCGGGCGAGGTCAGCAGATTCGCCTTTACTGCGCTGAAATGCCAGAGCCATAAATGTTTTTGTTCCAATTTATGGCAGCAAAATAAAATAAAATAGAAAAATATTATCTACAGTATTATTCATAGGCGGCGTGACCTTAGAAAAATTGGTGTTGTTTTTTTTTATTTTTTACAGCAGCAATAAAATGGATTCCAGTCTTACCAGACGGGATTTTTAGAGACAGCCGGTGCGGGACAATAAAAGTGTTGTGATTAATTGTTGGGACCATCGCTTTTTTTTTTTTTTTTTCAAGGGTTTACATGCCGTACTCTGAGGTTGTGTTGTTCGCTTCAAACACACTTCTTTTCTTTTGCTGTCAAAAATCCTTAACCCCTTCAATACCGGGCACATTCACCCCACATATATATAATGTTTGGGGGTTAACTTCTAAGTAAAGGGAAGGAGATGGGCGGGCAGTGAAACAGGCAAGCATTGCTGGTTGTCTTGTCATACCAACGGCCACCACAAGAGGGCGCCAGATTACAGAATGTATCATAGACCTGCAGAAGGCCCGACGAGAAACAGGCAAGCATTGCTGGTTGTCTTGTCATACCAACGGCCACCACAAGAGGGCGCCAGATTACAGAATGTATCATAGACCTGCCAGCGTGGCCCGACGAGATCGCGCGATCGCGCGGGGGGGGGGCACGGAGACACAGGAAACCTCAGCTGTGCTGCCTCAGGCGCCAGGTCGCTAATTCTAGTCACATTTGCGACCTGGCGCCCGGGTTTTGTCGAACCCTGCTGTACACACATCAGATTGTTATAAAAAAAATTTACACAAATAGAAATTTATTTTGGAGGACCGGCTCCTGTATATATACGGTCCTCTTTTTGAAGAGAGATATCCCCGTAACGGCGGCCGCTGCTGCCACAACCGAGATATCCATCTCTTCAGGCGCCGGTCCTGTAAACGATAATGGTGGTCTCCGCGGGCAGATTTGCTGCGAGATCACCGTTATCGCTTACCAGAGCCGTCGGTAGCGGGGGAGGCGATCTGGTCCTCTTCCTAGCTGGGTATGGAGACGAGTGAGGGGGAAGATGGCCCCCCACCCGTCTCCATACTATAGCAGGGCGGAAGTAGGGTGACCACATTTCCAAACTACCATTCAGGGACACCCTCCCTTCCCAAAAATCAGCTTGTGCTGTAACGAATCACAGCACAGTGATTGGACACAAGAGGAGGGATTTATGATTTCTCCAATCACAAGCAGGGGCGGGGATTGTGCTCCTCCAGGCATTCCCGGCCAGGACAAGTACTGTCAGTGAGTAAAGCGGTGATGTGGCGGCCTTTTTTGGGGGCATCAGATTGGCCGGGGGGGTGGCTGTGTCAGTTTCATTCCGGGACACTGTATTGTCCTGGAATGAATGTGTCCGGGACATACCTGCAAAATGCGGGACTGTCCCGGGCAATCCGGGACACTTGGTCACCCTAGCCGCGAGATCACCGTTATCGGTGGCAGGAGAGGACCCCCCTTCCCGCCGCTCTCCCACGCCCTCCGACCCTTACCGGAGCCGTCGGTAGCGGCGGAGGCGATCGGGCCCTCTTCCTAGCTGGTTATGGAGACGAGTGAGGGGGAAGATGGCCCCCCACCCGTCTCCATACCATAGCAGGGCGGAAGCAACGTTAAAACGTCACTTCCGCCCATACGTGTTAAAGGCACTTTTTTTTTTTTTATTATTGCATTTTAGTGTAAATATGAGATGTGAGGTCTTTTTGACCCCCCAGATCTCATATATAAGAGGACCTGTCATGCTTTTTTCTATTACAAGGGATGTTTACATTCCTTGTAATAGGAATAAAAGTGACACAATTTTTATTTTTTTTTTTAAAACAGTGTAAAAATAAATAAAATCAAGTAAAATAAATAAGAAAACAAAACAATTTTTTTTAAAGCACCCCGTCCCGACGAGCTTGCGCGCAGAAGCGAACCGCTTACGTGAGTAGCGCCCGCATATGAAAACGGTGTTCAAACCACACAAGTGAGGTATCGCCGCAATCTTTAGAGCGAGAGCAATAATTCTACCCCAAAACCTCCTCTGTAACTCAAAAGATGCAACCTTTAGAATTTTTTAAACGTCGCCTATGGAGATTTTTAAGGGTAAAGGTTTGACGCCATTCCACGAGCGGGCGCAATTTTTAAGCGTGACATGTTGGGTATCAATTTATTCGGTGTAACATTATCTTTCACAATATAAAAAAATTGGGCTAACTTTACTGTTTTATTTTTTAATTTAAAAAAAGTGATTTTTTTTCCAAAAAAAGTGCGCTTGTAAGACCGCTGCTCAAATACGGTGTGACAAAAAGTATTGCAATGACCGCCATTTTATTCTCTAGGGTGTTAGAAAAAAAAAACAATTATAATGTTTGGGGGTTCTAAGTAATTTTCTAGCAAAAAAAAATGTTTTAAACTTGTAAACACCAAATCTCAAAACGAGGCTCGGTCCTTAAGTGGTTAATTGAGATTAAGTTTGAAGACTGCAAGCCAGGCCTTCTCGTCCAACATCAGTGCCTGACCTCACAAATGTGCTTCTGGAAGAATGGTCAAACATTCCCATAGACACCCTCCTAAACCTTGTGGACGGCCTTCCCAGAAGAGGTGAAGCTGTTATAGCTGCAAAGGGCGGGGCCAACTCAATATTTAACCCTCCGGACTAAGACTGGGATGTTATTAACCACTTGCCAACCGCCGCACGAACATTTACGTCGTCAGAATGGCACGGGCAGGCAAATGAGCGTACATGTACGTCCCTTTAAATTTGCCGCCGTGTGGGCGTGCGCACCCCTGCCGCGAGATCCGTGACAGTGCCCATGGGACCCGCGGACTTGATGTCTGCCGGTGTCCCACGATCGTGTCACGGATCAGCAGAACGGGGGGATGTCAGTGTAAACACAGCATCTCCCTGTTCTTCCTAGTGACAGGACACTGATCTTCTGCTCCCTATCATCGGGAGCAGTGATCAGTGTTGTGTCACTGGTTGCCCATCCCCCCCCCACACAGTTAGAATCACTCCCTAGGACACACTTAACCCCTTCCTCGCCCCCTAGTGGTTAACCCCTTCACTGCCAGTGTCATTTACACAGTAATCAGTGCATTTTTATAGCACGGATCGCTGTAAAAATGACAATGGTCCCAAAATAGCGTCAAAAGTGTCCGATGTGTCCGCCATAATTTCGCAGTCACGATAAAAATCGCTGATCACCGCCATTACTAGTAAAAAAAAAATATTCATAAAAATGCCATAAAACTATCCCCTATTTTGTAGACGCTATAACTTTTGTGCAAACCAATCAATAAACGCTTATTGCGATTTTTTTTTTTACCAAAAATATGTAGAAGAATACGTATCGGCCTAAACTGAGGAAAACATTTTTTGTTTTTATATATTTTTTTGGGGATATTTATTATAGCAAAAAGTAAAAAATATATTTATTTTTTCAAAATTTTCGCTCTATTTTTGTTTATAGAGCAAAAAATTTAAACTGCAGAGGTGATCAAATACCACCAAAAGAAAGCTCTATTTGTGGGGGAAAAAAGGACGTCTATTTTGTTTGGGTACAACGTCGCCCGAACGCGCAATTGTCAGTTAAAGCGACGTAGTGCCGAATCGCAATAAAATGGCCTGGTCAGGAAAGGGGGTAAATTCTTCCGGGGGCTGAAGTGGTTAAAGTTCACATGCGTGTAAAGGCCGGCGTCCTAATACTTTTGGTAATATAGTGTATATAGATCAGGGGTGTCCAAAAGTTTTTCAAAGAGGGCCAGATTTGATGAAGTGAAGATGCGCGAGGGCCGTCCATTTTGCCTGACATTCTTTGAACCATTAAAATTCGGTCTAATGCCCCATACACACGATCGTTTTTCATGCCGTTAAAAATTACATTTTTAAAAATGGGCATTAAAACCGATCGTGTGTGGGGCTCCAGAGCATTTTTAACGAGGTGAAAAACGGCCATTAAAAATTTCGAACATGCTCTCTTTTTTCACGTCGTTTTTCATGTCGTTTTTTTTAACGACGTGAAAAACGATGGTGTGTATGCTTTGACGAGGTGAAAAGAAACACGCATGCTCAGAATCAAGTTATGAGACGGGAGCACTCGTTCTGGTAAAACTAGCGTTCGTAACGGAGATAGCACATTTGTCACGCTGTAACGGACTGAAAAGCACGAGGCTGAAAAGCGCGGATCGTCTCTCAACAAACTTTACTAACATGAAGGGTGGCGCCATCCGAACGGAACTTCCCCTTTATAGTGCCGTCGTACGTGTTGTACGTCACCGCGCTTTGCTCAAGCGTTTTTTTAAATGATCATGTGTACGCAAGACAGGCTTGAGAGGAAACAAGAAAAAAAAATGACGAGAAAAACGTTGGTTTAAAAAATGGCATGAAAAACGATCGTGTGTACGCCGCATAAGTGTGTTTGTCCGAGCGCCAATACACCGACCAACAAGAATTCTCTTGCCTTTGTGGCTGTGTGTGGTGAAGAGATGAGCTCGGGCGTGTTATTTGGATATACCGTATTTATCGGCGTATAACACGCACCTTCTCTTTAAGAGGGAAGTTTTAGCAAAAAACTTGACATTTTAACCACTTCAATACCAGGCACTTATACACCTTCCTGCCCAAGCCAATTTTCAGCTTTCAGCGCTGTCACAATTTGAATGACAATTGCGCGGTCATGCTACACTGCACCCAAACAAATTTTTTATCATTTTGTTCCCACAAATAGAGCTTTCTTTCGGTGGTATTTGATCGCCTCTGCGATTTTTATTTTTTGCACAACAAATAAAAAAAGAGCGAAAATTTTGAAAATAACTACGTTTTTCTTTGTTTCTGTTAATTTTTTTTGTAAATAAGTACCTTTTCTACTTCAATGATGGGCACTGATAAGGCGGCACTGATGGGCACTGATGAGGTGGCACCAATGAGGTGGCACTGATGAGGTGGCACTGATGGGCACTGATGATGGGCACTGATAGGCGGCACTGATGGGCACTGATATGTGGCACTGGTATGCGGCACTGATTGGCACTCATAGGTGGCACTGATTGACACTCATAGGCGGCACTGATTGGCACTCATAGGCGGCACTGATGGGCACTTATAGCCGGCACTGATAGGTGGCACGGACGGGCACTGATAGGTGGGCACTTATGGGCATGGATGGGCACTGATAGGTGGCGCTGATGGACACTAGTAGGTGGCACTGATGGACACTGATGCCCAGCAATGCCAGCCACCACACATTGAGGTGGTGCCATCATAGTGCCAGTCAGTGCCCATTTGTGGGCACTGACTGGCATATTTTTTTTTTAGTTTTTTTGATTTTACTACATGTGGATGGCCATGGGGGCCATCCACATGCTTGGGGCTTCCCTGTGGTCCTGGGGGGCTTCCCTGGTGGTCCAGTGTGGGTATCCGAGGGGGGGCTGCGCTGATAAACAATCAGCGCGAACCCCCCCTGTCAGGAGAGCCGCCGATCGGCTCTCCTCTACTCGCGTCTGTCAGACGCGAGTGAGGAAGAGCCAATCAACGGCTCTTCCTGTTTACATTGTGATCAGCCGTGATTGGACACGGCTGATCACGTGGTAAAAAGCCTCCGCCGGAGATCGCTTTTTACCGAGATCAGTGTAGCGGTGGGTCAGACTGACCCACCGCTCCACCGATCGCCGCGATGCGCGCCCCCCCCCGGGCGCACGGCGGCTGTTATCCCGCATGATGTCATATGACGTCCAGTGTGGATAACAGAACCACTTCCCGTACGTCAATCTGCTATTGACGGGGCGGGAAGTGGTTAAATAAAGAACTGTGAAGCAAAATAAGGGTCAGTGCCCATCTGCAGCCTCACCATTGCCATCAGTGCAGCCTGATTGATGCCCATCTGCAGCCTCACCATTGCCACAAATGCAGCCTCACCATTGCCATCAGTGCAGCCTGATTGATACCCATCTGCAGCCTTACCATTGCCACGAATGCAGCCTCACCATTGCCATCAGTGCAGCCTGATTGATGCCCATCTGCAGCCTCGAAGGGGACAGGCCAGGGTGGCGGAACGACCGTCGACAGATTACATACAGCAGAATCTCCTGTTTACATGGCGGCCTCTTTAATACAAGTCCCACCTCCTATGATAGACATTCATCCAATGGCAGCCCCGGAGACAGGACTTCCAATTACAGACGCGGCTGAGTAAACAGGAGATTCTTCTGTATGTAATCTGATGGCGCTCGTCCTGCCCCCTCCCTGTCCCCCCCCCCCGAGGCAGCGCTGATAAATACAGTATGTATCTTTTGTGGCCCTGGGGGCCACAAAAGATATGTATATCCAAATTACCAAGGGGGCCACATTAAACCAGAATGTGGGCCGCAATTGGCCCACGGGCCGGACTTTGGACATACCTGATATACAGTTGCAAAAAATGGTATGTCAACCCATTTGGAATGATATGGATTTCGGCACAAATTGGTCATAAAATGTGATCTGATCTTCATCTAAGTCACAACAATAGACAATCACAGTCTTCTGCTGAGACTAATAACACACAAAGAATTAAATGTTACCGAGTTTTTATTGAACACACCATGTAAACATTCACAGTGCAGGTGGAAAAAGTATGTGAACCCTTGGATTTAATAACTGGTTGAATCTCCTTTGGCAGCAATAACTTCCACCAAACGTTTCCTGTGGTTGCAGATCAGACGGGCACAACGGTCAGGAGTAATTCTTCACCATTCCTCTTTACAGAACTGTTTTAGTTCAGCAATATTCTTGGGATGTCTGGTGTGAATCGCTTTCTTGAGGTCATTACACAGCATCTCAATGGGGTTGAGGTCAGGACTCTGACTGGGCCACTCCAGAAGGCGTATTTTCTTCTGTTTAAGCCATTCTGTTGTTGATTTACTTTTATGTTTTGGGTCGTTGTCCTGTTGCAACACCCATCTTCTGTTGAGCTTCAGCTGGTGGACAGATGGCCTTAAGTTCTCCTGCAAAATGTCTTGATAAACTTGGAAATTCATTTTTCCTTTGATGATAGAAATCCGTCCAGGCCCTGACGCAGCAAAGCAGCCCCAAACCATGATGCCCCCACCACCATACTTCACAGTTGGGATGAGGTTTTGATGTTGGTGTGCTGTGCCTCTTTTTCTCCACACATAGTGTTGTGTGTTTCTTCCAAACAACTCAACTTTGGTTTCATTTGTCCACAGAATATTTTGCCAGTACTGCTGTGGAACATCCAGGTGCTCTTGTGCAAACTGTAAACGTGCAGCAATGTTTTTTTTTTGGACAGCAGTGGCTTCCTCTGTGGTATCCTCCCATGAAATCTATTTTTGTTTAGTGTTTTACGTATCGTAGATTCGCTAACAGGGATGTTAGCATATGCCAGAGACTTTTGTAAGTCTTTAGATGATACTCTAGGATTCTTCTTTACCTCATTGAGCAGTCTGCACTGTGCTCTTGCAGTCATCTTTACAGGACGCCCACTCCTAGGGAAAGTAGCAGCAGTGCTGAACTTTCTCCATTTATAGACAATTTGTCTTACCGTGGACTGATGAACAGCGAGGCTTTTGGAGATACTTTTAGAACCCTTTCCAGCTTTATGCAAGTCAACAATTCTTAATCGTAGGTCTTCTGAGAGCTCTTTTGTGTGAGGCATCATTCACATCAGGCAATGCTTCTTGTGAAAAGCAAACCCAGAACTGGTGTGTGTTTTTTATAGGGCAGGGCAGCTGTAACCAACACCTCCAATCTCATCTCATTGATTGGACTCCAGTTGGCTGACACCTCAGTTGGCTGACACGGCCGTTTTTAAAACTTCGTTTTGCATTGATACATGTCCCCTGGGGCAGAACCCGGGTTCCCAAACCCTTTTTAGGACAATAACTTGCATATTAGTCATTATAATTAGCACTTTAGATTTCGAACGTTCGCATCCATTGTATTTATTAGGGTTCTAACGTTCGTGCGAACTTTCGGTCCGTTCGCAGGTTCTGGTGCGAACCGAACCCCCGGGGGTTTTCGGCTCATCCCTATTCTTGACCATTCCTCTTTACAGAACTGTTTCAGTTCAGCAATATTCTTGGGATGTCTGGTGTGAATCGCTTTCTTGAGGTCATGCCACAGCATCTCAATCGGGTTGAGGTCAGGACTGGGCCACTCCAGAAGGCGTATTTTCTTCTGTTTAAGCCATTCTGTTGTTTATTTACTTCTATGCTTTGGGTCGTTGTCCTTTTGCAACACCCATCTTCTGTTGAGCTTCAGCTGGTGGACAGATGGCCTTAAGTTCTCCTGCAAAATGTCTTCATAAACTTGGTAATTAATTTTTCCTTCGATGATAGAAATCCGTCCAGGCCCTGACGCAGCAATGCAGCCCCAAACCATGATGCCCCCACCACCATACTTCACAGTTGGGATGAGGTTTTGATGTTGGTGTGCTGTGCCTCTTTTTCTCCACACATAGTGTTGTGTGTTTCTTCCAAACAACTCAACTTTGGTTTCATCTTTCCACAGAATATTTTGCTTTGGAACATCCAGGTGCTCTTGTGCAAACTGTGAATGTGCAGCTATGTTTTTTTGGACAGCAGTGGCTTCCTCTGTGGTATCCTACTATGAAATCCATTCTTGTTTAGTGTTTTACGTATCGTAGATTCGCTAACAGGGATGTTAGCATATGCCAGAGACTTTTGTAAGTCTTTAGCTGACACTCTAGGATTCTTCTTCACCTCATTGAGCAGTCTGCGCTGTGCTCTTGCAGCCATCTTTACAGGACGCCCACTCCTAGGGAGAGTAGCAGCAGTGCTGAACTTTCTCTATTTATAGAAAATTTGTCTTACCGTGGACTGATGAACAGCAAGGCTTTTGAAGATACTTTTATAACCCTTTCCAGCTTTATGCAAGTCAACAATTCTTAATCGTAGGTCTTCTGAGAGCTCTTTTGTGCGAGGCATCATTCACATCAGGCAATGCTTCTTGTGAAAAGCAAACCCAGAACTGGTGTGTGTTTTTTATAGGGCAGGGCAGCTGTAATCAACACCTCCAATCTCATCTCATTGATTGGACTCCAGTTGGCTGACACCTCACTCCAATTAGCTCTTGGAGATCTCATTAGTCTAGGGCAGTGATGGCGAACCTTGGCACCCCAGATGTTTTGGAACTACATTTCCCATTAAGCTCCACTACACTGCAGAGTGCATGAGCATCGTGGGAAATGTAGTTCCAAAACATCTGGGGTGCCAAGGTTCGCCATCACTGGTCTAGGGTTTCACATACTTTTTCCACCTGCACTGTGAATGTTTACATGGTGTGTTCAGTAAAAACATGGTAACATTTAATTCTTTGTGTGTTATTAGTTTAAGCAGAAGACTGTGATTGTCTATTGTTGTGACTTAGATGAAGATCAGATCACATTTTATTTGTGCAGAAATCCATATCATTCCAAAAGGGTTCACATACTTTTTTTTGCAACTGTAGATCATCCAGAGGGGATATTTTTTTTTTTTTTCAACAAAAGTTGCTTTTTTAACCTTCGCTATTTTTCAGCCTGTCTCCTCCTGTGGCCGATACTTTGTATCCAGTAAATGAAATAAAAGTTTCAAAACAATAATAGCGAAATCAGATTAGTGAGGAAAAAAATAGACAACGGCATTCCATTTAGACTCAGAGCTAAGTGTTCGGACACGCCGCTCCACTAAACCTAATATTATTGTCCTTGGGTTTTTATGTGTTTCCAGAGCGTCAACATTTCCCAGTAAAAAGCAGCAAAATAAAACCCTCTGCCAGCAGGTATTTATCTAAGAAGTGCCCATTATTTCATATCATTTGTTTTAGCTGAGTGAAAATCTAATTACGCCCGGCATCTCCGGCATTCGGAATAATTTCATTTTCCGCTTTGAGAGCGGCGTCTGAACTTTCTCCTCTTCGGAGTTACATCGGAACCCGCAGACATTTCAATTTACGAAGGTCGCAGCGTGAAGCCCAAAAAAAAAAAAGAAAAGAGAATCATCTAAATTGCGTTTCTTATTTATTGTTTAAAATCCATTTGTGCCCTCGATATGTATTAAGCAGGTGTCCTGGTAACACCAGCTGAATCCCGCCTGCGTTTGTCTCCCAATCGGTTGCTGAGAATCACATTGCTCGCTGAACATTTGAAATGGATACATTAAAAAGAAGAAAAGATAAAAATAAAATTAATGTGCTGTGTAATTAGCTTCGCAAGGTGAACGTGCAAAGCGTTGTTAATTGTAATTAATAATTTTCAGATCAAACATTACATTTCCTTACACAAAGTTTAACCCATGTCATTGCCAACTGAAAAAGAAAAAGACGTTGGTGGCTTAAAAGGAAAAAGGAAAAATTAACAGATTTTCTGCTCATTTTAGTTCTCTATTTATTTGTATTTTTCAATTTGTTATTTGTTTATATCCACAATCTTTGTTTTTACAAATATACATTTTATGCATACCGTAAATACTCAAATATAAGCCGAGGCACCAAATTTTACCACAAAAAACTGGGAAATTGTATTGACTCGAGTATAAGCCTAGGGTGTCCATCTGCATGCCTCACTGTGCCTCACTTTGCCTCACTGTGTCCATGTGCATGCCTCACTGTGCCCATGCCTCACTGTGCCCATGCCTCACTGTGCCCATGCCTCACTGTGTCCATGCCTCACTGTGTCCATGTGCATGCCTCACTGTGCCCATGCCTCACTGTGCCCATGCCTCACTGTGCCCATGCCTCACTGTGCCCATGACTAGACTGACGTTTAACATGGGAGTCTATAGAAGGGGTGCCCGGGTTTGAAAAATCGACGCTCCCCGGCCACAGGTTCTCTAGACAAAAAACGTTTCACACTTGTAGAGGAAGAGTGAGGCTACATGTGTGCCATGTTTGGGGTCCAGGGGACCTACGGCCGGCCGGTATCGGGTCCCCAAATCACTGGAGAAATTACCTTTAACATGGGAGTCTATAGAAGGGGTGCCCGGCTTTGAAAAATCGGTGCTCCCCGGCTGTAGGTTCCCCGGACAACAAACTTTGCACACTTGTAGAGGACGAGTGAGGCGACATGTGTGCCAAGTTTGGGGTCCAGGGGACCTATGGCCGGCTAGTACCGGGCCCCCAAATCCGGGAGATTAGGCGCAAAAAGGTGACTCGGGTATAAGCAGAGGGAGGCATTTTCAGCACAAAAAAATGTGCTGGAAATCTCGGCTTATATTCGAGTATATACATAACACAGGACTCCTAAAGCACTATGGGTAAGCCAAAGAGACAGCAAGACAAAAGCAGCCTGCCTCACGGTTGTCTTTCTCTGATTGAAACTTTGACCAGAGCCATCTGTTAAGCCCAGCCCCCCTAAGTATCCCTTTAGGTGGGTTTTTAGGCCTTCGACCAATGTGATTGGCTTTTACAGTCGTCACATGATTGGGAGCAGGGGGCGTACGTACAGGGGTCGCAGAGGTCACCATTGCGACCCGGCTCCATGCTCCAGGGGGCCTGTGTGGCCCCCTGTACGCCTAGATAGGAGGGTGGTGGGGGGCAGCGGTATGTAAAGGAACCAATCCCTCTATGTAGCCACTTATCCTCTCTCTCCCGCAGACGTTCAGGGGCTGCAGGAAGGAGATGGAGGGAATTGGCTTCACCACATGCCACTCCCGCCGCCTTCCTATCCCTTTCCTGCTGCCCCAGGCCCCTATGTACTCTTCCTTCCCCCCCTCACCCCTCGCCTCGCTGCCAGGTTTCCCCCTCCCACCTCCCGCTGGCTGCTGCAGGGGAACTGTCAAGATGGAGAGCGGGGAAGGGGCTGGTAAATGTGTAATTTACTGGCCCCTACCTTGTCTTAAAGCGGAGGTTCCGCCAAAATTTTTTTTTTAAAAGCCAGCAGCTACAAATACTGCAGCTGCTGACTTTTAAAAAAATGGACACTTACCTGTCCAGCGCGCCCGCGATGTCGGAAGACGAGGTCGAGCAATCGCTCGGTCCTCGGATGCTGCCGCCGCCATTCTCCGTGAGGGAATCAGGAAGTAAAGCCTTGCGGCTTCACTGCCCAGTTCCCTACTGCGCATGCACGAGTAGCGCGGCGCGCCGTCACTGGTCCCCGCTCTCTCCTGGGAACAGTGTGTTTCCCAGAAGGCAGCGGGGGGGGGGGGGGGTGACGCAAAGGGGCGTGACTCCCGCGGGAGTCAATACCCGGAAGTGGTGCAAATACCTGTCTTAGACAGGTATCTGCACCCCCCTTCCCCCCTGAAAGGTGCCAAATGTGACACCAGGGGGGGGAGGGTTCCGAAAAGCGGAAGTTCCATTTTTGGGTGGAACTCCGCTTTAATGAATAGAGTCAGTGATTACACATGTGCAATTAGTTTTGTTCCGAATCCGTTTTTTAACAAATTTAGACAAATTTGTTATATCAGAAATATCCGAATTAACGAAAAACCTGTTTAACAAATTTTTTCGAATATACGTAAATTTGAATATTCGTAAATTCAAACATCGGAAAACCCGAAAATTCTAAAATCTGAAGTAATAACTAACTAATAATAACTTAACTATTACTAACTATTAAATTATAAGTATTGGAAATTCCTTTCAAATTTAGCTGTTAGTGAACATAACAAATTCAAATTTATCCAAAGTAACGAATTATCCAAAATAACGAATGGAACGTAACAAATTAATATTAATAAATAACAAAAATAATAATAAAAAAACAACAATAAAAATAAAAAGTTTTTATTATTATTTATTATTAATTTGTTACGTTCCATTCATTTAGATACGGCATTCGTTATTTTGGATAATTCGTAACTTCGGATAAATTCGTATTCGTTACGTACACTAACGGCCAAATTTGAAAGGAAATTCCAATACCTATAATTTAATAGTTAGTTATTATTAGTTAGTTATTTTTTCAGATTTTCTTTCTTATTTTCGGATTTTAAAATGATTGAATTAACGAATTTACGAATGACACGAAAAACGAAACAAAAAATAAAAAAATTATGAGACGAAAACGAACACATTTTTCGGCAGTGCACATGTCTATCAAGATTTTTTATTTTTTTTTTATTTTTATTCATAACTGAGGCATAGTAAACTGTGTTTCCTCTGCTTCAGTTTATGACTGAACGGGAAGCCTCTGTACAGAGATATTCCTGTTCATAACTTCTGTGCAGCTCAGGCTGCAGAGAAAGGGACTGATGAATCTGTCCTCAGTCCTTTTCTCTGTCTCAAAAGAGAGACATCAGTTTAGACCCCTTGTATGTCACCAACGCCCCCCAATGAGGGTCCTAAAAAATATGTAAACAATAATAAAATATAAGGTTGTAAAAGAAAAAAAAAATGGTAATAAAATGGTAAGCAGGGTAGGCAGTCAGGAGAAGTATAGACATGTGCGCCGTCAATAAATTTGTTTCGTTCCGTTCCGTTTCGTATTAGAAGAAAATTCGTATTTCGTAATTCGTGTCTGAAATTCAATTTGGATTTGTTTCGTACGAAATATGAATTTTCGTTAGATTTGTTAACTTTTCCTAACAATTACGAACATTCGTTATGATGAATTTAAAAAGCAAAAAATATCTTTCTCAATATGGCTGTCGTTGACTCATTATACTCATTATGAGGGGCTCCCACCATCCCTGTGCTGTGCTCATTATGAGGGGCTCCCACCATCCCTGTGCTGTGCTCATTATGAGGGGCTCCCACCATCCCTGTGCTGTGCTCATTATGAGGGGCTCCCACCATCCCTGTGTTGTGCTCATTATGAGGGGCTCCCACCATCCCTGTGCTGTGCTCATTATGAGGGGCTCCCACCATCCCTGTGCTGTGCTGACTTCCTGTGTTTTTAACTTCATCATAACGAATAATCGTAATTATTATGACAATAATAAAACGATATTAACAAATCTTATTTTGTCCAATTCTGAATCTCCCATCGACTACCAGTACCAGTCTGAGCCGTCTCTTCCACTCCCCAAACGAAATTCGTCAACAAAATTCCGTATTTCTTATAAAATTCGTAAGAATCTAAATTCGTATTTCGGATGCTTCCGAATGTATGAATTTTCGGAAATTCGTACGAAACGAATCACACATGTCTAGTATCCATTAAGATTAGCAAAGGTCAGGGCAGGCAGCAGGCAGGAGAAGTATCTATGAAGATGAGCAAAAGTCAGGGCAGGCAGCAGGCAGTAGAAGCATTCATTAAGACTACTAAAGGTCAGGGCAGGCAGCAGGCAGGAGAAGTATCCATTAAGATTAAGGTCACAAAGGTCAGAGCAGGCATCAGGCAGACAGGAGATGTATCCCTTAAAAATAGCAAAGGTCAGGCAGGATTGTGGAAGCCACTTTGTAGAAGCCAGGAATGACAGCTGGCATAATCTGTGGATGTAGCATAGGTAAGGACAGGCAGCAGACAGGAGAAGTATCCATTAAAAGGTCTGGGCAGGCAGCAGACAGGAACACTAGCAATGGTCAGGGCAGGCAACAGACAGTAGGAAAGGCAGCGGGAAAAGGTTATCACTGAGGCACTGGTTGATGATGTTTAAATAAAGTGACTCTTGCACCAGGAACCAATCCTGGAGCAGGCGAGGTGTGTGTGTGCCCAGCAGAACATGAAAGGTACAAGGCATGAGCAGGCAGTCACAGGTGGCTGGAAAGCTGCATCCCTTTGCCCAGAAACTAGAGTGCTACAGTAGCTGAGGATAGGAATAGGGCTGTGTCTAGTGATGAGCCGAACACCCCCGGGTTCGGTTCGCACCAGAACCCGCGAACGGACCGAAAGTTCGTACGAACATTAGAACCCTATTAAATACAATGGATGCGAACGTTCGAATTCTAAAGTGCTAATTATAACAACTATTATGCATGTTATTGTCCTAAAAAGGGTTTGGGAACCCGGGTTCTGCACCAGGGGACATGTATCAATGCAAAAAGAAGTTTTAAAAACGGTCGTTTTTCGGGAGCAGTCATTTTAATGATGCATAAAGTGAAAAAAAAAAAGTCAAATATTCCTTTAAATATCGTACCTGGGGGGTGTCTAAAGTATGCCTGTGAAGTGCCACATGTTTCCCGTGTTTAGAACTGTCCCTGCACAAAATGACACTTCTAAAGGAAAAATAAAACCATTTAAAACTTCTTGCGGCTTTAATGTAATGTCTGGTCCCGGTAATATGGATGAAAATCTTTAAGAAAAATGGCATAGCTACCCCATCACCCCCCCCCCCCACCCCAGCCCATTACCAGCCCCTTTGGGTCTTGTATGGATATTAAGGGGAACCCCGCACATAAAATAAAAAAGGCCCTATATACTCTGAACAGCCGTATACAGGCGGTGCATACAAGACAGGGACTGTAGGTTTGTTCTTATGTAGAATGTGTTTGTAATTTTGAACAGGTACATTGTTGAAGTGTAGCTCCAGCCCAAAAATCTATTTTTAAACTTTTTGGAAAACATAGGTAAGGGTTATCACCCCTGTAACATTTGTTTTGCTGTCTGTGCCCCTGTTCAGAACATTTCACCTCACTTTCCGTCCCAATGACAACTGTTTTTGAAATGTGGTGTTTTTCTTGAAACAAGGATTGCTGATAAAGCATCAGTACAGAGGAGACACCTTTCTCCCATATTAATTCTTACAGGAGAGAATTTTCCTTCCTAGTGGTAGATTTCCTCTCACTTCCTGTTGTCTTCTTGCGTTTGCAAGTAGGAGTCGTTTGTAAGTTGGATGTTTGAAAGTAGGGACCTGCCGTATATACTCTGCAGAAATAGGCCCCTTAGTTGTTGGTGTTGGCACAACACTGTAAGCACTCACAGTTACTCTTGGTTGGTGCTGGAACGCCCTGCTGTCAACTATTATATCAGGAATTTTAATTACATATAATTGTTGAACAGTGGTAGTAAAAATTGGGCCTTTGATGGTGGTGCTGGTGCCACAACACTGTAAGCCCTGACAGTTACTCTTGGTGGGTGCAGCAATGGGCCCTGCTGTGAATTATTAGATCAAGAATTGTAATTGCATGCCCCTGTTGAACAGGGGCTGAAAAATTGGGCCTTAGGCACTGGTGGCACAACACTACAACCCCTCACAGATACTGTACTTGGAGCACAGCAATGAGCCCTGTTGCAAAGTATTGCTTCAAAAATTGTAATGACACGCCCCTTTTAAACAGGGGCTGAAAAATTGGGCCTTAGGCACTGGTGCCACAACACTCCAACCCCTCACAGATACTGTACTTGGAGCACAGCAATGAGCCCTATGGCAAATTATTGCTAAAAAAATTGTAATTACACGCCCCTGTAAAACAGGGGCTGAAAAATTGGGCCTTAGCCACTGGTGGCGGCACCCATAAACAAAAATGATCTTCCAAGCTATCATCATCAACCGTATCATTGAGGACTCGGAGGAGAAGGATAGCCAGTCAACATAACAGCACAGGCACTCAGCATCAGTCTTGAAGGGATGTGACATGTTAAAATCAATTAGTCTGTTATATCAGCATCAGGTGTGTGGTAGCTGGTGGTGATCCAAGACTGGTTCATCTTGATGAAAGTCAGTCGATCAACCGAGTCGGTGGACAGGCGCACCCTGTGATCCGTGACAAATCCTCCAGCAGCACTGAATGTGCGTTCCGAAAGAACGCTGGATGCAGGACAGGCCAGTAGCTCAATTGCATACTGTGCAAGCTCTGGCCAGTGATCCATCCTCAAGACCCAGTAAGCCAGAGGATTTTCGGTGGGGAAGGTGTCCAAGTCTGACCTTGCCCCTAGATATTCCTGCACCATGTTTATCAGACGCTGGCGATGGTTGCTGGAACCGATCATACTTTGGGGCTGCGGACTAAAGAATTGTCTGAACGCATCGGTCAGACGGCCACCTTCCCCACCGCTCCTTCTTTGACTGGCCGAAGCCTCAGCAACTCGTTGTCCAGGACCAGGAGTTTGTAACCTCCCAGTCTCTGGGAACGCGTTGCACAGACCTTTCTGCAAGGCCTCCCGGAGTTGTCTCATCCTCTGCTCCCCCTGCGACGGTAACATAAGGTCCGCAACCTTACCCTTGTACCGTGGATCAAGGAGAGTGGCCAGCCAGTAATGGTCCCTCTCCTTGATCCGAAGAATACGAGGATCCTTCCGCAGACTTTGCAGGATCAGGGAGGCCATGCAGCGTAGGTTTGCTGAGGCATTCGCTCCGGAGTCCTCTGGGTCACTAAGGACGACATGATCCGCAGCCACCTCCTCCCAGCCACGTACAAGTCCACTGGTTTCTTGGGACTGTAAATCATCCCTAAAAGACTGCTGCTGATGATGCTGAGTGCCAGCCTCCACCTCCATGCTGACACAATCCTCCTCCTCCTCCTCCTCCTCCTCCTCCTCCTCCTCCTCTTCCTGTGCGATGGGTGGGACAGAAGGAACACTGTCTGGGTAAAGGGGGCCTTGAGAGGCAAGGAAGTCCTCCTCTTCCTGCCTCTGTTCTGCCTCAAGTGCCCTGTCCATTATTCCACGCAGCGTGTGCTCCAACAGGTGGACAAGAGGTACAGTGTCACTGATGCATGCACTGTCACTGCTCACCATCCTCGTGGCCTCCTCAAATGGTGCCAGGACAGTGCATGCATCCCTGATCATGCCCCACTGGCGTGGAGAAAAAAAAACAAGCTCCCCTGACCCTGTCCTGGTGCCGTAGTCGCACAGGTACTCATTGATGGCCCTCTGCTGCGTGTGCAGCCGCTGCAGCATGGCCAACGTTGAGTTCCACCTGGTGGGCATGTCACATATAAGGCGGTTCTTGGGCAGGTTCAACTCCTTTTGCAGCTCAGCCAGGCGAGCACTGGCATTATAAGATCTGCGGAAATGCACACAGACTTTCCTGGCCTGCCTCAGGACATCCTGTAAGCCCGGGTACCTGCCCAAGAACCGCTGCACCACCAGGTTAAGGACGTGAGCCACACAGGGCACATGGGTCAGTTGTCCCTGTCGGAGGGCGGAGAGGAGGTTGGTGCCATTGTCGCAAACCACCATTCCTGGCTTAAGCTGGCGTGGCGTCAACCACCTCTCGGCCTGGCCCTGCAGAGCAGACAGGACCTCTGCCCCAGTGTGGCTTCTGTCCCCCAAACACACCAGCGCAAGCACGGCATGGCATCTTTTTGCCTGCGTACTTGCGTAGCCCCGTGAACGGCTACGGAGCACCGCTGGTTCATAGGACAAACCACAGGAAGAGGCCATGGAGGAAGAAGAGGAGGGGGTGGAGGAGAGAGGTGTGTCACAACCAGTAGTAGCATTTTGGAGGCGTGGCGGTGGAACAACCTCCAACACTACTGCACCTTGTCCTGCATCCTTCCCAGCTGCCAAAAGAGTGACCCAATGGGCCGTGAAAGAAAGGTAACGTCCCTGTCCATGCCTGCTGGACCATGAGTCAGCGGTAATATGCACCTTACCGCTGACCGCCCTGTCCAGCGAGGCCAAGACATTGCCTTCCACATGCCGGTAGAGAGCCGGAATAGCCTTCCGTGAGAAAAAGTGGCGTTTGGGAACCTGCCACTGAGGAACCGCACATTGCACAAACTCACGGAAGGGGGCCGAGTCTACCAACTGAAAAGGCAGCAGTTGAAGCGCTAGCAATTTAGCCAAGCTAGCATTCAACCGCTGGGCATGTGGATGGCTGGGAGTGAACTTCTTTCGACGGTCCAGCAGCTGGGGCAGGGAAATTTGTCTGCTAGAATCGGACGTCGGTGTACTGCTAGCAGAGTGGCCGCAAGTACTTGGCTGTGACACACCTAATTCTACACCTTCATTCCTCTCAGTGCATGTTTCAGAGAGGACTGAAGTTATAGTGGGGTTGGAGATCCCAGCTGATGCGGTGCAAGGAGAGGTCCGCTTTGTTCTTTGGTGTGGGTCTTTGAGGTAGGCTTGCCAACGAGCTGCATGGCAGGTCAACATATGTCTGGTCAGGCATGTGGTACCCAAGCGGCTGATGTTTTGGCCACGCGATATACGCTTGAGACATATGTTGCAAACAGCAGCTGTGCGATCTGATGCACTAGCCTCAAAAAAGGCCCACACCAAGGAACTTTTTGAATGACGGGCAGAGGCAGCGTCCTGCACAGGCGGAGCTCTGCGGTGTGATTCCGTCGGTGTACTGCCCTTACGCTGGCCACCAAAAGGCATCCTGCCTCGTTGGAGATGTGCCTCCTCCTCATCCTCCTCCTCTCTCCTATTAGGCACCCACGTGGAGTCAGTGACTTCATCATCCCCTCCCTCCTCATCACTGGAGCCAATCTGGCAGTATGCTGCAGCTGCTGGAACATGACTGCCAGATTGGTGTCCTTCTTGAGCATCCCCTCTGTCTGCTCTCACGCTACTGCCTTCCTGTAGCTGGGTTTCATCATCAGACCCTTCGAAACGCTGGGCATCCTCCTGGAGCATGTACCCAACACTGTGCTCAAACAGTTCGGGGGACTCCTCAGGAGGAGGACATGGTGGGTCTAGGGAAGGAGTGACTGATGATGAGTCTGACATTGATACCAGGGAAGAGGACGCTTTGGCAGCTGCTTTGCCAGTACCCTGAGCCTGGGTGAGAGAGGATGAGGAGGAGGAGGAGGGCTTGGTCATCCACTCTACCAAGTCTTCGGCATGATGTGGCTCAACATGTCCAGCTGCCGAAAAGAAGGACAAGCGTGTCCCATGGCCATGTGCTGATGACAATGCACCGCGTCCACGACCAGCACTGTTGCCCCCAGACACAGAGCCTGCTTGCCCTCTTTTATTGCCTCCTGACTGTCTGCCTCTCCTTGTTTGCCTTCCAGACATTCTAATAGATGGCCTGCAGGGAGATGGGAAAAAAGCAATAAGGGCTACCTTCAGGTGTCCTTCTCTGTCCCTTTATTTAAGGATTTCTAAATATGGTTGAGGATGATTGCTTTTGCACAGAATAGCACAACGACAATTTCCCTGACTGTCCAAAAAACAAGGATTTCAAAGATGGTTGATGAGGAATGCTTTAGCACACTATAGCACAAGGAGAATTCCCCTCACTTTCCTTCTTTGTCCCTAGAAACAAGGACTCGCACAGTGAAAGAAACTGACACTCTCCCTACCTAGAGTTTTCTGTCCCTAGAAAAAATGTTTTTTTAAAGCACACTATAGCACAAGGAGAATTCCCCTCACTTTCCTTCTTTGTCCCTAGAAACAAGGACTCGCACAGTGAAAGAAACTGACACTCTCCCTACCTAGAGTTTTCTGTCCCTAGAAAAAATGTTTTTTTAAAGCACACTATAGCACAAGGAGAATTCCCCTCACTTTCCTTCTTTGTCCCTAGAAACAAGGACTCGCACAGTGAAAGAAACTGACACTCTCCCTACCTAGAGTTTTCTGTCCCTAGAAAAAATGTTTTTTTAAAGCACACTATAGCACAAGGAGAATTCCCCTCACTTTCCTTCTTTGTCCCTAGAAACAAGGACTCGCACAGTGAAAGAAACTGACACTCTAGCTACCTAGAGTTTTCTGTCCCTAGAAAAAATGTTTTTTTAAAGCACACTATAGCACAAGGAGAATTCCCCTCACTTTCCTTCTTTGTCCCTAGAAACAAGGAGTCGCACAGTGAAAGAAACTGACACTCTCCCTACCTAGAGTTTTCTGTCCCTAGAAAAATTTTTTTTTTAAAGCACACTATAGCACAAGGAGAATTCCCCTCACTTTCCTTCTTTGTCCCTAGAAACAAGGACTCGCACAGTGAAATAAACTGACACTCTCCCTACCTAGAGTTTTCTGTCCCTAGAAAAAATGTTTTTATAAAGCACACTATAGCACAAGGAGAATTCCCCTCACTTTCCTTCTTTGTCCCTAGAAACAAGGACTCGCACAGTGAAAGAAACTGACACTCTCCCTACCTAGAGTTTTCTGTCCCTAGAAAAAATGTTTTTTTAAAGCACACTATAGCACAAGGAGAATTCCCCTCACTTTCCTTCTTTGTCCCTAGAAACAAGGACTCGCACAGTGAAAGAAACTGACACTCTCCCTACCTAGAGTTTTCTGTCCCTAGAATTTTTTTTTTTTAAAGCACACTATAGCACAAGGAGAATTCCCCTCACTTTCCTTCTTTGTCCCTAGAAACAAGGACTCGCACAGTGAAAAAAACTGACACTCTCCCTACCTAGAGTTTTCTGTCCCTAGAAAAAATGTTTTTTTAAAGCACACTATAGCACAAGGAGAATTCCCCTCACTTTCCTTCTTTGTCCCTAGAAACAAGGACTCGCACAGTGAAAGAAACTGACACTCTCCCTACCTAGAGTTTTCTGTCCCTAGAAATTTTTTTTTTTTAAAGCACACTATAGCACAAGGAGAATTCCCCTCACTTTCCTTCTTTGTCCCTAGAAACAAGGACTCGCACAGTGAAAAAAACTGACACTCTCCCTACCTAGAGTTTTCTGTCCCTAGAAAAAATGTTTTTTTAAAGCACACTATAGCACAAGGAGAATTCCCCTCACTTTCCTTCTTTGTCCCTAGAAACAAGGACTCGCACAGTGAAAGAAACTGACACTCTCCCTACCTAGAGTTTTCTGTCCCTAGAAAAAATGTTTTTTTAAAGCACACTATAGCACAAGGAGAATTCCCCTCACTTTCCTTCTTTGTCCCTAGAAACAAGGACTCGCACAGTGAAAGAAACTGACACTCTCCCTACCTAGAGTTTTCTGTCCCTAGAAAAAATGTTTTTTTAAAGCACACTATAGCACAAGGAGAATTCCCCTCACTTTCCTTCTTTGTCCCTAGAAACAAGGACTCGCACAGTGAAATAAACTGACACTCTACCTACCTAGAGTTTTCTGTCCCTAGAAAAAATGTTTTTTTAAAGCACACTATAGCACAAGGAGAATTCCCCTCACTTTCCTTCTTTGTCCCTAGAAACAAGGACTCGCACAGTGAAAGAAACTGACACTCTCCCTACCTAGAGTTTTCTGTCCCTAGAAAAAAATGTTTTTTTAAAGCACACTATAGCACAAGGAGAATTCCCCTCACTTTCCTTCTTTGTCCCTAGAAACAAGGACTCGCACAGTGAAATAAACTGACACTCTCCCTACCTAGAGTTTTCTGTCCCTAGAAAAAATGTTTTTTTAAAGCACACTATAGCACAAGGAGAATTCCCCTCACTTTCCTTCTTTGTCCCTAGAAACAAGGACTCGCACAGTGAAAGAAACTGACACTCTCCCTACCTAGAGTTTTCTGTCCCTAGAAATTTTTTTTTTTTAAAGCACACTATAGCACAAGGAGAACTCCCTCACTGTCCTTCTTTATCCCTAGAAACAAGGACTCGCACAGTGAAAAAAACTGACACTCTCCCTACCTAGAGTTTTCTGTCCCTAGAAAAAATGTTTTTTAAAGCACACTATAGCACAAGGAGAATTCCCCTCACTTTCCTTCTTTGTCCCTAGAAACAAGGACTCGCACAGTGAAATAAACTGACACTCTCCCTACCTAGAGTTTTCTGTCCCTAGAAAAAATGTTTTTTTAAAGCACACTATAGCACAAGGAGAATTCCCCTCACTTTCCTTCTTTGTCCCTAGAAACAAGGACTCGCACAGTGAAATAAACTGACACTCTCCCTACATAGAGTTTTCTGTCCCTAGAAAAAATGTTTTTTTAAAGCACACTATAGCACAAGGAGAATTCCCCTCACTTTCCTTCTTTGTCCCTAGAAACAAGGACTCGCACAGTGAAAGAAACTGACACTCTCCCTACCTAGAGTTTTCTGTCCCTAGAAAAAATGTTTTTTTAAAGCACACTATAGCACAAGGAGAATTCCCCTCACTTTCCTTCTTTGTCCCTAGAAACAAGGACTCGCACAGTGAAAGAAACTGACACTCTCCCTACCTAGAGTTTTCTGTCCCTAGAAAAAATGTTTTTTTAAAGCACACTATAGCACAAGGAGAATTCCCCTCACTTTCCTTCTTTGTCCCTAGAAACAAGGACTCGCACAGTGAAAGAAACTGACACTCTCCCTACCTAGAGTTTTCTGTCCCTAGAAATTTTTTTTTTTTAAAGCACACTATAGCACAAGGAGAATTCCCCTCACTTTCCTTCTTTGTCCCTAGAAACAAGGACTCGCACAGTGAAAGAAACTGACACTCTCCCTACCTAGAGTTTTCTGTCCCTAGAAAAAATGTTTTTTTAAAGCACACTATAGCACAAGGAGAATTCCCCTCACTTTCCTTCTTTGTCCCTAGAAACAAGGACTCGCACAGTGAAAGAAACTGACACTCTCCCTACCTAGAGTTTTCTGTCCCTAGAAAAATTTTTTTTTTTAAAGCACACTATAGCACAAGGAGAATTCCCCTCACTTTCCTTCTTTGTCCCTAGAAACAAGGACTCGCACAGTGAAAGAAACTGACACTCTCCCTACCTAGAGTTTTCTGTCCCTAGAAATTTTTTTTTTTTAAAGGACACTATAGCACAAGGAGAATTCCCCTCACTTTCCTTCTTTGTCCCTAGAAACAAGGACTCGCACAGTGAAATAAACTGACACTCTCCCTACCTAGAGTTTTCTGTCCCTAGAAAAAATGTTTTTTTAAAGCACACTATAGCACAAGGAGAATTCCCCTCACTTTCCTTCTTTGTCCCTAGAAACAAGGACTCGCACAGTGAAATAAACTGACACTCTCCCTACCTAGAGTTTTCTGTCCCTAGAAAAAATGTTTTTTTAAAGCACACTATAGCACAAGGAGAATTCCCCTCACTTTCCTTCTTTGTCCCTAGAAACAAGGACTCGCACAGTGAAATAAACTGACACTCTCCCTACCTAGAGTTTTCTGTCCCTAGAAAAAATGTTTTTTTAAAGCACACTATAGCACAAGGAGAATTCCCCTCACTTTCCTTCTTTGTCCCTAGAAACAAGGACTCGCACAGTGAAAGAAACTGACACTCTCCCTACCTAGAGTTTTCTGTCCCTAGAAAATGTTTTTTTTTAAAGCACACTATAGCACAAGGAGAATTCCCCTCACTTTCCTTCTTTGTCCCTAGAAACAAGGACTCGCACAGTGAAATAAACTGACACTCTCCCTACCTAGAGTTTTCTGTCCCTAGAAAAAATGTTTTTTTAAAGCACACTATAGCACAAGGATAATTCCCCTCACTTTCCTTCTTTGTCCCTAGAAACAAGGACTCGCACAGTGAAAGAAACTGACACTCTCCCTACCTAGAGTTTTCTGTCCCTAGAAAAAATGTTTTTATAAAGCACACTATAGCACAAGGAGAATTCCCCTCACTTTCCTTCTTTGTCCCTAGAAACAAGGACTCGCACAGTGAAAGAAACTGACACTCTCCCTACCTAGAGTTTTCTGTCCCTAGAAAAAATGTTTTTTTAAAGCACACTATAGCACAAGGAGAATTCCCCTCACTTTCCTTCTTTGTCCCTAGAAACAAGGACTCGCACAGTGAAAGAAACTGACACTCTCCCTACCTAGAGTTTTCTGTCCCTAGAAATTTTTTTTTTTTAAAGCACACTATAGCACAAGGAGAATTCCCCTCACTTTCCTTCTTTGTCCCTAGAAACAAGGACTCGCACAGTGAAATAAACTGACACTCTCCCTACCTAGAGTTTTCTGTCCCTAGAATTTTTTTTTTTTTAAAGCACACTATAGCACAAGGAGAATTCCCCTCACTTTCCTTCTTTGTCCCTAGAAACAAGGACTCGCACAGTGAAAGAAACTGACACTCTCCCTACCTAGAGTTTTCTGTCCCTAGAAAAAATGTTTTTTTAAAGCACACTATAGCACAAGGAGAATTCCCCTCACTTTCCTTCTTTGTCCCTAGAAACAAGGACTCGCACAGTGAAAGAAACTGACACTCTCCCTACCTAGAGTTTTCTGTCCCTAGAAAAAATGTTTTTTTTAAAGCACACTATAGCACAAGGAGAATTCCCCTCACTTTCCTTCTTTGTCCCTAGAAACAAGGACTCGCACAGTGAAAGAAACTGACACTCTCCCTACCTAGAGTTTTCTGTCCCTAGAAAAAATGTTTTTTTAAAGCACACTATAGCACAAGGAGAATTCCCCTCACTTTCCTTCTTTGTCCCTAGAAACAAGGACTCGCACAGTGAAAGAAACTGACACTCTCCCTACCTAGAGTTTTCTGTCCCTAGAAATTTTTTTTTTTTAAAGCACACTATAGCACAAGGAGAATTCCCCTCACTTTCCTTCTTTGTCCCTAGAAACAAGGACTCGCACAGTGAAAGAAACTGACACTCTCCCTACCTAGAGTTTTCTGTCCCTAGAAATTTTTTTTTTTTAAAGCACACTATAGCACAAGGAGAATTCCCCTCACTTTCCTTCTTTGTCCCTAGAAACAAGGACTCGCACAGTGAAAAAAACTGACACTCTCCCTACCTAGAGTTTTCTGTCCCTAGAAAAAATGTTTTTTTAAAGCACACTATAGCACAAGGAGAATTCCCCTCACTTTCCTTCTTTGTCCCTAGAAACAAGGACTCGCACAGTGAAAGAAACTGACACTCTCCCTACCTAGAGTTTTCTGTCCCTAGAAAAAATGTTTTTTTAAAGCACACTATAGCACAAGGAGAATTCCCCTCACTTTCCTTCTTTGTCCCTAGAAACAAGGACTCGCACAGTGAAAGAAACTGACACTCTCCCTACCTAGAGTTTTCTGTCCCTAGAAAAAATGTTTTTTTAAAGCACACTATAGCACAAGGAGAATTCCCCTCACTTTCCTTCTTTGTCCCTAGAAACAAGGACTCGCACAGTGAAAGAAACTGACACTCTCCCTACCTAGAGTTTTCTGTCCGTAGAAAAAATGTTTTTTTAAAGCACACTATAGCACAAGGAGAATTCCCCTCACTTTCCTTCTTTGTCCCTAGAAACAAGGACTCGCACAGTGAAAGAAACTGACACTCTCCCTACCTAGAGTTTTCTGTCCCTAGAAAAAATGTTTTTTTAAAGCACACTATAGCACAAGGAGAATTCCCCTCACTTTCCTTCTTTGTCCCTAGAAACAAGGACTCGCACAGTGAAAGAAACTGACACTCTCCCTACCTAGAGTTTTCTGTCCCTAGAAAAAATGTTTTTTTAAAGCACACTATAGCACAAGGAGAATTCCCCTCACTTTCCTTCTTTGTCCCTAGAAACAAGGACTCGCACAGTGAAATAAACTGACACTCTCCCTACCTAGAGTTTTCTGTCCCTAGAAAAAATGTTTTTTTAAAGCACACTATAGCACAAGGAGAATTCCCCTCACTTTCCTTCTTTATCCCTAGAAACAAGGACTCGCACAGTGAAAGAAACTGACACTCTCCCTACCTAGAGTTTTCTGTCCCTAGAAATTTTTGTTTTTTAAAGCACACTATAGCACAAGGAGAATTCCCCTCACTTTCCTTCTTTGTCCCTAGAAACAAGGACTCGCACAGTGAAAGAAACTGACACTCTCCCTACCTAGAGTTTTCTGTCCCTAGAAAAAATTTTTTTTTAAAGCACACTATAGCACAAGGAGAACTCCCTCACTGTCCTTCTTTGTCCCTAGAAACAAGGACTCGCACAGTGAAAAAAACTGACACTCTCCCTACCTAGAGTTTTCTGTCCCTAGAAAAAATGTTTTTTAAAGCACACTATAGCACAAGGAGAATTCCCCTCACTTTCCTTCTTTGTCCCTAGAAACAAGGACTCGCACAGTGAAATAAACTGACACTCTCCCTACCTAGAGTTTTCTGTCCCTAGAAAAAATGTTTTTTTAAAGCACACTATAGCACAAGGAGAATTCCCCTCACTTTCCTTCTTTGTCCCTAGAAACAAGGACTCGCACAGTGAAATAAACTGACACTCTCCCTACCTAGAGTTTTCTGTCCCTAGAAAAAATGTTTTTTTAAAGCACACTATAGCACAAGGAGAATTCCCCTCACTTTCCTTCTTTGTCCCTAGAAACAAGGACTCGCACAGTGAAAGAAACTGACACTCTCCCTACCTAGAGTTTTCTGTCCCTAGAATTTTTTTTTTTTTAAAGCACACTATAGCACAAGGAGAATTCCCCTCACTTTCCTTCTTTGTCCCTAGAAACAAGGACTCGCACAGTGAAAGAAACTGACACTCTCCCTACCTAGAGTTTTCTGTCCCTAGAAAAAATGTTTTTTTAAAGCACACTATAGCACAAGGAGAATTCCCCTCACTTTCCTTCTTTGTCCCTAGAAACAAGGACTCGCACAGTGAAAGAAACTGACACTCTCCCTACCTAGAGTTTTCTGTCCCTAGAAAAAATGTTTTTTTAAAGCACACTATAGCACAAGGAGAATTCCCCTCACTTTCCTTCTTTGTCCCTAGAAACAAGGACTCGCACAGTGAAATAAACTGACACTCTCCCTACCTAGAGTTTTCTGTCCCTAGAAATTTTTTTTTTTTAAAGCACACTATAGCACAAGGAGAATTCCCCTCACTTTCCTTCTTTGTCCCTAGAAACAAGGACTCGCACAGTGAAATAAACTGACACTCTCCCTACCTAGAGTTTTCTGTCCCTAGAAATTTTTTTTTTTTAAAGCACACTATAGCACAAGGAGAATTCCCCTCACTTTCCTTCTTTGTCCCTAGAAACAAGGACTCGCACAGTGAAAGAAACTGACACTCTCCCTACCTAGAGTTTTCTGTCCCTAGAAAAAATGTTTTTTTAAAGCACACTATAGCACAAGGAGAATTCCCCTCACTTTCCTTCTTTGTCCCTAGAAACAAGGACTCGCACAGTGAAAGAAACTGACACTCTCCCTACCTAGAGTTTTCTGTCCCTAGAAAAAATGTTTTTTTAAAGCACACTATAGCACAAGGAGAATTCCCCTCACTTTCCTTCTTTGTCCCTAGAAACAAGGACTCGCACAGTGAAATAAACTGACACTCTCCCTACCTAGAGTTTTCTGTCCCTAGAAAAAATGTTTTTTAAAGCACACTATAGCACAAGGAGAATTCCCCTCACTTTCCTTCTTTGTCCCTAGAAACAAGGACTCGCACAGTGAAATAAACTGACACTCTCCCTACATAGAGTTTTCTGTCCCTAGAAAAAATGTTTTTTTAAAGCACACTATAGCACAAGGAGAATTCCCCTCACTTTCCTTCTTTGTCCCTAGAAACAAGGACTCGCACAGTGAAAGAAACTGACACTCTCCCTACCTAGAGTTTTCTGTCCCTAGAAAAAATGTTTTTTAAAGCACACTATAGCACAAGGAGAATTCCCCTCACTTTCCTTCTTTGTCCCTAGAAACAAGGACTCGCACAGTGAAAGAAACTGACACTCTCCCTACCTAGAGTTTTCTGTCCGTAGAAAAAATGTTTTTTTAAAGCACACTATAGCACAAGGAGAATTCCCCTCACTTTCCTTCTTTGTCCCTAGAAACAAGGACTCGCACAGTGAAATAAACTGACACTCTCCCTACCTAGAGTTTTCTGTCCCTAGAAAAAATGTTTTTTTAAAGCACACTATAGCACAAGGAGAATTCCCCTCACTTTCCTTCTTTGTCCCTAGAAACAAGGACTCGCACAGTGAAAGAAACTGACACTCTCCCTACCTAGAGTTTTCTGTCCCTAGAAAAAATGTTTTTTTAAAGCACACTATAGCACAAGGAGAATTCCCCTCACTTTCCTTCTTTGTCCCTAGAAACAAGGACTCGCACAGTGAAATAAACTGACACTCTCCCTACCTAGAGTTTTCTGTCCCTAGAAAATTTTTTTTTTAAAGCACACTATAGCACAAGGAGAATTCCCCTCACTTTCCTTCTTTATCCCTAGAAACAAGGACTCGCACAGTGAAAGAAACTGACACTCTCCCTACCTAGAGTTTTCTGTCCCTAGAAATTTTTGTTTTTTAAAGCACACTATAGCACAAGGAGAATTCCCCTCACTTTCCTTCTTTGTCCCTAGAAACAAGGACTCGCACAGTGAAAGAAACTGACACTCTCCCTACCTAGAGTTTTCTGTCCCTAGAAAAAAATTTTTTTTAAAGCACACTATAGCACAAGGAGAACTCCCTCACTGTCCTTCTTTGTCCCTAGAAACAAGGACTCGCACAGTGAAAAAAACTGACACTCTCCCTACCTAGAGTTTTCTGTCCCTAGAAAAAATGTTTTTTAAAGCACACTATAGCACAAGGAGAATTCCCCTCACTTTCCTTCTTTGTCCCTAGAAACAAGGACTCGCACAGTGAAATAAACTGACACTCTCCCTACCTAGAGTTTTCTGTCCCTAGAAAAAATGTTTTTTTAAAGCACACTATAGCACAAGGAGAATTCCCCTCACTTTCCTTCTTTGTCCCTAGAAACAAGGACTCGCACAGTGAAATAAACTGACACTCTCCCTACCTAGAGTTTTCTGTCCCTAGAAAAAATGTTTTTTTAAAGCACACTATAGCACAAGGAGAATTCCCCTCACTTTCCTTCTTTGTCCCTAGAAACAAGGACTCGCACAGTGAAAGAAACTGACACTCTCCCTACCTAGAGTTTTCTGTCCCTAGAATTTTTTTTTTTTTAAAGCACACTATAGCACAAGGAGAATTCCCCTCACTTTCCTTCTTTGTCCCTAGAAACAAGGACTCGCACAGTGAAAGAAACTGACACTCTCCCTACCTAGAGTTTTCTGTCCCTAGAAAAAATGTTTTTTTAAAGCACACTATAGCACAAGGAGAATTCCCCTCACTTTCCTTCTTTGTCCCTAGAAACAAGGACTCGCACAGTGAAAGAAACTGACACTCTCCCTACCTAGAGTTTTCTGTCCCTAGAAAAAATGTTTTTTTAAAGCACACTATAGCACAAGGAGAATTCCCCTCACTTTCCTTCTTTGTCCCTAGAAACAAGGACTCGCACAGTGAAATAAACTGACACTCTCCCTACCTAGAGTTTTCTGTCCCTAGAATTTTTTTTTTTTTAAAGCACACTATAGCACAAGGAGAATTCCCCTCACTTTCCTTCTTTGTCCCTAGAAACAAGGACTCGCACAGTGAAATAAACTGACACTCTCCCTACCTAGAGTTTTCTGTCCCTAGAAATTTTTTTTTTTAAAGCACACTATAGCACAAGGAGAATTCCCCTCACTTTCCTTCTTTGTCCCTAGAAACAAGGACTCGCACAGTGAAAGAAACTGACACTCTCCCTACCTAGAGTTTTCTGTCCCTAGAAAAAATGTTTTTTTAAAGCACACTATAGCACAAGGAGAATTCCCCTCACTTTCCTTCTTTGTCCCTAGAAACAAGGACTCGCACAGTGAAAGAAACTGACACTCTCCCTACCTAGAGTTTTCTGTCCCTAGAAATTTTTTTTTTTTAAAGCACACTATAGCACAAGGAGAATTCCCCTCACTTTCCTTCTTTGTCCCTAGAAACAAGGACTCGCACAGTGAAAAAAACTGACACTCTCCCTACCTAGAGTTTTCTGTACCTAGAAAAAATGTTTTTTTAAAGCACACTATAGCACAAGGAGAATTCCCCTCACTTTCCTTCTTTGTCCCTAGAAACAAGGACTCGCACAGTGAAAGAAACTGACACTCTCCCTACCTAGAGTTTTCTGTCCCTAGAAAAAATGTTTTTTTAAAGCACACTATAGCACAAGGAGAATTCCCCTCACTTTCCTTCTTTGTCCCTAGAAACAAGGACTCGCACAGTGAAAGAAACTGACACTCTCCCTACCTAGAGTTTTCTGTCCCTAGAAAAAATGTTTTTTTAAAGCACACTATAGCACAAGGAGAATTCCCCTCACTTTCCTTCTTTGTCCCTAGAAACAAGGACTCGCACAGTGAAAGAAACTGACACTCTCCCTACCTAGAGTTTTCTGTCCCTAGAAAAAATGTTTTTTTAAAGCACACTATAGCACAAGGAGAATTCCCCTCACTTTCCTTCTTTGTCCCTAGAAACAAGGACTCGCACAGTGAAATAAACTGACACTCTCCCTACCTAGAGTTTTCTGTCCCTAGAAAAAATGTTTTTTTAAAGCACACTATAGCACAAGGAGAATTCCCCTCACTTTCCTTCTTTGTCCCTAGAAACAAGGACTCGCACAGTGAAAGAAACTGACACTCTCCCTACCTAGAGTTTTCTGTCCCTAGAAATTTTTTTTTTTTAAAGCACACTATAGCACAAGGAGAACTCCCTCACTGTCCTTCTTTATCCCTAGAAACAAGGACTCGCACAGTGAAAAAAACTGACACTCTCCCTACCTAGAGTTTTCTGTCCCTAGAAAAAATGTTTTTTAAAGCACACTATAGCACAAGGAGAATTCCCCTCACTTTCCTTCTTTGTCCCTAGAAACAAGGACTCGCACAGTGAAAGAAACTGACACTCTCCCTACCTAGAGTTTTCTGTCCCTAGAAAAAATGTTTTTTTAAAGCACACTATAGCACAAGGAGAATTCCCCTCACTTTCCTTCTTTGTCCCTAGAAACAAGGACTCGCACAGTGAAATAAACTGACACTCTCCCTACCTAGAGTTTTCTGTCCCTAGAAAAAATGTTTTTTTAAAGCACACTATAGCACAAGGAGAATTCCCCTCACTTTCCTTCTTTGTCCCTAGAAACAAGGACTCGCACAGTGAAAGAAACTGACACTCTCCCTACCTAGAGTTTTCTGTCCCTAGAATTTTTTTTTTTTTAAAGCACACTATAGCACAAGGAGAACTCCCTCACTGTCCTTCTTTATCCCTAGAAACAAGGACTCGCACAGTGAAAAAAACTGACACTCTCCCTACCTAGAGTTTTCTGTCCCTAGAAAAAATGTTTTTTAAAGCACACTATAGCACAAGGAGAATTCCCCTCACTTTCCTTCTTTGTCCCTAGAAACAAGGACTCGCACAGTGAAATAAACTGACACTCTCCCTACATAGAGTTTTCTGTCCCTAGAAAAAATGTTTTTTTAAAGCACACTATAGCACAAGGAGAATTCCCCTCACTTTCCTTCTTTGTCCCTAGAAACAAGGACTCGCACAGTGAAAGAAACTGACACTCTCCCTACCTAGAGTTTTCTGTCCCTAGAAAAAATGTTTTTTTAAAGCACACTATAGCACAAGGAGAATTCCCCTCACTTTCCTTCTTTGTCCCTAGAAACAAGGACTCGCACAGTGAAAGAAACTGACACTCTCCCTACCTAGAGTTTTCTGTCCCTAGAAAAAATGTTTTTTTAAAGCACACTATAGCACAAGGAGAATTCCCCTCACTTTCCTTCTTTGTCCCTAGAAACAAGGACTCGCACAGTGAAAGAAACTGACACTCTCCCTACCTAGAGTTTTCTGTCCCTAGAAATTTTTTTTTTTTAAAGCACACTATAGCACAAGGAGAATTCCCCTCACTTTCCTTCTTTGTCCCTAGAAACAAGGACTCGCACAGTGAAAGAAACTGACACTCTCCCTACCTAGAGTTTTCTGTCCCTAGAAAAAATGTTTTTTTAAAGCACACTATAGCACAAGGAGAATTCCCCTCACTTTCCTTCTTTGTCCCTAGAAACAAGGACTCGCACAGTGAAAGAAACTGACACTCTCCCTACCTAGAGTTTTCTGTCCCTAGAAAAATTTTTTTTTTAAAGCACACTATAGCACAAGGAGAATTCCCCTCACTTTCCTTCTTTGTCCCTAGAAACAAGGACTCGCACAGTGAAAGAAACTGACACTCTCCCTACCTAGAGTTTTCTGTCCCTAGAAATTATTTTTTTTTAAAGGACACTATAGCACAAGGAGAATTCCCCTCACTTTCCTTTTTTGTCCCTAGAAACAAGGACTCGCACAGTGAAAAAAACTGACACTCTCCCTACCTAGAGTTTTCTGTCCCTAGAAAAAATGTTTTTTTAAAGCACACTATAGCACAAGGAGAATTCCCCTCACTTTCCTTCTTTGTCCCTAGAAACAAGGACTCGCACAGTGAAAGAAACTGACACTCTCCCTACCTAGAGTTTTCTGTCCCTAGAAAAAATGTTTTTTAAAGCACACTATAGCACAAGGAGAATTCCCCTCACTTTCCTTCTTTGTCCCTAGAAACAAGGACTCGCACAGTGAAAGAAACTGACACTCTCCCTACCTAGAGTTTTCTGTCCCTAGAAAAAATGTTTTTTTAAAGCACACTATAGCACAAGGAGAATTCCCCTCACTTTCCTTCTTTGTCCCTAGAAACAAGGACTCGCACAGTGAAAGAAACTGACACTCTCCCTACCTAGAGTTTTCTGTCCCTAGAAAAAATGTTTTTTTAAAGCACACTATAGCACAAGGAGAATTCCCCTCACTTTCCTTCTTTGTCCCTAGAAACAAGGACTCGCACAGTGAAATAAACTGACACTCTCCCTACCTAGAGTTTTCTGTCCCTAGAAAAAATGTTTTTTTAAAGCACACTATAGCACAAGGAGAATTCCCCTCACTTTCCTTCTTTGTCCCTAGAAACAAGGACTCGCACAGTGAAATAAACTGACACTCTCCCTACCTAGAGTTTTCTGTCCCTAGAAAAAATGTTTTTTTAAAGCACACTATAGCACAAGGAGAATTCCCCTCACTTTCCTTCTTTGTCCCTAGAAACAAGGACTCGCACAGTGAAAGAAACTGACACTCTCCCTACCTAGAGTTTTCTGTCCCTAGAAAAAATGTTTTTATAAAGCACACTATAGCACAAGGAGAATTCCCCTCACTTTCCTTCTTTGTCCCTAGAAACAAGGACTCGCACAGTGAAAGAAACTGACACTCTCCCTACCTAGAGTTTTCTGTCCCTAGAAAAAATGTTTTTTTAAAGCACACTATAGCACAAGGAGAATTCCCCTCACTTTCCTTCTTTGTCCCTAGAAACAAGGACTCGCACAGTGAAAGAAACTGACACTCTCCCTACCTAGAGTTTTCTGTCCCTAGAAAATTTTTTTTTTAAAGCACACTATAGCACAAGGAGAATTCCCCTCACTTTCCTTCTTTGTCCCTAGAAACAAGGACTCGCACAGTGAAATAAACTGACACTCTCCCTACCTAGAGTTTTTTTTTTTTTAAAGCACACTATAGCACAAGGAGAATTCCCCTCACTTTCCTTCTTTGTCCCTAGAAACAAGGACTCGCACAGTGAAATAAACTGACACTCTCCCTACCTAGAGTTTTCTGTCCCTAGAAAATTTTTTTTTTTAAAGCACACTATAGCACAAGGAGAATTCCCCTCACTTTCCTTCTTTGTCCCTAGAAACAAGGACTCGCACAGTGAAAGAAACTGACACTCTCCCTACCTAGAGTTTTCTGTCCCTAGAAATTTTTTTTTTTTAAAGCACACTATAGCACAAGGAGAATTCCCCTCACTTTCCTTCTTTGTCCCTAGAAACAAGGACTCGCACAGTGAAAAAAACTGACACTCTCCCTACCTAGAGTTTTCTGTCCCTAGAAAAAATGTTTTTTTAAAGCACACTATAGCACAAGGAGAATTCCCCTCACTTTCCTTCTTTGTCCCTAGAAACAAGGACTCGCACAGTGAAAGAAACTGACACTCTCCCTACCTAGAGTTTTCTGTCCCTATAAAAAATGTTTTTATAAAGCACACTATAGCACAAGGAGAATTCCCCTCACTTTCCTTCTTTGTCCCTAGAAACAAGGACTCGCACAGTGAAAGAAACTGACACTCTCCCTACCTAGAGTTTTCTGTCCCTAGAAAAAATGTTTTTTTAAAGCACACTATAGCACAAGGAGAATTCCCCTCACTTTCCTTCTTTGTCCCTAGAAACAAGGACTCGCACAGTGAAAGAAACTGACACTCTCCCTACCTAGAGTTTTCTGTCCCTAGAAAATTTTTTTTTTTAAAGCACACTATAGCACAAGGAGAATTCCCCTCACTTTCCTTCTTTGTCCCTAGAAACAAGGACTCGCACAGTGAAATAAACTGACACTCTCCCTACCTAGAGTTTTCTGTACCTAGAATTTTTTTTTTTTTAAAGCACACTATAGCACAAGGAGAATTCCCCTCACTTTCCTTCTTTGTCCCTAGAAACAAGGACTCGCACAGTGAAATAAACTGACACTCTCCCTACCTAGAGTTTTCTGTCCCTAGAAATTTTTTTTTTTTAAAGCACACTATAGCACAAGGAGAATTCCCCTCACTTTCCTTCTTTGTCCCTAGAAACAAGGACTCGCACAGTGAAAGAAACTGACACTCTCCCTACCTAGAGTTTTCTGTCCCTAGAAATTTTTTTTTTTTAAAGCACACTATAGCACAAGGAGAATTCCCCTCACTTTCCTTCTTTGTCCCTAGAAACAAGGACTCGCACAGTGAAAAAAACTGACACTCTCCCTACCTAGAGTTTTCTGTCCCTAGAAAAAATGTTTTTTTAAAGCACACTATAGCACAAGGAGAATTCCCCTCACTTTCCTTCTTTGTCCCAAGAAACAAGGACTCGCACAGTGAAAGAAACTGACACTCTCCCTACCTAGAGTTTTCTGTCCCTAGAAAAAATGTTTTTTTAAAGCACACTATAGCACAAGGAGAATTCCCCTCACTTTCCTTCTTTGTCCCTAGAAACAAGGACTCGCACAGTGAAAGAAACTGACACTCTCCCTACCTAGAGTTTTCTGTCCCTAGAAAAAATGTTTTTTTAAAGCACACTATAGCACAAGGAGAATTCCCCTCACTTTCCTTCTTTGTCCCTAGAAACAAGGACTCGCACAGTGAAAGAAACTGACACTCTCCCTACCTAGAGTTTTCTGTCCGTAGAAAAAATGTTTTTTTAAAGCACACTATAGCACAAGGAGAATTCCCCTCACATTCCTTCTTTGTCCCTAGAAACAAGGACTCGCACAGTGAAAGAAACTGACACTCTCCCTACCTAGAGTTTTCTGTCCCTAGAAAAAATGTTTTTTTAAAGCACACTATAGCACAAGGAGAATTCCCCTCACTTTCCTTCTTTGTCCCTAGAAACAAGGACTCGCACAGTGAAAGAAACTGACACTCTCCCTACCTAGAGTTTTCTGTCCCTAGAAAAAATGTTTTTTTAAAGCACACTATAGCACAAGGAGAATTCCCCTCACTTTCCTTCTTTGTCCCTAGAAACAAGGACTCGCACAGTGAAATAAACTGACACTCTCCCTACCTAGAGTTTTCTGTCCCTAGAAAAAATGTTTTTTTAAAGCACACTATAGCACAAGGAGAATTCCCCTCACTTTCCTTCTTTGTCCCTAGAAACAAGGACTCGCACAGTGAAAGAAACTGACACTCTCCCTACCTAGAGTTTTCTGTCCCTAGAAAAAATTTTTTTTTAAAGCACACTATAGCACAAGGAGAATTCCCCTCACTTTCCTTCTTTGTCCCTAGAAACAAGGACTCGCACAGTGAAAGAAACTGACACTCTCCCTACCTAGAGTTTTCTGTCCCTAGAAATTTTTTTTTTTTAAAGGACACTATAGCACAAGGAGAATTCCCCTCACTTTCCTTCTTTGTCCCTAGAAACAAGGACTCGCACAGTGAAAAAAACTGACACTCTCCCTACCTAGAGTTTTCTGTCCCTAGAAAAAATGTTTTTTTAAAGCACACTATAGCACAAGGAGAATTCCCCTCACTTTCCTTCTTTGTCCCTAGAAACAAGGACTCGCACAGTGAAAGAAACTGACACTCTCCCTACCTAGAGTTTTCTGTCCCTAGAAAAAATGTTTTTTAAAGCACACTATAGCACAAGGAGAATTCCCCTCACTTTCCTTCTTTGTCCCTAGAAACAAGGACTCGCACAGTGAAAGAAACTGACACTCTCCCTACCTAGAGTTTTCTGTCCCTAGAAAAAATGTTTTTTTAAAGCACACTATAGCACAAGGAGAATTCCCCTCACTTTCCTTCTTTGTCCCTAGAAACAAGGACTCGCACAGTGAAAGAAACTGACACTCTCCCTACCTAGAGTTTTCTGTCCCTAGAAAAAATGTTTTTTTAAAGCACACTATAGCACAAGGAGAATTCCCCTCACTTTCCTTCTTTGTCCCTAGAAACAAGGACTCGCACAGTGAAATAAACTGACACTCTCCCTACCTAGAGTTTTCTGTCCCTAGAAAAAATGTTTTTTTAAAGCACACTATAGCACAAGGAGAATTCCCCTCACTTTCCTTCTTTGTCCCTAGAAACAAGGACTCGCACAGTGAAATAAACTGACACTCTCCCTACCTAGAGTTTTCTGTCCCTAGAAAAAATGTTTTTTTAAAGCACACTATAGCACAAGGAGAATTCCCCTCACTTTCCTTCTTTGTCCCTAGAAACAAGGACTCGCACAGTGAAAGAAACTGACACTCTCCCTACCTAGAGTTTTCTGTCCCTAGAAAAAATGTTTTTATAAAGCACACTATAGCACAAGGAGAATTCCCCTCACTTTCCTTCTTTGTCCCTAGAAACAAGGACTCGCACAGTGAAAGAAACTGACACTCTCCCTACCTAGAGTTTTCTGTCCCTAGAAAAAATGTTTTTTTAAAGCACACTATAGCACAAGGAGAATTCCCCTCACTTTCCTTCTTTGTCCCTAGAAACAAGGACTCGCACAGTGAAAGAAACTGACACTCTCCCTACCTAGAGTTTTCTGTCCCTAGAAATTTTTTTTTTTTAAAGCACACTATAGCACAAGGAGAATTCCCCTCACTTTCCTTCTTTGTCCCTAGAAACAAGGACTCGCACAGTGAAATAAACTGACACTCTCCCTACCTAGAGTTTTCTGTCCCTAGAATTTTTTTTTTTTTTAAAGCACACTATAGCACAAGGAGAATTCCCCTCACTTTCCTTCTTTGTCCCTAGAAACAAGGACTCGCACAGTGAAAGAAACTGACACTCTCCCTACCTAGAGTTTTCTGTCCCTAGAAAAAATGTTTTTTTAAAGCACACTATAGCACAAGGAGAATTCCCCTCACTTTCCTTCTTTGTCCCTAGAAACAAGGACTCGCACAGTGAAATAAACTGACACTCTCCCTACCTAGAGTTTTCTGTCCCTAGAAAAATTTTTTTTTTAAAGCACACTATAGCACAAGGAGAATTCCCCTCACTTTCCTTCTTTGTCCCTAGAAACAAGGACTCGCACAGTGAAAGAAACTGACACTCTCCCTACCTAGAGTTTTCTGTCCCTAGAATTTTTTTTTTTTTAAAGCACACTATAGCACAAGGAGAATTCCCCTCACTTTCCTTCTTTGTCCCTAGAAACAAGGACTCGCACAGTGAAAGAAACTGACACTCTCCCTACCTAGAGTTTTCTGTCCCTAGAAAAAATGTTTTTTTAAAGCACACTATAGCACAAGGAGAATTCCCCTCACTTTCCTTCTTTGTCCCTAGAAACAAGGACTCGCACAGTGAAAGAAACTGACACTCTCCCTACCTAGAGTTTTCTGTCCCTAGAAAATTTTTTTTTTTAAAGCACACTATAGCACAAGGAGAATTCCCCTCACTTTCCTTCTTTGTCCCTAGAAACAAGGACTCGCACAGTGAAATAAACTGACACTCTCCCTACCTAGAGTTTTCTGTCCCTAGAAAAAATGTTTTTTTAAAGCACACTATAGCACAAGGAGAATTCCCCTCACTTTCCTTCTTTGTCCCTAGAAACAAGGACTCGCACAGTGAAATAAACTGACACTCTCCCTACCTAGAGTTTTCTGTCCCTAGAAATTTTTTTTTTTTAAAGCACACTATAGCACAAGGAGAATTCCCCTCACTTTCCTTCTTTGTCCCTAGAAACAAGGACTCGCACAGTGAAAGAAACTGACACTCTCCCTACCTAGAGTTTTCTGTCCCTAGAAATTTTTTTTTTTTAAAGCACACTATAGCACAAGGAGAATTCCCCTCACTTTCCTTCTTTGTCCCTAGAAACAAGGACTCGCACAGTGAAAGAAACTGACACTCTCCCTACCTAGAGTTTTCTGTCCCTAGAAAAAATGTTTTTTTAAAGCACACTATAGCACAAGGAGAATTCCCCTCACTTTCCTTCTTTGTCCCTAGAAACAAGGACTCGCACAGTGAAAGAAACTGACACTCTCCCTACCTAGAGTTTTCTGTCCCTAGAAAAAATGTTTTTTAAAGCACACTATAGCACAAGGAGAATTCCCCTCACTTTCCTTCTTTGTCCCTAGAAACAAGGACTCGCACAGTGAAAGAAACTGACACTCTCCCTACCTAGAGTTTTCTGTCCCTAGAAAAAATGTTTTTTTAAAGCACACTATAGCACAAGGAGAATTCCCCTCACTTTCCTTCTTTGTCCCTAGAAACAAGGACTCGCACAGTGAAAGAAACTGACACTCTCCCTACCTAGAGTTTTCTGTCCCTAGAAAAAATGTTTTTTTAAAGCACACTATAGCACAAGGAGAATTCCCCTCACTTTCCTTCTTTGTCCCTAGAAACAAGGACTCGCACAGTGAAATAAACTGACACTCTCCCTACCTAGAGTTTTCTGTCCCTAGAAAAAATGTTTTTTTAAAGCACACTATAGCACAAGGAGAATTCCCCTCACTTTCCTTCTTTGTCCCTAGAAACAAGGACTCGCACAGTGAAATAAACTGACACTCTCCCTACCTAGAGTTTTCTGTCCCTAGAAAAAATGTTTTTTTAAAGCACACTATAGCACAAGGAGAATTCCCCTCACTTTCCTTCTTTGTCCCTAGAAACAAGGACTCGCACAGTGAAAGAAACTGACACTCTCCCTACCTAGAGTTTTCTGTCCCTAGAAAAAATGTTTTTATAAAGCACACTATAGCACAAGGAGAATTCCCCTCACTTTCCTTCTTTGTCCCTAGAAACAAGGACTCGCACAGTGAAAGAAACTGACACTCTCCCTACCTAGAGTTTTCTGTCCCTAGAAAAAATGTTTTTTTAAAGCACACTATAGCACAAGGAGAATTCCCCTCACTTTCCTTCTTTGTCCCTAGAAACAAGGACTCGCACAGTGAAAGAAACTGACACTCTCCCTACCTAGAGTTTTCTGTCCCTAGAAAATTTTTTTTTTTAAAGCACACTATAGCACAAGGAGAGTTCCCCTCACTTTCCTTCTTTGTCCCTAGAAACAAGGACTCGCACAGTGAAAGAAACTGACACTCTCCCTACCTAGAGTTTTCTGTACCTAGAATTTTTTTTTTTTTAAAGCACACTATAGCACAAGGAGAATTCCCCTCACTTTCCTTCTTTGTCCCTAGAAACAAGGACTCGCACAGTGAAATAAACTGACACTCTCCCTACCTAGAGTTTTCTGTCCCTAGAAAATTTTTTTTTTTAAAGCACACTATAGCACAAGGAGAATTCCCCTCACTTTCCTTCTTTGTCCCTAGAAACAAGGACTCGCACAGTGAAAGAAACTGACACTCTCCCTACCTAGAGTTTTCTGTCCCTAGAAATTTTTTTTTTTTAAAGCACACTATAGCACAAGGAGAATTCCCCTCACTTTCCTTCTTTGTCCCTAGAAACAAGGACTCGCACAGTGAAAAAAACTGACACTCTCCCTACCTAGAGTTTTCTGTCCCTAGAAAAAATGTTTTTTTAAAGCACACTATAGCACAAGGAGAATTCCCCTCACTTTCCTTCTTTGTCCCTAGAAACAAGGACTCGCACAGTGAAAGAAACTGACACTCTCCCTACCTAGAGTTTTCTGTCCCTAGAAAAAATGTTTTTTTAAAGCACACTATAGCACAAGGAGAATTCCCCTCACTTTCCTTCTTTGTCCCTAGAAACAAGGACTCGCACAGTGAAAGAAACTGACACTCTCCCTACCTAGAGTTTTCTGTCCCTAGAAAAAATGTTTTTTTAAAGCACACTATAGCACAAGGAGAATTCCCCTCACTTTCCTTCTTTGTCCCTAGAAACAAGGACTCGCACAGTGAAAGAAACTGACACTCTCCCTACCTAGAGTTTTCTGTCCGTAGAAAAAATGTTTTTTTAAAGCACACTATAGCACAAGGAGAATTCCCCTCACATTCCTTCTTTGTCCCTAGAAACAAGGACTCGCACAGTGAAAGAAACTGACACTCTCCCTACCTAGAGTTTTCTGTCCCTAGAAAAAATGTTTTTTTAAAGCACACTATAGCACAAGGAGAATTCCCCTCACTTTCCTTCTTTGTCCCTAGAAACAAGGACTCGCACAGTGAAAGAAACTGACACTCTCCCTACCTAGAGTTTTCTGTCCCTAGAAAAAATGTTTTTTTAAAGCACACTATAGCACAAGGAGAATTCCCCTCACTTTCCTTCTTTGTCCCTAGAAACAAGGACTCGCACAGTGAAATAAACTGACACTCTCCCTACCTAGAGTTTTCTGTCCCTAGAAAAAATGTTTTTTTAAAGCACACTATAGCACAAGGAGAATTCCCCTCACTTTCCTTCTTTGTCCCTAGAAACAAGGACTCGCACAGTGAAAGAAACTGACACTCTCCCTACCTAGAGTTTTCTGTCCCTAGAAAAATTTTTTTTTTAAAGCACACTATAGCACAAGGAGAATTCCCCTCACTTTCCTTCTTTGTCCCTAGAAACAAGGACTCGCACAGTGAAAGAAACTGACACTCTCCCTACCTAGAGTTTTCTGTCCCTAGAAATTTTTTTTTTTTAAAGGACACTATAGCACAAGGAGAATTCCCCTCACTTTCCTTCTTTGTCCCTAGAAACAAGGACTCGCACAGTGAAAAAAACTGACACTCTCCCTACCTAGAGTTTTCTGTCCCTAGAAAAAATGTTTTTTTAAAGCACACTATAGCACAAGGAGAATTCCCCTCACTTTCCTTCTTTGTCCCTAGAAACAAGGACTCGCACAGTGAAAGAAACTGACACTCTCCCTACCTAGAGTTTTCTGTCCCTAGAAAAAATGTTTTTTAAAGCACACTATAGCACAAGGAGAATTCCCCTCACTTTCCTTCTTTGTCCCTAGAAACAAGGACTCGCACAGTGAAAGAAACTGACACTCTCCCTACCTAGAGTTTTCTGTCCCTAGAAAAAATGTTTTTTTAAAGCACACTATAGCACAAGGAGAATTCCCCTCACTTTCCTTCTTTGTCCCTAGAAACAAGGACTCGCACAGTGAAAGAAACTGACACTCTCCCTACCTAGAGTTTTCTGTCCCTAGAAAAAATGTTTTTTTAAAGCACACTATAGCACAAGGAGAATTCCCCTCACTTTCCTTCTTTGTCCCTAGAAACAAGGACTCGCACAGTGAAATAAACTGACACTCTCCCTACCTAGAGTTTTCTGTCCCTAGAAAAAATGTTTTTTTAAAGCACACTATAGCACAAGGAGAATTCCCCTCACTTTCCTTCTTTGTCCCTAGAAACAAGGACTCGCACAGTGAAATAAACTGACACTCTCCCTACCTAGAGTTTTCTGTCCCTAGAAAAAATGTTTTTTTAAAGCACACTATAGCACAAGGAGAATTCCCCTCACTTTCCTTCTTTGTCCCTAGAAACAAGGACTCGCACAGTGAAAGAAACTGACACTCTCCCTACCTAGAGTTTTCTGTCCCTAGAAAAAATGTTTTTATAAAGCACACTATAGCACAAGGAGAATTCCCCTCACTTTCCTTCTTTGTCCCTAGAAACAAGGACTCGCACAGTGAAAGAAACTGACACTCTCCCTACCTAGAGTTTTCTGTCCCTAGAAAAAATGTTTTTTTAAAGCACACTATAGCACAAGGAGAATTCCCCTCACTTTCCTTCTTTGTCCCTAGAAACAAGGACTCGCACAGTGAAAGAAACTGACACTCTCCCTACCTAGAGTTTTCTGTCCCTAGAAATTTTTTTTTTTTAAAGCACACTATAGCACAAGGAGAATTCCCCTCACTTTCCTTCTTTGTCCCTAGAAACAAGGACTCGCACAGTGAAATAAACTGACACTCTCCCTACCTAGAGTTTTCTGTCCCTAGAATTTTTTTTTTTTTAAAGCACACTATAGCACAAGGAGAATTCCCCTCACTTTCCTTCTTTGTCCCTAGAAACAAGGACTCGCACAGTGAAAGAAACTGACACTCTCCCTACCTAGAGTTTTCTGTCCCTAGAAAAAATGTTTTTTTAAAGCACACTATAGCACAAGGAGAATTCCCCTCACTTTCCTTCTTTGTCCCTAGAAACAAGGACTCGCACAGTGAAATAAACTGACACTCTCCCTACCTAGAGTTTTCTGTCCCTAGAAAAATTTTTTTTTTAAAGCACACTATAGCACAAGGAGAATTCCCCTCACTTTCCTTCTTTGTCCCTAGAAACAAGGACTCGCACAGTGAAAGAAACTGACACTCTCCCTACCTAGAGTTTTCTGTCCCTAGAAATTTTTTTTTTTTAAAGCACACTATAGCACAAGGAGAATTCCCCTCACTTTCCTTCTTTGTCCCTAGAAACAAGGACTCGCACAGTGAAAGAAACTGACACTCTCCCTACCTAGAGTTTTCTGTCCCTAGAAAAAATGTTTTTTTAAAGCACACTATAGCACAAGGAGAATTCCCCTCACTTTCCTTCTTTGTCCCTAGAAACAAGGACTCGCACAGTGAAAGAAACTGACACTCTCCCTACCTAGAGTTTTCTGTCCCTAGAAAAAATTTTTTTTTAAAGCACACTATAGCACAAGGAGAATTCCCCTCACTTTCCTTCTTTGTCCCTAGAAACAAGGACTCGCACAGTGAAATAAACTGACACTCTCCCTACCTAGAGTTTTCTGTCCCTAGAAAAAATGTTTTTTTAAAGCACACTATAGCACAAGGAGAATTCCCCTCACTTTCCTTCTTTGTCCCTAGAAACAAGGACTCGCACAGTGAAATAAACTGACACTCTCCCTACCTAGAGTTTTCTGTCCCTAGAAAAAAAAATTTTTTAAAGCACACTATAGCACAAGGAGAATTCCCCTCACTTTCCTTCTTTGTCCCTAGAAACAAGGACTCGCACAGTGAAAGAAACTGACACTCTCCCTACCTAGAGTTTTCTGTCCCTAGAAAAAATGTTTTTTTAAAGCACACTATAGCACAAGGAGAATTCCCCTCACTTTCCTTCTTTGTCCCTAGAAACAAGGACTCGCACAGTGAAAGAAACTGACACTCTCCCTACCTAGAGTTTTCTGTCCCTAGAAAAAATGTTTTTTTAAAGCACACTATAGCACAAGGAGAATTCCCCTCACTTTCCTTCTTTGTCCCTAGAAACAAGGACTCGCACAGTGAAAGAAACTGACACTCTCCCTACCTAGAGTTTTCTGTCCGTAGAAAAAATGTTTTTTTAAAGCACACTATAGCACAAGGAGAATTCCCCTCACTTTCCTTCTTTGTCCCTAGAAACAAGGACTCGCACAGTGAAATAAACTGACACTCTCCCTACCTAGAGTTTTCTGTCCCTAGAAAAAATGTTTTTTTAAAGCACACTATAGCACAAGGAGAATTCCCCTCACTTTCCTTCTTTGTCCCTAGAAACAAGGACTCGCACAGTGAAAGAAACTGACACTCTCCCTACCTAGAGTTTTCTGTCCCTAGAAAAAATGTTTTTTTAAAGCACACTATAGCACAAGGAGAATTCCCCTCACTTTCCTTCTTTGTCCCTAGAAACAAGGACTCGCACAGTGAAATAAACTGACACTCTCCCTACCTAGAGTTTTCTGTCCCTAGAAAAAATGTTTTTTTAAAGCACACTATAGCACAAGGAGAATTCCCCTCACTTTCCTTCTTTGTCCCTAGAAACAAGGACTCGCACAGTGAAAGAAACTGACACTCTCCCTACCTAGAGTTTTCTGTCCCTAGAAAAAATGTTTTTTTAAAGCACACTATAGCACAAGGAGAATTCCCCTCACTTTCCTTCTTTGTCCCTAGAAACAAGGACTCGCACAGTGAAAGAAACTGACACTCTCCCTACCTAGAGTTTTCTGTCCGTAGAAAAAATGTTTTTTTAAAGCACACTATAGCACAAGGAGAATTCCCCTCACTTTCCTTCTTTGTCCCTAGAAACAAGGACTCGCACAGTGAAATAAACTGACACTCTCCCTACCTAGAGTTTTCTGTCCCTAGAAAAAATGTTTTTTTAAAGCACACTATAGCACAAGGAGAATTCCCCTCACTTTCCTTCTTTGTCCCTAGAAACAAGGACTCGCACAGTGAAAGAAACTGACACTCTCCCTACCTAGAGTTTTCTGTCCCTAGAAAAAATGTTTTTTTAAAGCACACTATAGCACAAGGAGAATTCCCCTCACTTTCCTTCTTTGTCCCTAGAAACAAGGACTCGCACAGTGAAAGAAACTGACACTCTCCCTACCTAGAGTTTTCTGTCCGTAGAAAAAATGTTTTTTTAAAGCACACTATAGCACAAGGAGAATTCCCCTCACTTTCCTTCTTTGTCCCTAGAAACAAGGACTCGCACAGTGAAATAAATTGACACTCTCCCTACCTAGAGTTTTCTGTCCCTAGAAAAAATGTTTTTTTAAAGCACACTATAGCACAAGGAGAATTCCCCTCACTTTCCTTCTTTGTCCCTAGAAACAAGGACTCGCACAGTGAAAGAAACTGACACTCTCCCTACCTAGAGTTTTCTGTCCCTAGAAAAAATGTTTTTTTAAAGCACACTATAGCACAAGGAGAATTCCCCTCACTTTCCTTCTTTGTCCCTAGAAACAAGGACTCGCACAGTGAAATAAACTGACACTCTCCCTACCTAGAGTTTTCTGTCCCTAGAAAAAATGTTTTTTTAAAGCACACTATAGCACAAGGAGAATTCCCCTCACTTTCCTTCTTTATCCCTAGAAACAAGGACTCGCACAGTGAAAGAAACTGACACTCTCCCTACCTAGAGTTTTCTGTCCCTAGAATTTTTTTTTTTTTAAAGCACACTATAGCACAAGGAGAATTCCCCTCACTTTCCTTCTTTGTCCCTAGAAACAAGGACTCGCACAGTGAAAGAAACTGACACTCTCCCTACCTAGAGTTTTCTGTCCCTAGAAAAATTTTTTTTTTAAAGCACACTATAGCACAAGGAGAACTCCCTCACTGTCCTTCTTTGTCCCTAGAAACAAGGACTCGCACAGTGAAAAAAACTGACACTCTCCCTACCTAGAGTTTTCTGTCCCTAGAAAAAATGTTTTTTAAAGCACACTATAGCACAAGGAGAATTCCCCTCACTTTCCTTCTTTGTCCCTAGAAACAAGGACTCGCACAGTGAAATAAACTGACACTCTCCCTACCTAGAGTTTTCTGTCCCTAGAAAAAATGTTTTTTTAAAGCACACTATAGCACAAGGAGAATTCCCCTCACTTTCCTTCTTTGTCCCTAGAAACAAGGACTCGCACAGTGAAATAAACTGACACTCTCCCTACCTAGAGTTTTCTGTCCCTAGAAAAAATGTTTTTTTAAAGCACACTATAGCACAAGGAGAATTCCCCTCACTTTCCTTCTTTGTCCCTAGAAACAAGGACTCGCACAGTGAAAGAAACTGACACTCTCCCTACCTAGAGTTTTCTGTCCCTAGAAAAAATGTTTTTTTAAAGCACACTATAGCACAAGGAGAATTCCCCTCACTTTCCTTCTTTGTCCCTAGAAACAAGGACTCGCACAGTGAAAGAAACTGACACTCTCCCTACCTAGAGTTTTCTGTCCGTAGAAAAAATGTTTTTTTAAAGCACACTATAGCACAAGGAGAATTCCCCTCACTTTCCTTCTTTGTCCCTAGAAACAAGGACTCGCACAGTGAAAGAAACTGACACTCTCCCTACCTAGAGTTTTCTGTCCCTAGAAAAAATGTTTTTTTAAAGCACACTATAGCACAAGGAGAATTCCCCTCACTTTCCTTCTTTGTCCCTAGAAACAAGGACTCGCACAGTGAAATAAACTGACACTCTCCCTACCTAGAGTTTTCTGTCCCTAGAAATTTTTTTTTTTTAAAGCACACTATAGCACAAGGAGAATTCCCCTCACTTTCCTTCTTTGTCCCTAGAAACAAGGACTCGCACAGTGAAAGAAACTGACACTCTCCCTACCTAGAGTTTTCTGTCCCTAGAAAAAATGTTTTTTTAAAGCACACTATAGCACAAGGAGAATTCCCCTCACTTTCCTTCTTTGTCCCTAGAAACAAGGACTCGCACAGTGAAAGAAACTGACACTCTCCCTACCTAGAGTTTTCTGTCCCTAGAAAAAATGTTTTTTTAAAGCACACTATAGCACAAGGAGAATTCCCCTCACTTTCCTTCTTTGTCCCTAGAAACAAGGACTCGCACAGTGAAACACACTGACACTCTCCCTACCTATCCTTCTCTTTCCCTAAACTAAAGGAATCCAGGTTAAGCAAGAAAGAAATAAATGTCACTGTCCCTGCCTATGCTTGTCTTTCCCTGCTCCGGAACACACTACACTAGGCCGCCGTGCTGGCGGCCTTTTATAGTGTGTGGCGTGTACTAAACACCCTCAGCAATAATTGGCCACAGGCATCCTGCCTGTGGCCAATCATTGCTCTCCTCGCTGCCGGCGCTGTGATTGGCCAAGCATGCGGGGTCACAGTGCATGCTTGGCCAATCACAGCGCCTGGATGACACTGCGATGGCGTAGTGCATTGTGGGCCGTTCGCGTCACTCGAATTTGGCGCGAACGGCCCAAATCTTTCGATCTTCGCCGAACGATCGAACAGCCGATGTTCGAGTCGAACGTATGTTCGACTCGAACACGAAGCTCATCCCTAGCTGTGTCCTATTACTCTGAAACTGGGGAGCTAGCTGAATCCAGGAGCAGCTCTGTGTACCATTTCCTTGCTTCATCTGGGAGAAGAGAGCACTGCAACCAGACAATGGTGGCCACCAGCAGGCAGGTGAATATGTAGACATCCTAACAGGTGGTTGATGGAGGTCTTTGGAATTCCATGTATCAGAGGACTAAATAGTTGTATTTTAGCCACATCCCGGGAACAGCAGATATGAGGGGTACTGAGCACCATCACAGGAAAAAAAGGTATATACAGTATATATCAAGGTCAGCCACAGTAGCAGGGCTTTTTTTCAGCAGGAACGCGGGGGACTGACTGTATGTAATGACAAGGGGTGCTGGGGTGTGCTGCAGGGTATTGATGTTCACTGCTGGGGATCTATTCTTGCAGAGGGGTCTATTGTTGCTGGGGAGGTCTATTGTTGCTGGTGGGGGACCTATTGTTGCTGGGGGGGGGTTCTTATGTTGCTGGGTCAGTTGTTGCTGAAAGAGATCTACTGTTGGGGAGGGATCTATTGTTGATGGCAGCCAGAGAGTCTATTAATGCTGGCTGTGAGGAGATCTGTTGATGCTGCAGGGAGTATATAGTTGCTGGTAGGGAAATTTTGTTGCGGGTGGTCCATTATTGTTAGGGGGATCTATTGTTGCTGGCTACAGGGGATCTATTTTACTGCTTTTCTTGATATCATTACCAAATTCCATACAAATTACACCACAAAATGATACTTGGTCCCATATTGTCTAAAAGGGACGGTACTGGGAGGTGGGTAGGGGCCGGAGAAAAGGGGTGACTCGGAACAGGGGAGTTCCTGCACCTATAGTCTGAGAAAAAAAGCCCTGCATAGTAGTACTCGTGTTTGAAGGAAGCAATGTGAAGAGACTCCAACCCTAGCAAGACACCTATATGGGGGAAGTGGTGGACTCACGTTACTGAGCGAAATACACTGCTAGGATTATATGGTGACCCTAAGGACCAGCACAGAAATAATAGCTGAATGTGCTAGGGGAACAATCTATGGGGTTATCAATGTCATGGGCGGGGGGCGAGGTTGGGTGTGGCAAACTGATTTCCCCCAAAATTTATCAAATTTAAGGGAACAGCCTCTTGGAAGTCTCTCCATTTAAAATCCCTCCGTAGGATGTCTGGTTTCAGTACTTTATGCCAACTTTTCATGGGTTGACTAGAAAGGCCTCATTACCCTTGGATTCCCAAACGGCGCGTCGATATACCTCGGGCTTCAGCGACTATAATGCCTCGTGCACGCGATCGGACATTTTTCTGACCAAACTCCCATCGGAATTCCGATGGAATTTCATTGGGAAAGAAAATAAAACAGGCTCTATTTGAAAATTCCGATGGAATTCATTGGAATTTCTCTGATGGGGCCCACACAAAAACTCAGACGGACTCCGTCGGACTTTTTTCATCGGAAATTCCTATCGCGTGTACACCGCATTAGACACTCAGAGGACAAAAATAAAAATGTGAAAGGGTATTAATGTGTTTTAACAAAGGTGACAATTAGAAGAGATTTGTCTGCTGATAAGACATGATAGTGAGATCTCATATGTTCTTCTCCTTCTGCTACAAAAAGAAATGTAACAAGTGCCAGCAATTATTTCCTCCATCTACTTTATGGCATTTGTCATCTATTGAATAAAAAGCACAAATTTAGAACGCTGACCGAGGGTTAATCTTTTCATTTTCCATCATTTTTTTTCTTTCTTTTTTTTTTTTAAGTTTGGTGTAGTTTAGTTCATTTAATTTAATGTTGTTTTATTTATATATATATATATATATATATATATATATATATATATTTATTTATATATATTTTATGTAATTCCTCCTTATTTGAGTAATGTCACTTGCTTCCCATGAAAAAATAAAAATTATAAGACTAATTGCACATTTTTTGGGCACAAGAGCAGATGGCGGGGGGGGGGGGGGTAAATTTAGGGTAGTTTAGCTTATTTATAAAAAAAAAAATACTTTTTATGTATTTCATCTTTATTGAAGTAATATTACTTAAAACATTTTTGCTTCCTATGAAAAAAACAACTTAAACAGCCTTTTTTAGGCACAAGAACAGATTGGAGGAGGGAGGTAAAATAATGTAATTTCATGTATTTCTTTATTTAAATTTGTATGTATTTCATCCTTATTTGAGTAATGTCACTTTCAATTTTTTGCTTTCTATTATTTATTTATTTTTTTAAAGAATGAGTCTAATGATGAGCTTTTTTTTTGGGCACACGAACAGATAGGGGGTACATTTAGGGTAGTTTAGTTTATTTGGAGAACACCATGCTAGAGGTGCTGGCCTGCCCTGCTGCAAGTAGTGGTGGGGTGGTGGAGTAGTGGGGTGGTGGGGTGGTGGAGTGATGGTATAGTGGAGTGGTGGTATAGTGGAGTGGTGGTATGGTGGAGTGGTGGAGTGGTGGTATGGTGAAGTGGTGGAGTGGTGGAGTGGTGGAGTGGTGGGGTGGTGGACTGGTGGTCTGGTGGGGTGGTGGGGTGGTGGAGTGGTGGTGGTGTAGGGGGGTGGTGGTGTGATGGTGAGGTGGGGTGGTGGTGGTTGGGTGGGGTGGTGGAGTGGTGGGGTGGTGGGGTGGTGGTTTGGTGGAGTGGCGGGGTGGTGGATGTTGTGGTGGTGTGGTGTTGTGGGGTGATGGAGTGGTGGGGTGGTGTGGAGTGGTGATCGCGTGGTGGGGTGGGGTGGTGGAGTGGTGGTCAGGTGGTGGGGTGGTGGAGTGGTGGTGGGGTGGGGTGGTGGTGTGGTGGGGTGGTGGAGTGATGGAGTGGTGGGGTGGGGTGGTGGGGTGGTGTGGAGTGGTGATCGCATGGTGGGGTGGTGGAGTGGTGCAGTGGTGGGGTTGTGGGGTTGTGGGGTGGTGGGGTGGTGTGGAGTGGTGGTCGGGTGGTGTGGTGGTGTAGTGGGGTGATGTGGAGTGGTGGTCGCGTGGTCGGGTGGGGTGGTGGGGTGGTGTGGAGTGGTGATTGCGTGGTGGGGTCGGGTGGTGGTCGGGTGGGGTGGTGTAGTGGGGTGGTGGAGTGGTGGGGTGGTGTGGAGTGGTGGTCTGGTGGGGTAAGGGGGTGGTGTGGAGTGGTGGTCTGGTGGAGTGGTGGTCGCGTGGTCGGGTGGGGTGGTGATCGTGTGGTGGGGTCGGGTGGTGGAGTGGGGTGGTGGAGTGGTGGGGTGGTGGGGTGGTGTGGAGTGGTGATCGCGTGGTGGGGTCGGGTGGTGGTCGGGTGGGGTGGTGTAGTGGGGTGGTGGAGTGGTGGGGTGGTGGGGTGGTGGGGTGGTGTGGAGTGGTGGTCTGGTGGGGTAAGGGGGTGGTGTGGAGTGGTGGTCTGGTGGAGTGGTGGTCTGGTGGAGTGGTGGTCGCGTGGTCGGGTGGGGTGGTGATCGTGTGGTGGGGTCGGGTGGTGGTGGGGTGGGGTGGTGGAGTGGTGTAGTGGGGTGGTGGTGGTGTGGTGGTCTGGTGGGGTAATGGGGTGGTGTGGAGTGGTGGTCTGGTGGAGTGGTGGTTTGTTGGAGTGGCGGTCGCGTGGTCGGGTGGGGTGGTGATCGTGTGGTGGGGTCGGGTGGTGGTCTGGTGGAGTGGCGGTCGCGTGGTTGGGTGGGGTGGTGATCGTGTGGTGTAGTGGGGTGGTGGGGTGGTGGTTTGGTGGGGTAATGGGGTGGTGTGGTGGAGTGGTGGTCTGGTGGAGTGGTGGTCGTGTGGTGGGGTCGTGGTGTGGTGGGGTGATGGCCAACAGAGGCATCCACCTCTCCACAGACAATGGCTCCCCGACACAATGTCATAGACCGCTCCCCATCTCTAGTACTGATGTGAACAGGCAATGATCACATGATGGGGCACTGTCCTTCCTGCCCCGCTGGGTGTAAAGCCCCAGTTGAAGGGGCCAGCCAGGACGGGGTTAAATGTGCAGTAATCTTTAAATTTACACATTTTCAGGAATTCTATCCGCTCTAAATCGTCATTTTTACTGAAGTTGTAAAAAAGAAGCACCTTGGGGAATGATATCTGTAGATGACGGTTGTTATTTCTTAGTGACATAAAAGGGGACACAGATGTTTCTCTCATTATCATATCTTCTTACTTGTCACTGTTCACACATTTTAGAAAAAAACGTCATTGCCGAATATATTCCCCGCGCCTGGCTGATTTTTTTTGGACAATATTTTGGTGCTGTGAGATTCAATTAAAGTGTTACTAAACCCACAGCAGTAAAGTCAGTCTGTATATGCAGTAGAGCATGCTTGTTATACTCACTGTGGAACCTAAGGGGTTAATCCTCTGCATTGTGTAAAAAGGCTGTTTGACCCGGTCTTCTCTGATCCTCCCCTCCTTCCACTGTCCCCAATCCATCTGCTAATAGAACAGAGCATTGGGCGCACTCTGCACATGCTTGGTGTGTATTGCTAGAGAGTTTTTTTGGGGGATAGTGCATGTGATCAGCACAGGGCCAATCAGCACTGTCCAGACAGAGGGTCAGGGGTCATGCAGCCTCATAGGACAGTCAGAGGAGAATGAAAACTCCTCCTACAAGCTTTAACCAGACACTGATAGAAGTCACAAGACTGCTATATACTACTACGATGAGGTATTTAGCAGTTTATATTTATTAAAATAATAAAATTTTCATGTTCTGTGTACTGTGGGAGATCAGATATAGTGAATGCAGAGTCCTGGGGAGATCAGATATAGTGAATGCAGAGTCCTGGGGAGACCAGATATAGTGACTGCAGAGTCCTGGGGAGAGCAGATATAGTGACTGCAGAGTCCTGGGGAGAGCAGATATAGTGAATGCAGAGTCCTGGGGAGAGCAGATATAGTGACTGCAGAGTCCTGGGGAGACCAGATATAGTGAATGCAGAGTCCTGGGGTGATCAGATTTAGTGACCGCAGAGTCCTGGAGAGAGCAGATATAGTGAATAAAGGCTCCTGGGGAGAGCAGATATAGTGACTGCAGAGTCCTGGGGAGATCAGACATAGTGACTGCAGAGTCCTGGGGAGAGCAGATATAGTGAATACAGGCTCCTGGGGAGAGCAGATATAGTGAATGCAGAGTCCGGGGGAGAGCAGATATAGTGAATGCAGAGTCCTGGGGAGATCAGATATAGTGAATACAGGCTCCTGGGGAGAGCAGATATAGTGACTGCAGGCTGCTGGGGAGAGCAGATATAGTGAATACAGGCTCCTGGGGAGAGCAGATATAGTGAATGCAGAGTCCGGGGGAGAGCAGATATAGTGAATGCAGTGTCCTGGGGAGATCAGATATAGTGAATGCAGGATCCTGGGGAGATCAGATATAGTGAATGCAGAGTCCTGGGGAGATCAGGTATAGTGAATGCAGAGTCCTGGGGAGATCAGATATAGTGAATACAGGCTCCTGGGGAGAGCAGATATAGTGACTGCAGGCTGCTGGGGAGAGCAGATATAGTGAATGCAGACTCCTGGGGAGATCAGATATAGTGACTGCAGGCTCCTGGGGAGACCATATATAGTGAATACAGGCTCCTGGGGAGAGCAGATATAGTGAATGCAGACTCCTGGGGAGACCAGATATAGTGAATACAGGCTCCTGGGGAGATCAGATATAGTGAATGCAGAGTCCTGAGAAGATCAGATAGAGTGAATGCAGAGTCCTGGGGAGACCAGATTCAGTGATTGCAGAGTCCTGGGGAGATCAGGTATAGTGAATGCAGAGTCCTGGGTAGAACAGATATAGTGAATGCAGAGTCCTGGGGAAATCAGATATAGTGAATGCAGAGTCCTGGGGAGATCAGATATAGTGACTGCAGAGTCCTGGGGAGAGCAGATATAGTGAATGCAGAGTCCTGGGGAGAGCAGATATAGTGAATGCAGAGTCCTGGGGAGAGCAGATATAGTGAATGCAGAGTCCTGGGGAGATCAGATATAGTGAATGCAGAGTCCTGGGGAGATCAGATCTAGTGAATGCAGAGTCCTGGGGAGAGCAGATATAGTGAATGCAGAGTCCTGGGGAGAGCAGATATAGTGAATGCAGAGTCCTGGGGAGATAAGATATAGTGAATGCAGAGTCCTGGGGAGAGCAGATATAGTGAATGCAAAGTCCTGGGAAGAGCCAGAGGCTCTAATAGGCTTCAAAATAGGGTGGGCTCGTGATGCAGAGCATTGCGCCAGCTGTTGCAACACTGATCCTCCTCCTGGGCCAATCGGTAAGCGGGTCTGATACCCGTCACTGATTGGCTCAAAGGACAGGCTATTGCACGCCTAGGTGGAGGGGAGGAGACGCACGGTGGAAGCACTGAGGAGAAGAGCCGCTGGCTGATGCCCAATCCTAGCCGCTGCTCCTCGGATGCCCGCTGATGCCCGCCGCCTAGATTGTATAAGTGCCGGTGGACCGACCGGCAGACAGCGAGGGGGGGGGGTTTGAGTTGCTTGCCACCCCCCTAAACAAAAAACCACCAGCCGCCACTGGATTATATGTTGTGTTTTTTTTTGCTTTATAATTCATACAAGTGTATTTTTTCCCCTTTTTTTCCCTCTGAATAACCGTGGCGCAAATACCGTGTGACATAAAAAAAATTGCAATGACCGCCATTTTATTCTCTAGGGCCTCTGCTAAATATATATATATAAATGTTTGGAGGTTCTAAGTAATTTTCTAGCAAAAAAAAAAGATTTTTACTTGTAAACAAAAAGTGCCAGAAAAGGCGTGGCCAGCAACGGTTAAACCTTTGGCTTTAACCACTTCCCGCCCGGTCAATAGGGAATTGACGTTCGGGAAGTGGTTCTGTTATCCTGACTGGACGTCTATTGACATCCAGCAGGATAACATGCCGGCGCGCGCCCGTGGGGGCGTGCATCGCGGCGATTGCGAGTGCGGCGTGTCAGTCTGACACCCCGCATCTCCGATCGTGATAAGAAGCCTCTGTCAGAGGCTTCAGACCACGTGATCAGCTGTGACCAATCACAGCTGATCATCGTGTGAACCAGGAAGTGCCGGTTGTAACGGCACCCAAATATGAAAGGGGTTAAACGCCGTTTTAGATATTCCCTCTCCTGGACACACATCCACTACCGACGCTCCACAGTCAGGCGACCACTTCCTATAGGAATAATCCTTCCAGAAGAACGAGACAACACTCTGTATCTTTCCAAAATAGACTGACTCTTTATTGAAAAACACTGCAACTTTTATATACTGTACATAGAGGGGGGTTTCTTATTTTCTCTCACAATACATCTTTGACCAGAGCTAATTTACATGAGCTACTTAACTACAGCTGATGACTCATGACATATGACCTTTTAGGCTAGCCTTACTGTCTCCCATTTATCAAAAGACTTCACACAATATTTACATAACGAGCTCCCAATACACATCTGACAGCTCTTAGCAGACACAGGTTCAAAGCTAATCCCTTTACATCTTAAATGATTATGCATAACCTTTTGTGTTCTCCCAGCCTGTCTGGCTGCCAGAGTACAATACCTATAATTACAGGCTTAACTCCCACAAGCCACAATAGACAATAGAATGTAATCACACCCCATCACAGCAAGTATTACCTAACAGCCCACACACAGTATATACCCAATATATGCCATGTATATACAGTATTGGATATGGCTATCACAGATCATGGTGGGGTTCTCATTCACCCTGTGCCCCTAATAGAGACACAGGGTGGTTTACACATAAGAGGCATTGGGGAAGCTGAAGCAAGGGTATCTCATACATTCTAAGGGATTCTGGGTTCCCCGGGCCCTCCCGTTACACCGGTAAACGGCATTTCTCGGTTCACGCTGACAGGGAGAGCCGATCGGCGGCTCTCCCTGTCAGAGGGGGGGGGGTCTGTGCTGATAATCAGCACATTGATTATCAGCACAGCCCCCTCAAATGTAAAAGATCACCTGCCAACCAGTTCCCCCACAATAAAGGATGCCAGTGCCCACCACAGTGCCAATCCCTGTCCACCACAGTGCAAATCACTGCCCACCTGTGCCAATCACTGCCCACCACATTGCCAATCACTGCCCACCACAGTGCCAATCACTGCCCAGCAGTAACACCTGCCAGTACCTCATCATCAGTGCTGCCCATCAGTGACGCCTGTCAGTGCCCATCAGGGCCGCCTGTCAGTGCCCATCAGGGCCGCCTGTCAGTGCCCATCAGTGCCACCTATCAGTGCCGATCAGTGGCGCCTATCAGTGCCCATCAGTGCGGCATATCAGTGCCGCCTATTGGTGCCCATCAGTGCTGCATATTAGTGCCGCCTATCAGTGCCCATCAATTCTACATATCAGTGCCTCCTCATCAGTGCCCATCAGTGCCACTTTATCAGTGCCAACTCATCAGTGCCGCCTCATCAGTGCCTGTCAGTGAAGGGGAAAACAACATTTTATGACAGAAACTAACAAAAACTCATTTTTTTTCAAAAATGTTTTTTTTTTAGTTTGTTTAGCAAAAAATAAAAACCGCAGAGGTAATCAAATACCACCAAAAGAAAGCTCTATTTGTGGGAAGAAAATTATAAAATTTAGTTTGGGTACAGCGTTGTATGACCGCGCAATTGTCATTCAAAGTGTGACAGCACTGAAAGCTGAAAATTGTCCTGGGCAGGAAGGGGCGTAAGTGCCGGGTATTGAAGTGGTTAATCAAGGATCCGTCATTTCCCTTTAAACAAAGTTTCCCTCTGCGGTTCTCTAGCTGTGGGCTCTCTCGTATTCTCCGCGCAGAACTCCAAACCTCTCAAACCTTTTTGCTTGTTCAGGTTATTGCTGATGTGAGGATGTTCCATGTTATCAGCGGTAAAATAATAGGCAATATTCCCGCATTAGCTGCTGGCAGTCTTTCTGCTGTTTCAAGCAATATAGAGAACATCCTGGATTTCCAAGAAGAAATAATTCTCGCCTCTCCGTTGTCCTCCCATCTATGTACAGCGCATGCATCTTCCTCATATTGATTGTCTCCATACATTTTCCTATTAATGGAAAGACGTGAAACAGCGCCTCTGCCAAATGCTCGCCGACTTCCACCATTACGCATCCTTAAGAAGTAAACCTCAATGCCGCCGAAGACAACCTGATAGTTACACGCCAATCCGTGGGTGTCATCATGGCCTAAAGCGAATCTAAACGTCATTGATAGGGATGAGCCGAACACCCCCACAGGTTCGGTTCGCACCAGAACATGCGAACGGACCGAAAGTTTGCGCGAACATTCGAACACCGTTAAAGTCTATGGGACTCAAACGTCAAAAATCAAAAGTGCGAATTTTAAAGGCTAATATGTATGTTATTGTCCTAAAAAGGGTTTGGGGACCCGGGTTCTGCCCCAGGGGACATGTATCAATGAAAAAAAAAGTTTTAAAAACTGCAGTTCTTTCGGGAGCAGTGATTTTAATGATGCATAAAGTGAAAAAATAAAAGTGAAATATTCCTTAAAATTTCGTACTTGGGGGGGGGGGGGTGTCTAAAGTATGCCTGTGAAGTGTCACATGTTTCCCGTGTTTAGAACTGTCCCTGCACAAAATGACATTTATAAAGGAAAAAAAGTCATTTAAAACAATATGGATGAAAATTATTCAGAAAAACGGCATGGGTAGCCCCCCCTCCCCCCCAGCCCACTACCAGGCCCTTTGGGTCTTGTATGGATATTAAGGGGAACCCTGCACCCAAATTAAAAAAAGAAAAGGCGTGGGGGCCCCAGGCCCTATATACTTTGAACAGCAGTATACAGGCGGTGCAAACAAGACAGGGACTGTAGGTTTGTTCTTAAGTAGAATCTGTTTGTAATTTTGAACAGGTACATTGTTTAAGTGTAGCTCCAGCCAAAAAAATCTATTTTTAAGCTTTTTGGAGAACATGGGGAAGGGTTAGCACCCCTGTAACATTTGTTTTGCTGTCTGTGCCCCTGTTCAGAACATTTCACCTCACTTTCCGTCCCGATGACAATTGGATTTTGAAAGTTTGGGGTTATTAGGGAAACAATGATTGGTGATAAAGCATCAGTAGAGAGGAGACACTTTTTTCCCATATTAACTCTTACAGGAGAGAATTTGCCTTCCTAGGGGTAGATTTCCTCTCACTTCCTGTTGTCTCCTTCCGTTTGTAAGTAGGAGTCGTTTGTAAGTCAGATGTTTAAAAGTAGGGGGCTGCCGTATATACTCTGCAGAAATGTGGGCCTTAGGTGTTGGTGGAACCAGAACACTGTAAGCCCTCACAGTTATGCCCTGTCCACACGACCAGTTTTCCCATCAGAAAAAAAACAATGGTTTTCCAGACAGGATTCCTCTCAAGCCTGCCTTGCATACACACGGTCACACAAAAATCTGGTGAACTTTTGACTGCCAAGAACATGGTGTTGTAAAAGACTATGACGTGCCAATAAAATTAAGTTCTATGCTTCTGAGCATGCGTCAAATTGTTTCTGAGCATGCACATTTTTTTTTCCCTTCGGAAAAGCATACAGATGAACGCTTTTCCCGATAGGATTTTTTCCTGATGGGGAAAAACGTGATCCTGCTCTCTGTTTTTTTCCCGGCAGTTTTCCTGTGGAAAAAAGTCAGATGGAGCACACACACGGCCGGGATTACCATCCAAAAGCTCTCATCACAGTTTTTCTGATGGGAAAACTGGTTGTATGTACAGGGCATAACTCTTGGTGGGCACTGGAATGGGCCCTGCTATGAAATATTATATCAAGAATTGTAATTACATGCCCCTGTTAAACAGGAGCAAAAAAATTGGGCCTTAGGCAGTGGTGGTGGTGCCATAACACTGCAACCCCTCACAGATACTCTAGTTGAGCGCAGGAACGAGCCCTGCTGCAAAATATTACAGCAAAAATTGTAATTGCATGCCCCTGTTAAACAGGAGCAGAAAAATTGGGTCCTAGGCAGTGGTGGTGGTGCCCAGAAACAAAAATATTCTTAGAAGCTTTCAACATGAACATTGAGGAGGAAGAGGATAGTCACTCAGCATAAAAGGATAGTCACTCAGCATCAGCATAGGCAGTCTTCAAGGGATCTCACATTCATAGAAAAACTAATCAGCATCAGGTGCTTGGTAGCTGGTGATTAGGGATGAGCTTTATGTTCGGGTCGAACATGAGTTTGACTCGAACATTGGCTGTTTGCCCGTTCGCCGAATAACGAACAATTTGGGGTGTTCGCGGCAAATTCGAAATCCGCGGAATACCCTTTAAAAGTCTATGGGAGAAATCAAAAGTGCTCATTTTAAAGGCTTATATGCAAGTTATTGTCCAAAAAAGTGTTTGGGGACCCGGGTCCTGCCCCAGGGGACATGTATCAATGCAAAAAAAGTTTTAAAAACGGCCGTTTTTTCGGGAGCAGTGATTTTAATAATGCTTAAAGTGAAACAATAAAAGTGAAATATTCCTTTAAAATTTCGTACCTGGGGGGTGTCTAAAGTATGCCTGTGTAGCGGCCTCCTCAGTCCCCTCTTTCTCTCGTCTAGTCTGTCTCTTGTCTAGGGGTATCTCAGGGGGTAGGGAGCGGGGACACCACGCCAGGCCTCCACCACATGTGTCAGTGCGGTATAAGCAACGTTCTTGTATTACCTTCGGGTCAGTGCTGTGCACCTGGATCCTCCCTCCGAGAGTCACCTTGAACAACGTCTGTCAGGAAATGAGCCCCACACCATTAAAGTCCAACACTCCTTTATTCTCATGCGAATGAACACAAACAGTTGAACTCCCTTGAAGAATAGCACAGGAAAGGAGGTGTGGATGCTAATAGGCCCAGACACAATTGTTCTCCACTTTCCTTCCTGAAAGTGGGTTGCGGTCTCCGCACGATGGTGGAATTTCCTTCCAGGCGGTCTCCGATGAGAGGCTCACCCGTCACCGGCAATATGCTGCACCGGGTCTTCAAGTGAGGAGCTCCCCCCGGTCCATTACGCCTTCCGGATTCAGGTACCCGCTCCCGGGGTTCCTTAGGATCTCCTTCCCTCGCGGAACTCAGTGTTGGGCACTGAGCTCCGGACCTCCGTCCAAGTACGTCACCCCAGGCTAAAGGTGCCTGGGATGGAACACGATCTCCGGTTGTCCTCTAGGCCTAGGCCGCCTAGAGGACCGACACGAGCCACCGTCCGCAAGCTGAAGGGGCCTGGGACCACGAACCCACGTGACAAAGATGGCCGGCCCCTTTATACCCTCTCCCAGCAAGCACGGCGGGTTCCCCGCTACACCATACCGCTGCCGAGAGAGGACAAAAAGGAGGCTCGGCACACAGCAATGGTTCAACCCCCAGCCCGTGGCGACAGCGCCACCTGCTGGGCGACAGGGAATTACACATCACTGGTGTCACCGCCAGATTCAAAATTACACCCGGGAAAGTACATACCCGCTACACCTGTAAAGTGGCACATTGTTCCCGTGTTTAGAAGAGTCCCTGCACAAAATGAAAATTTCTAAAGGAAAAAAGTCATTTAAAACTACTCGCGGCTGTAATGAATTTTCGGGTCCTGGCAATACAGATAAAAGTCATTGAAAAAAAACTAAAATTAAAAAAAAAAATGACGTAGGGGTCCCCCTCAAAATCCATACCAGACCCTTCAGGTCTGGTATAGATTTTAAGGGGAACCCCACGCCTTTTTTTCTTCTCAAGGAGAGGGATCATTACTGGCTGGCAACCCTTCTTGATCCACGTTACAAGGTAAGGTTGCGGAACTTATCCAGCCTTCGCAGAGGGAGCAGAGGATCTTCAGGAGGCCTTGCAGAAAGATTTGTGCAATGCGTTTCCAGAGCCTGGGAGGCTACAATTTTCTGGTCCTGGACAACGTGTTGCTGAGGCTTTGGTCAGTCGCAGAAGGAGCGGTGGAGAAGGTGGCTGTCTGACCTATGCGTTCAGACAATTCTTTAGTCTGCAGCCCCAAGGTCTGATCGGGTCCAGCAACCATCGCCAGCATCTGATTTACATGGTGCAGTAATACCTAGGGGCAAGATCAGACTTGGAGACCTTTCCAACCGAAAATCCACTGGGTTACTAGGTCTTGAAGATGCTGGCCAAAACTTGCACAGTATGCAATTGAGATACTGGCCTGTCCTGCATCCAGCGTTCTATCTGAACGCACATTCAGTGCTGCTGGAGGCTTTGTAACTGATCACAGAGTGCGCCTGTCCACAGACTCAGTTGATCGGCTCACCTTCATAAAAATGAATTAGTCTTGGATCACCAGTAGGGATGTACCGAACACCCCCGGTTCGGTTCGCAGCAGAACATGTGAACAGGCAAAAAATTTGTTCGAACACGCGAACACCGTTAAAGTCTATGGGACACGAACATGAAAAATCAAAAGTGGTAATTGTAAAGGCTTATATGCAAATTATTGTCATAAAAAGGGTTTGGGGACCCGGGTCCTGCCCCAGGGGACACGTATCAATGCAAAAAAAAGTTTTAAAAACAGGCCACATGCCCTCAACATGGGGAGGATGTCCCCATGTTGATGGGGACAAGGGCCTCTTCCCCACAACCCTTGCCCGGTGGTTGTGGGGGTCTGCGGGCGGGGGGCTTATTGGAATCTGGAAGCCCCCTTTAACAAAGGGGACTTCCAGATCCCGCCCCCCCTATGTGAATTGGTAACGGGGTACATTTTACCCCTACCATTTAACCAAAAAAAGTGACAAAAAGGGTAAAAAAACACACACACACAGCTTGGGACAAGTCCTTTATTGAAATAAAAATTTCCAGCGCTGTAATCCTTCTACGACCTGCCGCCAAAAACGATACAGCCTCCTCCATAGGAGGCGCCCGGCCGAATGACGCGCGACCTGTCTGACAGCTCTTAAATAACTGAGGGAAGGGCCACCCGTGACGTGGACGGGTAATCCCGCCTCCCTCTAACGCAAGGGGAAATGCCGGGGTCACCCAGTGACATGTACGGGTGACCCCGCCCCCTCTGACGTATCACGGGAAACCCCTGTTGCGTCAGAGGGGGCGGGGTCACCCGTTACACCACGTAGAAACCGCCGGAAACCCTGTTGCGTCAGAGGGGGGCGGGGTCACCCGTCCATGCCACGTCCCAGTCCTCTGGGTCACTAAGGATGACATGATCTGCAGCCACCTCCTCCCAGCCACGTACAAGTCCATGGGTTTCTGGGGACTGAAAATGATCCCTTGAAGACTGCTGCTGATGCTGAGTGCTAGGCTCCACCTCCATGCTGACACAATCCTCCTCCTCCTCTTCCTGTGTGTTTGGCGGGCCCACAGGAATACTGCCTATATAAAGGGGGCCTTGAGAGGTAAGGAAGTCCTCCTCTTCCTGCCTCTGTTATGCCTCAAGTGCACTGTCCATTATTCCACAAAGCGTGTGCTCCAACAGGAAGACAAGAGGGACAGTATCACTGATGCATGCACTGTCACTGCTCACCATCCTCGTGGCCTCCTCAAATGGACAGTGCATGCATCCTTGATCATTAGCCACTGGCGTGGCAAAAAAAAGCCAAGCTTCCCTGACCCTGTCCTTGTGCCATAGTCACACAGGTACTCATTGATGGCCCTCTGCTGCATGTGCAGCCGCTGCAGCATTGCCAACGTTGAGTTCCACCTGGTGGGCATGTCACAGATGAGGCGGTTCTTGGGCATGTTGCATTCCTTTTGAAGGTCAGCCAGCCGAGCACTGGCATTATATGACCGGCGGAAATGCCCACAGACTTACCTGGCCTGCCTCAGGAGATCCTGTAAGCCCGGGTACCTGCATAAGAACCGCTGCACCACCAAGTTAAGGACGTGAGCCAAACAGGGCACATGGGTCAAGTGTCCCTGTAGGAGGGCAGAGAGGAGGTTGGTGCCATTGTCGCAAACTACCATTCCTGGCTGAAGCTGGCGTGGCGTCAACCACCTCTGAGCCTGCCCCTGCAGACCTGACAGAATCTCTTCCCCAGTGTGGCTTCTGTCCCCCAAACACACCAGCTGTAAACACACACATCCCAGTCCTGTCAGCTGAGGAAAGACAGATCGTGAGTTCTTAATAGCCAGGAACCACGATCTGTAATTTCCTCTAGGTCAGTCCCATACCCCTTCAGTTAGAACACACATTAGGGAACACAATTAACCCCTTGATCACCCCCTAGTGTTAACCCCTTCCCTGCCAGTGACATTTTTACAGTAACCAGTGCATTTTTAAAGCACTGTTCGCTGTATAAATGCCAATGGTCCCAAAAATGTGTCAAAAGTGTCCGATGTGTCCGCCATAATGTCGCAGTCACGGAAAAATCGCTGATCGCCGCCATTACTAGTAAAAAAAAAAATCGCAGATCACCGCCATTACCAGAAAAAAATAAAATAATAACAAAAAATGCAAAAAATCTATCCCCTATTTTGTAGACGGTATAACTTTTGCGAAAACCAATCAATGTACACTTATTAAGATTTTTTTTACCCAAAATATGTAGAAAAATACATATCGGCCTAAACTGAGGAAAAAAAATGCTTTTAAAAAAAGAAAAAAATTGGGAATATTTATCATCCACTTAACGAACGCCCACGGCATATATACGGCGGCAGAATGGCACAATCACGTACCTGTACGTCGCCTTTAACTGCCTGCCGTGTGGTTGCACACACACCGCTGGCTGCGCGCTTGCGACCCTGCCGCCATCCCCGTGAGTCGGACCGCGAGTCCCGCAGACTCGATCGCCGCGTATCATCCCCGCGATCGTCTCATGGAGGGATGGAGCGGGGAGATGTTAGTGTAAACACAACATCTTCCCGCTCGCCTACTGACACTGTCACCGATCTCCGCTCTGTGTAATCAGAGCGGAGATCGGTGACGTGTCACTCGTAGCCACGCCCCCTAACAGTGAGAATCACTTCCTTAGGCACACTTAACCCATTCAGTGCCACCTAGTGGTTAACCCCTTCACTGTCAGTGTCATTTTTACAGTAACCAGTGCATTTTTATAGCACTGATCGCTGTTAAAATGCCAATGGTCCCAAAAATGTGTCAAAAGTGTCCGATGTGTCCGCCATAATGTCGCAGTCACGGAAAAATCGCTGATCGCCGCCATTACTAGTAAAAAAAATTTTTTTTATTAAAATGCCATAAAACTATCCCCTATTTTGTAAACGCTAATACTTTTGCGCAAATCAATCAATAGACGTTTATTGCAATTTTTTTTTACCAAAAATATGTAGAAGAATACGTATCGGCCTAAACTGAGGAAAACATTTTTTTTTTATATATTTTTTGGGAATATTTATTTTAGCAAAAAGTAAAAAATATATTTATTTTTTCAAAATTGTTGCTCTATTTTTGTTTATAGCGCAAAAATTAAAAACCGCAGCACTGATCGCTGTGAAAATGACAATGGTCCCAAAATAGCGTCAAAAGTGTCCGATGTGTCCGCCATATTGTCGCAGTCACAATAAAAATCGCTGATCGCCGCCATTACTAGTAAAAAAATAAATTAATAAAAATGCCATAAAACTATCCCCTATTTTGTAGACGCTATAACTTTTGCGCAAACCGATCAATAAATGCTTATTGCATTTTTTTTTTACCAAAAATATGTAGAAGAATACGTATCGGCCTAAACTGAGGAAAAAAAATGTTTTTTTATATATTTTTTGGGGATATTTATTATAGCAAAACGTAAAAAATATTGCATTTTTTTCAAAATTGGCGCTCTATTTTTGTTTATAGAGCAAAAAATAAAAAAACGCAGAGGTGATCAAATACCACCAAAAGAAAGCTCTATTTGTGGGGAAAAAAAGGACGTCAATTTTGTTTGGGAGCCACATCACACGACCGCGCAATTGTCAGTTAAAGCGACGCAGTGCCGAGTCGCAAAAAGGGGCCTGGTCTTTATGCTGCATATTGGTCCGGGGCTGAAGTGGTTAAAGCAAAAAGTACAAAATATTGTGTTTTTTTCAAAATCGTCGCTCTTTTTTTTGTTTAAAGCGCAAAAAATAAAAATCACAGAGATGACCAAATACCACCAAAAGAAAGCTCTATTTGTGGGGGGAAAAAAAGACGTCAATTTTCTTTGGGTACAAGGTCGCACGACTGCGCAATTTTCAGTTAAAGCGACGCCAGTGCCGAATCGCAAAAAAAAAATGTCCCGGTCATTGAGCAGCCAATTCTTCTGGGGCTGAAGTGGTTAAAAAAAAAAAGATTTTTATTTTACTATTTATGTTTTCCTTTGAAAAAAATAAATAAATAAAAATACGGTGATAATCCATAACCATTTACCAAACCCAATTGGTCCTGAAAAAAATGAGGTATAACCTGGAGGCACAAAGTAGCTGTGATGATCTGTACGGTTTTACTATCACATGTCAAAGTTGCAAAATTGTGCTTAGGCATTTATATTCGTTCTACCCTTAGGCGTGAAAGGGGTTAAAGTGCAATGACATGTGTATTATGCCCTTTTTTCTTGTTTTGTGTAACAATTACCGTATATACTCGAGTATAAGCCGATATTTTCAGCCCTTTTTTTTGGGCTGAAAGTATACCCCTCGGCTTATACTCGAGTCAGCGAAATTTAACATTGTAAATTGTACCTGAAAAAAAATTGAGACGCTGCGGCGTCCATCGTTTAAATCTCGCGGTCTCTTCCTGGTCTCTTCCGTGATAGGCGGAGAGTGTCTACTGAGAATCGCCTATCACGAACATGCTCTCATCCTCGCCCATCCCAGCAGACACTGTGTTCGGTGTTCCGCCAATCACGGACGTCTGCTGGGAAACTGAGGGCGAGAGAACTTTCGTGATAGGCGGAACTGTGTCTGCTGAGAATCGCCTATCACGAACGTTCTCTCATCCTCACCCATCCCAGCAGACACTGTGTTCAGTGTTCCGCCAATCACGGACGTCTGCTGGGAAACTGAGGATGAGAGAACGTTCGTGATAGGCGGAACTGTGTCTGCTTAGAAAACGCCTATCACGGAAGGGAAGAGGAAGAGTCCGCGAGTTTTAAACGATGGACGCCGCAGCCTCAGAATTTATTTTCAGGTACAATTTACAATGTTATGTAGCGGCCCCACCCCTCTCCCTCGCTTCATCGGTTATATGGCTGTTGTCTAGGGGTACCTGGGAGAGAGAGATGAGACACACCACGGCCCGTGTCCTCCCGTAACTAAGAGGTGAAGGCCAGAAGATTGGGCTTTTGTGTAGGTGTCCTAGAGTCAAGTCCAATCCTTCGTCCCTGACTCCTTTGCTTAGTAACCCAAGTTCCACACAGTGAATAGGTACAACTCAGTTTTATTCTTCTTGCCAAGCAATAAAACAGTCTTCCTCCTTTGGAAAATGGGGGGACAGATCGAGGCCCAATCCTTTCCCTTCTTGCTGCTGCCCACTGTGCTGTCACCAGTGGTGAATAGTCACTGCCACTGACTAGGTAATATAGAACGTGAATTACCTTCGCTCACTTTTCCCCTGTCAGAGGAAGAAATCCGTCCAAGGGAGAAATGGAGGCCTCTCCGTCACCAGCGATGCTGCGCCGGACTCTTCGGAGAAGTTACTGCGCACCAGTCCTCACGAACTCAGACACGGGCACCCAAGGAGTTAGGGCCCCCTCGGATTCCTCCACCCTCGCGGAACTCAGTCGAAGGTACTGAGCCCCAGGCATCCGCCATAGTACCTCACCCCAGGCTAAAGGTGCCTGAGATGGACTCCATCTCCGCTCCAGCTACGTCAAGGGCGCCTAGGCCTGGAACACCGGAACGCCAGCACCCAAGCTGAAGGTGCCTGGGTGCGGCCGCGTCCTCCAACTCTCTGCCCCCAAGGTCAGGGCGTCCGCCACTTTTATGACCTCTCCCTTTGCATCACAGCAGGTTCCCCGCCCCGCTGTACCAGCTCCAGGGGAGGACAAAAGGCACAGTTCGCGGTGTGGGTTCAGCTCGGGCCCAAGGCAACAGCGCCACCCAGGGACCCCAAGGAACTTCACACCACCAGAGTCCTTACAAAATTCAAATACCCGCTACAGTTAAATTAAAATTTTAGAGGAAGAGTGAGGATGGGAAGAGTGAGGATGGGAAGAGTGAGGAAGGGAAGAGTGAGGATGGGAAGAGTGAGGATGGGAAGAGTGAGGAAGAGAAGAGTGAGGAACTGTGAGGATGGGAAGAGTGAGGATGGGAAGAGTGAGGATGGGATGAGTGAGGAAGGGAAGAGTGAGGAACAGTGAGGATGGGAAGAGTGAGGATGGGAAGAGTGAGGAAAGGAAGAGTGAGGAACAGTGAGGATGGGAAGAGTGAGGATGGGAACAGTGAGGAAGGGAAGAGTGAGGAACAGTGAGGATGGGAAGAGTGAGGATGGGAAGAGTGAGGAAGGGAAGAGTGAGGAAGGGAAGAGTGAGGAACAGTGAGGATGGGAAGAGTGAGGAACAGTGAGGAAAAGTGAGGAAGGGAAGAGTGAGGAACAGTGAGGATGGGAAGAGTGAGGAACAGTGAGGATGGGAAGAGTGAGGATGGGAACAGTGAGGAAGGGAAGAGTGAGGAACAGTGAGGAACAGTGAGGAAGGGAAGAGTGAGGAACAGTGAGGATGGGAAGAGTGAGGATGGGAAGAGTGAGGAAGGGAAGAGTGAGGAACAGTGAGGATGGGAAGAGTGAGGATGGGAAGAGTGAGGAAGGGAAGAGTGAGGAACAGTGAGGATGGGAAGAGTGAGGATGGGAAGAGTGAGGAAGGGAAGAGTGAGGAACAGTGAGGATGGGAACAGTGAGGATGGGAACAGTGAGGATGGGAACAGTGAGGATGGGAACAGTGAGGATGGGAACAGTGAGAATGGGAACAGTGAGAATGGGAACAGTGAGGAACAGTGAGGGTGGGAACATTGAGGATGGGAACAGTGAGGATGGGCACAGTAAGGTGGCAATGGGCAGTGACAATTGGCTTAGTGAAGTTGCAATGGGCACAGTGAGGTGTGCAAATGGGCATTGTTGACCCTCGGCTTATACTCGAGTCAGTAAGTTTTCCCCTTTTTTGTGGTAAAATTAGGTGCCTCAGCTTATATTCGGGTTGGCTTATACTCGAGTATATACAGTAACCTTTTAATAAAGAACATTGGAAGTATAGTGCAATGACATTGTAACTTTCCTTTTCAATCTTTTATAAAGTAAGCTGGAAATTTTTTATGTCAAAATTGGGCAAAGCACAGAAAACAGTAAAGCAATTTTTTTTTTTTTTTACTGACCTTTTGTCAGTCCTCTAGTGGCCCTTCTGTGTGTCAGACATCCGACATAAAAGTGTGAAGTACACACCTTTTGTGTTTTGTAACCCTCGCCACAGAATTCTGTATTTCACACTTTTATGTTGGATGACAATTCCCCAGGCAAAGCCATATTGATGGCAAAACGCGTCAGTTTTTCTGCATTATTTTGGCTTCTTTTTTTTTTTTTTTGGGTGGAGAATTTATGTCCTCGTTTTGCTCAAATTTGAAATAAAAAAAGATTAAAGAGCTCATCTAAATAATAAAAGACAATCTAGAGAACAGCAATTTATTTCTGCATAGAGTAGAATGTTGGGGGGGGGGGGGAGGGGGGATAATAGTAAATTTGTTACAGGAGTAATTGAACTGCCGGGTGACGTTTGTCACAGGAGATGAAGTAAAAGCTGCTTTTAAAAGCAAACAAAGTGATTTATTGCCGTCTCTATGAGTTCTTAAAAGCAGTAATAAAACGACTGCTAATTGTCAGGATTTTTTTACATGCCGACCACAAATCCTTTCTTCTGCTACTAAAAGGCCCGGCCTTCTCTGGAAATGTTTGTTTACAAGTTTTAAAGGAGGATTTTTTGCTAGAAAATTACTTATAACCCCCAAACATTATATATATATATATATATATATATATATATATATATATATATATATACATATACATACACAGTATCTGACAAAAGTAAGTACACCCCTCAGTCACATTTGTGTAAATATTTTCTTGTATCTTTTCATGTGACAACACTGAAGAAATGACACTTTGCTACAATGTAAAGTAGTGAGTGTACAGCTTGTATAACGGTGTAAATTTGCTGTCCCCTTAAAATAACTAAACACACAGCCATTAATGTCTAAACCGCTGGCAACAAAAGTGAGTACACCCCTAAGTGAAAATGTCCAAATAGGGCCCAATTAGCCATTTTCCCTCCCCGATGTCATATGACTCGTTAGTGTTACAAGGTCTCGGGTGTGAATGGGGAGCAGGTGTGATAAATTTGGTGTTATCGCTCTCACTCTCTCATACTGGTCACTGGAAGTTCAACATGGCACCTCATGGCAAAGAAATCTCTGAGGATCTGAAAAAAAGAATTGTTGCTCTACATAAAGATGGCCGAGGCTATAAGAAGATTGCCAAGACCCTGAAACTGAGCTGCAGCACGGTGGCCAAGACCATACAGTGGTATAACAGGACGGGTTCCACTCAGAACAGGCCTCGCCATGGTCCACCAAAGAAGTTGAGGTCACGTGCTCAGCGTCATATCCAGAGGTTGTCTTTGGGAAATAGACGTATGAGTGCTGCCAGCATTGCTGCAGAGGGTGAAGGGGTGGGGGAGGGGTCAGCCTGTCAGTGCTCAGACCATACGCCGCACACTGCATCAAATTGGTCTGCATGGCTGTCATCCCAGAAGGAAGCCTCTTCTAAAGATGATGCACAAGAAAGACCACAAACAGTTTGCTGAAGACAAGCAGAATAAGGACATGGATTACTGGAACCATGTCCTGTGGTCTGATGAGATCCCCCCCAGAGCCACCTTGTGCCTATCTCCGGCCATACCATGTGCGGAGGAGGAGGGGGGGAGCTCTTCCACCTGCTGTGCGAGAAACCTCGTAGTAGGCGCTGAAATCCTCCATTTTGAGGGGACAGCAAATTATTTTGAGGGGACAGCAAATTTACAAGCTGTACACTCACTACTTTACATTGTAGGTGAGGGTGAAAAAAGACACAAGTCCATCAAGTCCAACCTCTGTGTGTGATTATATGTAAGTATTATATTGTATTGTATTGCATACTTGTACGTTGCAGTCATTCACTGCTTTACATTGTAACAAAGTGTCTTTTCTTCAGTGTTGTCACATGAAAAGATATATTAAAATATTTTTACAAAAATGTGAGATACTGTGTGTATTTATATATATTTAGCAGAGAGCCTAGAAAATAAAAAAAGGCAGTCGTTGTAAATTTTTATGTCACGTGGTATTTTAGCAGTGTTTTTTTTAAACACAATACATTTTAATGAATAAAAAAATTAATAAAAAATACCCCAATTTTTTTATAAAATATAAAAGATGATGTTACGCCGAGTAAATAGATATCCAACATGTCACAGTTTAACCACTTCAATACCAGGCATTTTCACCCCCTTCCTGCCCAGGCCAATTTTCAGGTTTCAGCACTGTCACATTTTGACTGACAATTTCGCGGTCGTGCGACGTGGCTCCCAAACAAAATTGACGTCTTTTTTTTCCCCACAAATAGAGCTTCATTTTGGTGGTATTTGATCACCTCTGTGGTTTTTATTTTTTGCGCTATAAACAAAAATAGAGCGACAATTTTGAAAAAAACACAATGTTTTTTACTTTTTGCTATAATAAATATCCCAATTTTTTTGAAATTTTTTTCTCTCAGTTTAGGCTGATACGTATTCTTCTACATATTTTTGGTAAAAAAAAAAAAAAAAACGCAATAAGCGTATAGTGATTGGTTTGCGCAAAAGTTATAGCGCCTACAAAATAGGGGATCGATTTATGACTTTTTTTTTTCTTTTACTAATAAGATCGGACACTTTTGACACTATTTTGGGACCAGTCACATTTATACAGCGATCAGTGCTATAAATATGCATTCATTACTGTATAAATGTGACTGGCAGGGAAGGGGTTAACACTAGGGGGCGATCAAGGCGTTAAATGTTTCTCCTAGGGAGTGATTCTTACTCTGGGGGGAGAAGAGTGACTGGGGGAGGTGACCGATTTGTGTCCCTATGTACAAGGGACACACCATCGGTCTCCTCTCCCTGACAATACGTGGATCTCTGTGTTTACACACACAGATCCACGTCCCTTGCTCTGTAACTGCAGATCGCGGGTACCTGGCGGACATCGCTGCCACCAGGCACGTGCGTGACACGGCGGGCACAGCTGTACCCCAATGCACGACCGCGGCGGCGCGCGGGGAACAAGTAAACAGGAGGACGTCCAGGGACGCCATCCCGGCAATTGAGCGCCGCGCTGTAGGCGTCTTTCGTCTATAGCACGGGCGCCAAGTGGTAAAAATTGCGCACACTCATGAAATGGCGACAAACTATGGTACTTAAAAATCTCCATAGGCGACGCTTTAAAAATTCTTACAGGTTGCCAGTTTAGAGTTACAGAGGAGGTCTAGTACTAAAATTATTTCTCTCGCTCTAACGATCGCAGCGATACCTCACATGTGTGTTGTGAACACCATTTACATATGTGTGCGCAACCTACGTATGTGTTCTCTTCTGCAGGGGGTGGGGCGCTTTAAAAAATGTTTTTCTTATTTATTTTATTTTTTTATTTTTACACTGTCCCTTTTAATCATTATTTTTTTTGATCACTTTTATTCCTATTACAACGAATATAAACACCCCTTGTAACATTTGCGGTGCGTCCATAGTGGGCGCAGGAGCGCCGCCCCCTCTCTCCCCTGCACTGTCACTCAAGTAAACAATACATACAGTACATTCATGCATTGCATGTATTGTCGCTGGTGCCGCTGCCGCCCACTATTCAGATGGCCGGCCCCCTGGCGAGTGCCGGCCATCTGAATAACAGCAGTTGGTTGGTGTTTGGAAGTGCCTATCAGAGCCAGCGGCCTGAGGGCTGTAATTGGCTTCCAAATAGTTAACCAGAGGACGCACGGGCTGTGCATTCCTTGGTTAACACTGACACGCGTCTCAGCCAATCAGGTTTACCGGGTCTGGTTACTGGTAACCTGATTGGTTGAAGCAACATCGAGGACAGGAGAAGGCATGAGGGAGCGTGGAGGAGGACGGCGCTGACCCGAGGAAGGTAAGTGCAGGGGGGAAACTGGCTGTATTTGGGGGAAAACTGGCTGTATTTGGGGCGAAACTGGCTGTATTTGGGGACAAAATGGCTGTATTTGGGGGAAAACTGGCTGTATTTGGGGACAAAATGGCTGTATTGGGGGGGAAACTGGCTGTATTTGGGGTGAAACTGGCTGTATTTGGGGGGAAACTGGATGTATTTGGAGGGGGGGAACTGGCGGTATTTGGGCACAGTGGCTGCATTTAATGGGCACAGTGGCAGCAATTGATGTTTTTTTTTTTTTCAGTTTGTTTGCGCCCCCCCCCCCCCAAAAAAATTGGAGCACCAGCCGCCACTGCCTGTGGGCTGTAATCGGCTTCCAAATAGTTAACCAGGGGACGCACGGGCTGTGCGTTGCTTGATTAACACTGACACGCGTCTCAGCCAATCAGGTCTACCGGGTCTGGTTACCGGTAACCTGATTGGCTGAAGCAACATCGAGGACAGGAGAAGGCATGAGGGAGCATGGAGGAGGACGGTGCTGACCCGAGGAAGGTAAGTGCAGGGCTGGGGGGAAACTGGCTGCATTTGGGGACAAACTGGCTGCATTTGGGGGGAAACTGGCTGCATTTGGGGGGAAACTGGCTGTATTGGGGGGAAACTAGCTGTATTTGGGGGGAAACTAGCTGCATTGGGGTGAAACTGGCTGTATTTGGGGACAACATGGCTGCATTTGGGGTGAAACTGGCTGTATTTGGGGACAAACTGGCTGTATTTGGGGGGGAACTGGCTGTATTTGGGCACAGTGTCTGCGTTTAATGGGCACAGTGGCAGCAATTGATGTTTTTTTTGTTTTTCAGTTTGTTTGCGCCCCCCCAAAAAATTTGGAGCACCAGCCGCCACTGCCTTGTAATAGAAATAAGGCTGACAGGTTCTCTTTATGGAAGGAAAAGACCCCATCTCATTTACCTTTAAAAGTAAAAGAACACCAAAAATAAAATCTAAAAAAAAAAATGTTTACTTCCACCCTGGACCAGAAGTGACATCATGACGTTGCTCTAGTCCTCCAAGGCCATAGAGGTGATCAGAAGCGATCTGGTCTTTTATCGCCTCTGTGTCCAGCTGGCTGCACCATGGGATCGTTTCTCGGGCGCGATAAAAACGGTAAGCCCGGCGGAAAGGAGGGGGGTTATTGTCTGCTCCCACCGCCTCTGAAAGCGTTCATGAGAAACCCCCCCCCCCCCCCCAAAAAAAAAGATGCCGAGGTTATGGCCGATAGCTTCATCCATAACCGTGGTAAATGACTTGCAAACCGCAACGTATATATACCGTATTGCGGTTGGCAAGTGGTTAAAGCGGTATTATTAAACCCAAAAGAAAACATTTATTATCCCAAAAGGAAAAAGAAAAAACTATAAAAAGTTAGAATTCCTTGTAAAGTGTGAGATGGAGTTTGGCTGCAATTTATGAGCTATATCTGTTTGTCCATCTAAAACACAAAGGTGCCCCCCCCCCCTGTGCTCCTTCATACAGAGTGGGGACGCTCTAATATAGGAGGTGTGTTACTGGCCAGATCACCAGGTGAAAAAAGAGGGGGGAAAATACTCCCAGTCCACCACATCCCAAATGTGCTCTATTGGATGAGATGTGGTGAGTGTGGAGGCCATTGGAGTGCAGTGACCTCATTGTCCAGTGGTGAGATGATTGGAGCTTTGTGACATGGTGCATTATCCTGCTGGGAGGAGCCATCAGAAGATGGGGGGCCCAAAATGTGCCCATCCCCCACACCATTACACCCCCACCACCAACCTGAACCGGTGATACCCCATCCCCCACACCATTACACCCCCACCACCAGCCTGAACCGGTGATACCCCATCCCCCACACCATTACACCCCCACCACCAGCCTGAACCAGTGATACCCCATCCCCCACACCATTACACCCCCACCACCAGCCTGATCCGGTGATATCCCCTCCCCCACACCATTACACCCCCACCACCAACCTGAACCGGTGATACCGCATCCCCCCCACACCATTACACCCCCACCACCAACCTGAACCGGTGATACCCCATCCCCCACACCATTACACCCCCACCACCAGCCTGAACTGGTGATACCCCATCCCCCACCCCATTACACCCCCACCACCAGCCTGAACCGGTGATACCCCATCCCCCACACCATTACACCCCCACCACCAGCCTGATCCGGTGATATCCCATCCCCCACACCATTACACCCCCACCACCAGCCTGAACCGGTGATATCCCATCCCCCACACCATTACACCCCCCACCACCAGCCTGAACCGGTGATATCCCATCCCCCACACCATTACTCCCCCACCACCAGCCTGAACCGGTGATACCCCATCCCCCACACCATTACACCCCCACCACCAGCCTGAACCGGTGATACCCCCTCCCCCACACCATTACACCCCCACCACCAGCCTGAACCGGTGATACCCCATCCCCCACACCATTACACCCCCACCACCAGGCTTAACCGGTGATATCCCATCCCCCACACCATTACACCCCCACCACCAGCCTGAACCGGTGATACCCCATTCCCCACACCATTACACCCCCACCACCAGCCTGAACCGGTGATACCCCATCCCCCACACCATTACACCCCCACCACCAGCCTGAACCGGTGATACCCCATCCCCCACACCATTACACCCCCACCACCAGGCTTAACCAGTGATACCCCATTCCCCACACCATTACACCCCCACCACCAGCCTGAACCGGTGATACCCCCTCCCCCACACCATTACACCCCCACCACCAGCCTGAACCGGTGATACCCCATCCCCCACACCATTACACCCCCACCACCAGGCTTAACCGGTGATATCCCATCCCCCACACCATTACACCCCCACCACCAGCCTGAACCGGTGATACCCCATCCCCCCCACCATTACACCCCCACCACCAGCCTGAACCGGTGATACCCCATCCCCCACACCATTACACCCCCACCACCAGGCTTAACCGGTGATATCCCATCCCCCACACCATTACACCCCCACCACCAGCCTGAACCGGTGATACCCCATCCCCCCCACCATTACACCCCCACCACCAGCCTGAACCGGTGATACCCCATCCCCCACACCATTACACCCCCCACCACCAGCCTGAACCGGTGATACCCCATCCCCCACACCATTACACCCCCACCACCAGCCTGAACCGGTGATACCCCATTCCCCACACCATTACACCCCCACCACCAGCCTGAACCGGTGATACCCCATCCCCCACACCATTACACCCCCCACCACCAGCCTGAACCGGTGATACCCCATCCCCCACACCATTACACCCCCACCACCAGCCTGAACCGGTGATACCCCATTCCCCACACCATTACACCCCCACCACCAGCCTGAACCAGTGATACCCCATCCCCCACACCATTACACCCCCCACCACCAGCCTGAACCAGAGATACCCCATCCCCCACACCATTACACCCCCACCACCAGCCTGAACCGGTGATACCCCATCCCCCACACCATTACACCCAGACCACCAGCCTGAACCGGTGATACCCCATCCCCCCACACCATTACACCCCCACCACCAGCCTGAACCGGTGATACCCCATCCCCCACACCATTACACCCCCCACCACCAGCCTGAACCAGTGATACCCCATCCCCCACACCATTACACCCCCACCACCAGCCTGAACCGGTGATACCCCATCCCCCACACCATTACACCCCCCACCACCAGCCTGAACCGGTGATATCCCATCCCCCACACCATTACATCCCCACCACCAGCCTGAACCGGTGATACCCCATCCCCCACACCATTACACCCCCACCACCAGCCTGAACCGGTGATACCCCATCCCCCACACCATTACACCCCCACCACCAGCCTGAACCGGTGATATCCCATCCCCCACACCATTACACCCCCACCACCAGCCTGAACCGGTGATACCCCATCCCCCACACCATTACACCCCCACCACCAGCCTGACCCGGTGATACCCCATCCCCCACACCATGACACCCCCACCACCAGCCTGAACCGGTGATACCCCATCCCCCACACCATTACACCCCCCACCACCAGCCTGAACCAGTGATACCCCATCCCCCACACCATTACACCCCCACCACCAGCCTGAACCGGTGTTACCCCATCCCCCACACCATTACACCCCCACCACCAGCCTGAACCGGTGATACCCCATCCCCCACACCATTACACCCCCACCACCAGCCTGAACCGGTGATACCCCATCCCCCACACCATGACACCCCCACCACCAGCCTGAACCGGTGATACCCCATCCCCCACACCATTACACCCCCCCACCAGCCTGAACCGGTGATACCCCATCCCCCACACCATTACACCCCCACCACCAGCCTGAACCAGTGATACCCCATCCCCCACACCATTACACCCCCACCACCAGCCTGAACCGGTGATACACCATCCCCCCCACACTATTACACCCCCACCACCAGCCTGAACCGGTGATACACCATCCCCCCCACACTATTACACCCCCACCACCAGCCTGAACCGGTGTTACCCCATCCCCCACACCATTACACCCCCACCACCAGCCTGAACCGGTGATACCCCATCCCCCACACCATTACACCCCCCACCACCAGCCTGAACCGGTGATACCCCATCCCCCACACCATTACACCCCCACCACCAGCCTGAACTGGTGATATCCCATCCCCCACACCATTACCCCCACCACCACCAGCCTGAACCGGTGATACCCCATCCCCCATACCATTACACCCCCCACCACCAGCCTGAACCGGTGATATCCCATCCCCCACACCATTACACCCCCACCACCAGCCTGAACCGGTGATACCCCATCCCCCACACCATTACACCCCCACCACCAGCCTGAACCGGTGATACACCATCCCCCACACCATTACACCCCACCACCAGCCTGAACCGGTGATACACCATCCCCCACACCATTACACCCCACCACCAGCCTGAACCGGTGATACCCCATCCCCCACACCCCACCACCAGCCTGAACCGGTGATACCCCATCCCCCCAACACCATTACACCCCCACCACCAGCCTGAACCGGTGATACCCCATCCCCCACACCATTACACCCCCCACCACCAGCCTGAACCGGTGATATCCCATCCCCCACACCATTACATCCCCACCACCAGCCTGAACTGATGATACCCCATCCCCCACACCATTACACCCCCCACCACCAGCCTGAACCGGTGATACCCCATCCCCCCACACCATTACACCCCCACCACCAGCCTGAACCGGTGATACCCCATCCCCCACCCCATTTCACCCCCACCACCAGCCTGATCCGGTGATATCCCATCCCCCACACCATTACATCCCCACCACCAGCCTGAACCGGTGATACCCCATCCCCCACACCATTACACCCCCCACCACCAGCCTGAACCGGTGATACCCCATCCCCCCACACCATTACACCCCCACCACCAGCCTGAACCGGTGATACCCCATCCCCCACACCATTACACCCCCCACCACCAGCCTGAACCGGTGATATCCCATCCCCCACACCATTACATCCCCACCACCAGCCTGAACCGGTGATACCCCATCCCCACACCATTACACCCCCCACCACCAGCCTGAACCGGTGATACCCCATCCCCCCACACCATTACACCCCCACCACCAGCCTGAACCGGTGATACCCCATCCCCCACACCATTACATCCCCACCACCAGCCTGAACCGGTGATACCCCATCCCCACACCATTACACCCCCACCACCAGCCTGAACCGGTGATACCCCATTCCCCACACCATTACACCCCCACCACCAGCCTGAACCGGTGATACCCCATCCCCCACACCATTACACCCCCACCACCAGTCTGAACCGGTGATACCCCATCCCCGCACACCATTACACCCCCACCACCAGCCTGAACCAGTGATACCCCATCCCCACACCATTACACCCCCACCACCAGCCTGAACCGGTGATACCCCATCCCCCACACCATTACACCCCACCACCAGCCTGAACCGGTGATACCCCATCCCCCACACCATTACACCCCCACCACCAGACTGAACCGGTGATACACCATCCCCCACACCATTACACCCCACCACCAGCCTGAACCGGTGATATCCCATCCCCCACACCATTACACCCCCACCACCAGCCTGAACCGGTGATATCCCATCCCCCACACCATTACACCCCCACCACCAGCCTGAACCGGTGATACCCCATCCCCCACACCATTACACCCCCACCACCAGCCTGAACCGGTGATATCCCATCCCCCACACCAATACACCCCCACCACCAGCCTGAACCGGTGATACCCCATCCCCCACACCATTACACCCCCACCACCAGCCTGAACCGGTGATATCCCATCCCCCACACCATTACACCCCCACCACCAGCCTGAACCGGTGATACCCCATCCCCCACACCATTACACCCCCACCACCAGCCTGACCCTGTGATACCCCATCCCCCACACCATTACACCCCCACCACCAGCCTGAACCGGTGATACCCCATCCCCCACACCATTACACCCCCCACCACCAGCCTGAACCAGTGATACCCCATCCCCCACACCATTACACCCCCACCACCAGCCTGAACCGGTGATACCCCATCCCCCACACCATTACACCCCCCACCACCAGCCTGAACCGGTGATATCCCATCCCCCACACCATTACATCCCCACCACCAGCCTGAACCGGTGATACCCCATCCCCCACACCATTACACCCCCACCACCAGCCTGAAACGGTGATATCCCCTCCCCCACACCATTACATCCCCACCACCAGCCTGAACCGGTGATACCCCATCCCCCACACCATTACACCCCCACCACCAGCCTGAACCAGTGATACCCCATCCCCCCACACTATTACACCCCCACCACCAGCCTGAACCGGTGATACCCCATCCCCCACCCCATTTCACCCCCACTACCAGCCTGATCCGGTGATACCCCATCCCCCACACCATTACACCCCCACCACCAGCCTGAACCGGTGATACCCCATCCCCCACACCATTACACCCCCACCACCAGCCTGAACCGGTGATATCCCATCCCCCACACCATTACATCCCCACCACCGGCCTGAACCGGTGATACACCATCCCCCCACACCATTAGACCCCCACCACCAGCCTGAACCGGTGATACCCCATCCCCCACACCATTACACCCCCACCACCAGCCTGAACCGGTGATACCCCATCCCCCACACCATGACACCCCCACCACCAGCCTGAACCGGTGATACCCCATCCCCCACACCATTACACCCCCCACCACCAGCCTGAACCAGTGATACCCCATCCCCCACACCATTACACCCCCACCACCAGCCTGAACCGGTGATACACCATCCCCCCCCCACACTATTACACCCCCACCACCAGCCTGAACCGGTGTTACCCCCATCCCCCACACCATTACACCCCCACCACCAGCCTGAACCGGTGATACCCCATCCCCCACACCATTACACCCCCACCACCAGCCTGAACCGGTGATACCCCATCCCCCACACCATGACACCCCCACCACCAGCCTGAACCGGTGATACCCCATCCCCCACACCATTACACCCCCCCACCAGCCTGAACCGGTGATACCCCATCCCCCACACCATTACACCCCCACCACCAGCCTGAACCAGTGATACCCCATCCCCCACACCATTACACCCCCACCACCAGCCTGAACCGGTGATACACCATCCCCCCCACACTATTACACCCCCACCACCAGCCTGAACCGGTGTTACCCCATCCCCCACACCATTACACCCCCACCACCAGCCTGAACCGGTGATACCCCATCCCCCACACCATTACACCCCCACCACCAGCCTGAACCGGTGATATCCCATCCCCCACACCATTACACCCCCACCACCAGCCTGAACCGGTGATACCCCATCCCCCACACCATTACACCCCCACCACCAGCCTGAACCAGTGATACCCCATCCCCCACACCATTACACCCCCACCACCAGCCTGAACCGGTGATACCCCATCCCCCACACCATTACACCCCCCACCACCAGCCTGATCCGGTGATATCCCATCCCCCCACACCATTACACCCCCACCACCAGCCTGAACCGGTGATACCCCATCCCCCCCACCATTACACCCCCCACCACCAGCCTGAACCGGTGATACCCCATCCCCCACACCATTACACCCCCACCACCAGCCTGAACTGGTGATATCCCATCCCCCACACCATTACCCCCACCACCACCAGCCTGAACCGGTGATACCCCATCCCCCATACCATTACACCCCCCACCACCAGCCTGAACCGGTGATATCCCATCCCCCACACCATTACACCCCCACCACCAGCCTGAACCGGTGATACCCCATCCCCCACACCATTACACCCCCACCACCAGCCTGAACCGGTGATACACCATCCCCCACACCATTACACCCCACCACCAGCCTGAACCGGTGATACACCATCCCCCACACCATTACACCCCACCACCAGCCTGAACCGGTGATACCCCATCCCCCACACCCCACCACCAGCCTGAACCGGTGATACCCCATCCCCCCAACACCATTACACCCCCACCACCAGCCTGAACCGGTGATACCCCATCCCCCCACACCATTACACCCCCACCACCAGCCTGAACCGGTGATACCCCATCCCCCACCCCATTTCACCCCCACCACCAGCCTGATCCGGTGATATCCCATCCCCCACACCATTACATCCCCACCACCAGCCTGAACCGGTGATACCCCATCCCCCACACCATTACACCCCCCACCACCAGCCTGAACCGGTGATACCCCATCCCCCCACACCATTACACCCCCACCACCAGCCTGAACCGGTGATACCCCATCCCCCACACCATTACACCCCCCACCACCAGCCTGAACCGGTGATATCCCATCCCCCACACCATTACATCCCCACCACCAGCCTGAACCGGTGATACCCCATCCCCACACCATTACACCCCCCACCACCAGCCTGAACCGGTGATACCCCATCCCCCCACACCATTACACCCCCACCACCAGCCTGAACCGGTGATACCCCATCCCCCACCCCATTTCACCCCCCACCACCAGCCTGATCCGGTGATACCCCATCCCCCACACCATTACACCCCCACCACCAGCCTGAACCGGTGATACCCCATCCCCCACACCATTACACCCCCACCACCAGCCTGAACCGGTGATACCCCATCCCCCTACACCATTACACCCCCACCACCAGCCTGAACCGGTGATACCCCATCCCCCACACCATTACACCCCCACCACCAGCCTGAACCGGTGATACCCCATCCCCCCACACCATTACACCCCCACCACCAGCCTGAACCGGTGATACCCCATCCCCCACACCATTACACCCCCACCACCAGCCTGAACCGGTGATAGAAGGCAGGATGGATCCATGCGCCAAATTCTGACCCCACCATCTGAATGTCGGAGCTGAAATCCAGACTCATCAGACCCGGCAACGTTTTTCCGATCTTCTATTGTCCAATGTTGGTGATCCTGTGCCAATTGTGGCCTCAGTTTCCTGTTCTCATCTGACAGGAGTGGCACCCGGGTGGGGTCTTCTGCTGCTGTAGCCCATCTGCTTCAAGGTTGGAGGTGTTGTGCATTCAGAGATGGTATTCTGCATACCTTGGGTGTAACGAGGGGTTATTTGAGTTACTGTTGTCTTTCTATACTCTGGAACCAGTCTGCCCATTCTCCTCTGACATCAACAAGGCATTTTCCTCCACACAACTGCCGCTCACTGGATATTTTCACTTTTCTCCCACCATTCTTTGTTATCCAGAGAGATGGTTGTGTGTGAAAATCCCAGAAATACTCAGACCCCCGTCTGCCACCAACAACCATCCCAACGTCCAAAGTCACTTCATTCCCCTTTCTTCCCCATTCTGATGCTCGGGTTTGAACTTCAGCAAGTCGTCTTCACCACATCTAGATGCCTCAATGAATTGAGTTGCTGCCCTGTGATTGGCTGATTAGCAATTTGTGTTACCGAGCAATTGAACAGGTGTACCTAATAAAGTGGCCGGTGAGTGTATATATATATATATACTGTTTGCCTAAAGCTCGATTTTATTACAATTCTGGGATTAAAAAGCGAAAAGCTTTACCTTCTGCGGAAAGATTTCAGAGAATGGCGTCCATTCTTCCCAAGCCGCTTTGAAAATTAAACATCCTGCACCACACAAAGGTCCTTTATTAAACGCTTTAATCTGACACGTTTTGCGCCGCAAGCGGTAATGACTTTGTTCAATCACATGATCAATTTATGGAACGGCTGCAGGAAATAAAAAACAACAAAAATTGTCCGGTCGGCGTGAATGGCTGTTATTAGGCGGGAACTAAGAGCAGCGCACGGCGGGTCTATACCGCGTCATTGCAGGGTAATGAGAACCCGCTCACGGCACGCGAAAATCGCAGGGAAAAAAGACGGGACAACAAGCCACTTATTACGCCTTAACAGCCTGCAGTGGCCGGCGCCTGCAATCTGTACCCGCGCCAAAAGCGCCGACACAAAGAAAGCCGAGAGGAAAAGACCGATACTTTAATAAAGTGCTTGTAGTTTAGAATGCAGGGAAGTCAATGATAATTTATGAAGCTAAAAAAA